>VWZY01009146.1:201357-216279 GCA_013399075.1 Chloroceryle aenea
CAGCTGAACTGTAGCCTGTAATCTGGACTGGAAAGAGGTCGCTGCTTTAATTTAGGAAGCTCTGCCCTGGTTCTAGAATATACTGGATTGATCTATCTATCTATCGTATATCTGTCCTGGGATCTATCTAGGGTTAGGGGATGTGGAGAGGAAGGGGGAGAACATGAAGTACAAAAAATGAGAGGAGCAGATGCTTCTTGTTTCACTGGGTGTGCTGGGGAAGCCCCTTCCCTCCTCACAGGGCACCTGGGAGGCTAGGTTTTGCATGCTCACTCCCATGCCCCAACATTTCATGTGCACAGAGTTCACTTCCCTGCAGCTCCATCCCTCTCCACCTTGGGTAACAGCAGAAATGAAGATCTGGAGTGAAGCAGCCCTTATTCCCTGAGCACTTCCCTAATTCCCTGTGGATCTGAGGTGTGATGGATGGTCAGAAGCACATCTACTGAAGAGGAGCCAAGGCCTGATTGTACTACTGTCATTTTTGGGGGTGGTCGTACACCTCTGAGGCCCCCAGACCAGCAGTTTTCTTGAACTCTTCTCAACAAACCTTTGCTGTCTTTCCTTCTTTCTCTTAGATGTTGTATGTTGCCTCTTCATCTCCCCTTCCCCTCCTTTGTGTCTCTGTGCATGGGCAAATAATGAAATCACCAGGGCCCTCAGAGTAAAAGCAAGGGACTGTGCTGTCCACAGCATTACAGCTACTCACACACGTGCAGTTCTCTCCTTCCTGTATAAACACAGCTGTAACCGCTGGCATGTTAGAATAATCAGCTCATGGACTTTAAATGCTCTCTGAGAAACACAGCTGACCGCCTTACTGGGTCTGCCTGGTCTGTCAGGGGGTGGGGAGGGGTTGGGAGACCACACTTGGGTTTGGATCTTGTTTTTTCTTTTTTGTCACTTCCATACTATACACACACCTGAAGGGCTGACCCTCACAGCGGTGGCTGGCTGTCCATTGCAGTAACGTTTGTTCCAGTTGTACTGGAACTGTGCTGGAGTGACATGCTGATAAGTCTGTAGCAAGATGAATGGACAGGCAGCTCTAGGGGAAGAGGCTTCCCAAGACACCTCTGCTTCAAGTGACCAAATGTCCAGCTACTGTGTAATGCATGATGAGGTAGCCCCCTGAGTGGAAGGGTTTGGTTCTGGTAGTTCTACTGCCTCAGGTCATTGGGTTTCAGTAACCTATCCCCAGACCCTTCACCCCAGCAAGCAGTCCTCCACTGGTGTTGGAACATATGTTCGGGATCCCAATGAAGACCTCACAGAGTAAGATGCTCTTCACAGCTATCTTGGAACATGACAAATAAAGGTAAGTGCCCCTTTGTTTTGCTTCACTGTGCACTTGAAACTCATTAAAAAGAAATGATAGAGCTTCGCTCACTGCAGATTTACTTTAAAATGAGGTACTTGTGCCCTTGTCTGCTTCTGCTGTTACAAACTTGAGGTTGTAAAATGGTAATCCCTGGGGCTTGTGGTTCCCTTGCAATCCTTGTCCAGTCTGGAGCATTACCAGAATCATAACAGAGCAATCTATGGTTGGTGGTGGATATAGAGCCGTGCAGCTAGGCTACTTCTTTCAAAGATGAAAGCCTTCCTGGGAAAGGAGGGTGTCTGGACTGGCTGGTGAATTAAAGCAACTTCAGCTCAGGTCAGACCTGCACAACCTGAATGAACTAGTTATGCTACAATTCTTGCCAAGCTTTGTGTTGTCGTCCTTTTGGTTCTCAGCCTTGTTCATGTAGGGGGTAGGAAAAACTTTCCCTAAGGTGTGTTTCCAGGCTGGTGACTACACAGCTGAACATAGGGACTCAAGTGTATAACACCAGGCACCAGCACAGGTTAGGGGTTGGCCTGCTGGAAAGCATCTCTGCGGAGAAGGACCTTGGAGTCCTGGTGGACTCTAAGTTCTCCATGGGACAGCTAGATGCCCTTGTGGCAAAGAAGGCCAGTGGAATCCTGGGGTGTATTAAGAAGAGTGTGTCCAGCAGATCAAGAGAGGTTCTCCTCCCCTCTGCTTTGCCCTGGTGAGGCCACATCTGGAGTATTGTGTCCAGTTCTGGGCTTCCCAGTTCAAGACAGACAGAACTGAAGCTGAAAATGCTGTTGACAGTTGTCCCAGGATTGTTCCCAACTCACGAATCATAGAACTGTAGAGTGGTTTGGGTTGGAAAGGACCTTAAATACCATCTCGTTCCAACCCTTCTGCCCTGGGCAGGGACACCTCCCACTAGGTCAGGTTGCTCAAAGCCCCAGCTAACCTGGCCTTGAATGCTTCTACCCTCTTTCTGTTTGAAAGCTTTGTGCTATTGCCGTGTTCCCTGATAGAGTGCCTCCTCATTTTGTCTGTAGGCCCTCTTTAAGTACTGGAAGGCTGCTATGAGGGTCTCTCTGGACCCTTCTTTTCTACAGGCAGAACACCTCCAGCTGTCTCAGCCTGTCCTCATGCAGGAGGTGCTCCAGCTCTCTGATCATCTCTGTGGTCCTCCTCTGGACCTGCATGAGCAGGTCTTTCTTATGCTGGAGGTCCCAGAGCTGAACACAGCCCAAGTGGTGTTGTGCATGTTTGCATGTCTAATCTTAAATCCTGTGGTAGGTGTTTAAAGGACCATGCTTTGCTGAGAATTCACCTCCTCAGGTGCAGTCCTTTATAGCAGCATCTCTGCCACTCCTGCAGAGTCTGCTCTCCCGGACAAAACATGATTTAAAATGTGCATTAAAAGCAATGCCAAGGCTTCATCAGAGTAGTTCTTCATGTGGCTGATAAGAAATTCAAGCTCTACCTTTAAACACGCAGCTCCCATATCAACTCCTTCATCCCAACACCTTCAGATTTGGGGGGGGAAAGCCTCAAGCATACTGCTCTTAAATGGCTCTACCTTAAACCCTTGTGTTTCTAGATGTCCTAGACCTTACTCTGTCCCTTCCCGAGGTTTCTCTCCCCAGTAAAAAGAGGCTGTACGCTCTTGTCAGTGGAGGTGGGGCAGTGTGTGTGTGTGTGTCACTCTAGTGCAGTATCAATACTTGTTTAATGGACTTAGCTTCCCTGTCAAGTGGCAAAGGCCCCTGCTCTCATGTGTCCCTGGGTGGTGGGACCCTTAGCTTGAAGAGAGGCAATAATGAGGGAGTACAGAGGTTTTATCTTTGTTCTGACCTCTAAGTAAATAATTACTTTCTAGAGAGATGCAACAGATAAGGGTATAGGTTTTACGAGACAGGCAACTGAGCTGTGCCTGTTGTATACATGAGTTCAGCCCAGTGTTTCTCCCAGGTTACCTACAATGCTTCTTTTGGGAGAAGTAACTGGGTCCCTTCAAAAAGCTTCCCCTGTTTACAGGCCAAAATAAAATTGCACTTCAACCTCCATACTTCTGATAATTTTTGACCTTTTTTTTTCTTTTCTTTCTTTTTTTTTCTGCCCAGAGAGAGTTATTCAGATTACCTGTGTTTGCTCCCCATAACATCCTTTCCTTCAGACCCACCGAATGATTCTTGCGGAGGCCAAAATGACTGTCTCGTTTCACGTTCTCTCCTCCCAGGCTTCTTTTCCAAATGTGCTTGTGCTATTTTTTTAAATAAATTTTCCATCATCTACAGATACTACACTTTTGTGGGTTTTTTTCAGTTCATTGCCCTTAAGCAGGTACTTGGAAGCTGCGGGTGCTTTCCTCTATTGCTCACAAGACACCTTTAAATCTTGCACATTGGTAAATACAAAGAACTGCAAGACCTGATGCAGCCATCCCTCTGCATTCCTGATCTCTGTGGTTTCCATCTGTCCTTTCACCAACAGCACTGCTGCCCTTCTTACTTCTTGGTGTAGCACATCTCCACCCCTTAGACTTCACTGAATCTGTCTGAAGACTCTGGAAACCCTTTTCTCAAATTCCTCCTAGGCTTAACCTCAGTGTGTGCAGAAGAACCTTCCACTCTTAAGGACAAGTTTTCAGCAGACAGTAGGGTATGCCTGCCCATGGCTCTCTGTTCTTATGTTCCCTGCCTTCTCAACCATCTTGTGCTTAGTTTTCCTTAGTTTTCACCCTTCCTGGAGAGGCTGTCCCATTCTTTCATTTCTTCCAGTACTTCTTTCCATTCCCCCAGTCCACTACACTCCAAGCTTCCTTAGAGGTTCTCAGATCCTCCAGATTTTTCTGATCTCACAGTTGGAGCCCTGGGTGTCCCTATATTTCCCAGGCTCTCTGTATCCCTTTTCTCTGCTAACTTCCAAATGCTCTTAACGCTTGCAAACGTCTGCCACCACTGTGGTCCCACAGACACTGAGGCCCTTTATACACTGTCTGTGTGAGCTACTCCACATCCCAAAAGAGCTTACCTCTCTTTCCTTGTATTTCAGTAGTACCAAACACTTTGACAAATCCTCTGCTATTGTTTTTAAGCTCCTTAACAGTCAGCCCTCATATTCCTCTAATTTCCCCATTGTATAAACCTTCCTTTTTCTCATCCTCATTCTTCTCCTTAAGCATGTGGAACTACCCACTTCCACCACTCTTAATATTCCAATTTATACACAAAATGATTTTCCTCCTCCTGTGCTTCCCTGCCCCTTTGAGCACTTCTATTCCTACTTCTCTGCCTTTCAGCTGCATGACAGATGCTCCCAGTCCAAAAAGACACAACTTGCTTTTCTTCAGTGTCTTATGACCCACAGTTGCTGCTCGCATGTTTTCCATGTCCTCCAAGTAACTGCATTACACCTCTAACATACTGATGACTCCTGAGCATTTACATTCCCTCATCTTTCTCCTATTGTACAAATTCACCCCAGCTCAGACCTTTCATTTGCCTTTTGCTGACCTACAACTCCCTTGAAATGCACACATTCTCAGTGAAACTGCCATTTTCTGCACTCTCATTCCAGCACAGCTGGACTTGCCTCTTGTTTTCAGGCAGACCAAGCTCACTATATGGGTATTGAGCTGATAATTTGTGATCTTGTCAGCCTACGAGGATTGTAGGAATATTCCTGGGAGTATCACCTGATTTCTCCAAAGATGGCAATTTTTGCACTGATCCTTAGTTCAGGGAGGGCTAATCTATTTACCATCCCGTATAATAACTCTGAATTTGTACAGGCTTTTAACTCTGGATTTAGAGCTACCCAGAATGGGGAGGTTACTTTGAGTTAATCAGTGAAAACTCATGTTTTTTCCATTTTAACACTTTTACAGAAAAGAGAATGTGGTGCAAGTTTTCCCTAGATAATAATTGCCTTCTTCTACAGCTATATTTCTTCATGACGTTGAAGAGAATTTAGTGTTACAAGTTATGCCTCTGATTAATCTTCCTTTAATTACCCACTTAATTATGTGTTGTGCAGTAGGTCACAGCAATTTTATGGTTATCATGAGATATTGTGCGATGTGAAGAATTGTGTCTTCTTCGGACATTCAGGAAAAAACATGCTCACAATACAAATCATGGTACATTTGTGATACACCCAGACTGTTTTGTTCCCACATCTCTGTGTGCCCAAGGTTGTAGGGGTGTCCTCATGCAGGACTGACTCCCTTGGTGAAAGGGCACTCGTTGAACTGCTTGCTTCTATTCCCAAAAGAGAGACATCATTTCCTCTCTCAGACAAGGGGCATCAGCTGAGCACTGGGGTAAAGTTTGAAAAAAACATGAATATTTGTGGAATAGAAGAATAGAGTGTTCATGTCTGTGAGGAGAAAGAAAATCCCTCTTTGCTGGGAAGGTAATTGAGGCAAGGGCAGTACAACAAACACACATTTAACATTTCAAAAGGAAGAACTGGGCAACAGTTCATACACTGCAGTAAAATCCTTCACCTCCCTAAGGGCAGTGCATCTACCTTAATTTTTTTAATATCTGGAGTTTTCTTTTGTTATGATTAACTAGTTTTTAAGTTCAAAAGAGGCTGTTTGAAGTGTGATTAGGCTGGTACATGGTAGCACAAGTCTTTGTCTCTAAACTATATGCTTAAGTTCTGATATCTGTGCTCAGTCAAGTGGATAATTCTGTTTGTTAAGGACGTTGCCCTTGCTCTCTTGATGCCACATAAAGTGCTGTGTAAACACCATTGCAGCACAAGCCAGAATATTTGTAAAAAAACCCCAGTACTGTCAAGTTTATTGCAAGAAATAATTTCTGTAGTCTTATGTGAAGATCCCAGATTAGTTCCTGGGAAGAGAACCACCTTTGTCCTGGACTTGATTGCCTATGCAATCCATTCCAACAGGCTAAAACTTTCCCTAAAAGGATCTGGTGTTGGGATCAGAGCTGGACATTAAGAACTAGGAAATAGCAGCTGGTTTCCAGACTTAGGGAAAGCTTAACAAAGCCTGCTGAGAGACTTGAACCCCAGCTAATTCCTGCCTCTTGTTGTACCACTCGGGAGGCCAGCCATGCCTTGTGGTGGATGCACTCTACCTCCCTTAACCAAACCAGCAGCAGTTTGGTACAGGCTCCAAAGGAGGTAAAGGCCTGAGCTGTAGCTGGGCCAAGAACCCCTCTGAGAAACCCAGAGAGGAGCAGAGTGAGCAAAGACAGCTGTGGGTTCAAAGAGTCTTGTGCCTGCCTCTCCCACTGACTGCAGTTTGACTACAGGACAACCCCTGTAACCCATAAATGTGATGTGACAGCCCAAGTGAGCCTCCTCTGAGCAGGGCTGCCTGGCGGGGATCTCCAGCCATGAGATGTTTTACCAACAAGAGGTCACTGGATGAGCCCAGTCTGAATTCTCACTGGACGGCAACCGGACTGCACGCCAGGCAACGCTCCCCTTGAACAGGGAGGCCTCTCCCTGCTGGGAGATATCAGTCATGTACCTGAAGTAAGTAGCTTTTAAACAGAATGAATCACTTAAGAGTCACAACGTTGTGTGGTTTAGTATATTGTTTGCATAGCTTTACTTAGCGTGAGTAGCTGGATTTGCTGAAGCCCTAGGCCGCAAGCTGTAAATTTCCACTTAGATTTACTGACCACGTACCTACTTACTCAAAGCAGGGCCTCCAGAGCCTGCTGCACACAGCAGAGATAAGAAGGCTTCGAGGTGCAGCCATGAGCAGCAGCTGCAGCCAGGCAAGGTGACAGCCTGGCCAGAGACAGCCAAGTCATTCAGCAAGGGCTCGGAAGGTGTCAGACCAGAACCATTCCAGACGCAGTGAGGAACAAGAAAACCCCAGACCCAAATATCACTACTGGGCCAGACTGTTGCACGAGGGGTAGATGAATAGTCTGGCAGGGTACAGTTGCCCAGGGAATTCTCTGGTTGGCTGGGATCCCTTTCCGGAGACCCTCCTGCGTGAGCTGACCCTGCTGCTGTCCCCCTCTGATAAATTATTTCTATAAAATCCGATGCTTGAGAGTCTGCTTTGGGAAATCCAGGATTCCAACTTGGGAGCAAACTCCCACCAGACACCTAGGTGGAAGAGTTCAAACTTCAGAACAAACCACCACCAGGTGCCTGGATGGAAGGTGAGTTGGGAACACGCGTGCTGAGACTGAAATCTCGGTGATGGGAAGGATCGAGTGACCATGCACAGTCCCTTAGCCCGGACATGGGGAATCCTTTAGACTAAACCACTGGCCAAGTCTGGCACTAGGAGTGGATCCAGCCGCACCCGGGCTCCTGTCTGAGGAGTTTAGCAAGCAAGATGGTCCATTCTGAACCTAGTGGCTCAACAGGAGGGTCTCCCTTACCTTGACACATCTCTGATCTCTGTGCAGATCATTGCAAATCCATTCTAACTTGATTTTTCCTTTGTGTATTTGCTCTGTGCAGTAAGTAACAGAGTGAACCTTGCCATCAAACTCTGTTAAACTGCCCTTTTCTAAGTTCTTTCAGTCACCTAAATCACTCATCTGTGACATGTCTGTCAAATCTCTTTAATAAATGACAGACCAGGACTGTGGCAGCATCCTTGTTGCAGGGAAAAGAAAGTGTTGCAGGGAGTGTAAGCAAAACAACTGGACATCTTCCTCATACATTCACTAGATCATCTCTCATCCCTGGAGATCTCCACAGCAACAGTATTTTATGAGACTGAAGGATTCACCTACAGTAGTTAAAGCAATGAACCTGGGCCAACCACAAGGCAGTCTTCTATGGTCCAGGTAGAGCAGCCCAGAAAGAAGGAAAAGCAAGTGCTACAGAGAAAGCGTGCAACCTCTGCTCCAATTGCCACCCATCCCAACTGTGGAATAAGCCACAGCCTCACTCGTGTCCCACCTCACCATCCCTGCTTGGCCCATGTGGTTCCAAACTGTTGTAGGATGGCAGCATGGTCACTACAGCCTCAACAGTGAAGCGGTGGGGAGCGCTGAGACCCGGTGGCTCGCCTTGGAAAGCAGTGTTATCGTAACTGTTTGCGGGGGATCCCAGTGGGGAAAGTTGCTGCCGGGAACGGAACCAGCGTAAGGCCAAGATAAACGTGATGGCAATGAAATCCAGAATCAGCTCTGCAAGCTCCATCACAGACAGGACAGAGGATCCAAACCAGAGGCTCCACTGGTTTCCAAGCTGGGACAGCAGAGTCACTACCTGCAAGAGATGGAGAAAGGATAGTAAGGACAGCCCTCATTCAAGCCTTCTCCCTCCCTGCCCGCTTCCACTAGCAATGCCCCCATGGTGCTGGGGAGTTCTCCCCCCCTGCGACAGGAAAAGAGAGTCAAGAGCCAGCAATGATGCTGGAATAAACACCTGCCAATATGGAGGGACACTGGGGGGGGAATGGGTAGCTAGAGAGGACATGGCAGTAAACTGTGTACCGTGAAGGCTGGAGACTCCCCGTTTGTCTTGTAGTTCCACTCCTCAAAAAAGATATTCACTTTGGCAACTCCATTCCTGTAAATGAAATCTGTAAATCCACAATCCCTGCACTTCTTTGCCGAGAATAACTGTCCATTCCCTTCTGCCCCCTGTCCTCATCCCCACATACACCACTCAGAGGCTTTTCCCCATCTCCACCATTCCCTCATTCTGCACTGAACGCAGTCTGTGGTACTTACAGCACACTTCTGATACTGCACTGTGAAACCCAATGTTTCTGACACCCTTTGCTGGCTAAGTACAAGCTCCTGTGTGTCTCTCCTTACCACTCTTCCACACAAGCATCTGCCTGGGATGGGGCTTACAGTTTCATACTAGCATCTGACCCTTTTCAGATTCTGCACTCATATTCCCAGTCCTTGTTGAAGTCTCAATTTATCTCTGCACTGACTCAAATCCACTGACCTTCTCCACAACGTCTGCCTAAAGTCTTCCCATCAGTGATTTAATCTTCACTCCACCCTCACAACACACACTACACTGGGATGGTTTCTGGTTTGGATACAACCTCTGTTTATGGACTCTCACCTCTTGGATGTGATATTGTATTTGTTTTGCTGTGAAAGCACGTAAAAAACCCAGTCCTGGAATGAAAGTGCAATAAATTGTGTTACTTGATCACAGTCATCTCCTGAAGGTTTAGTACCAGGCTCCAAATGGAGAACAGTGCTGGGGAGCCAGGACACCACCTCCTTACCTCTGAGACAGTAGAAGGCCAGCGGGAGTATCCAGCTGATAGCTGGTATTCTGTCATTCTGGAAGACAAGAGACTGTATCAGCTGTGGAAGCTCTAGGAGCCACAAAGCCAGGTCTTTCAATCCCCAGGCACATCTGGAAACTCCCTCCCATGATGAAGTTCTGCCCACTTCCCACTGAGCTTCTGCACAGTCCTTGGGATCTCACCCCCAAGCCGATGCTGATGTTCCTCAGCCGTTTTAGCTTCCTGACAGGACAAATACAGTTTCGGGTTGCAGCCCAGCTATTAACTCAAGGTTTTGCCCTGACCAGTGAAAGCTTTCCAATACCTCTAGGAATAAAGTGTTTCCAGTTTGCCTGCCTGCCTGGTGATCAAACTTACTTGCAAGGTTTCCGACATTTGTGGAAACAGCCCAGTACGTCAGCTTTGAATTCAGCCAGCAGTTTGTAATAGCAGTAGCCTGAGCAGCAGAGAAAGTAAATGCAGGTAAGCTCACAATATCTGTGTACAAAAGGTGATGCATGACAGCAAGGAGCATCCAAAGGCTCAGAGGCACTAACTATTTGAGACAAGAATGTCTTTTGGATGTCCCACACCAGGAAGTTCATTGAAGACAATAAGATGTACTGAGACATGAGGTGGACCAAATAAGTTCAGGTGGGAACGAGCTTTACTATTCCTCCTGTCCACTCACCCCAGGCTACGTGCTTTGTGTAGTCACAGTACTCTGCTCCAGTGGGTAAGGGATAGAAGTAATAGGCACAGCCACAGCGTTCTACCATGTTGAGCTGAAAGCAGGAGCGGATGCAGACCTGGGAGGCATATGAGGTGGAAGAGGCTGAATGAGAGAACCAAACCTACTGCATCATCTATTAACACTATTAACAGAGACCACAGACAAGTATGGCTGTTAGGGGACTGAAGCATTTCGGAAAAGCAGGGAAACAAGCTGACACAGGACCAGTGATGATAAGTTACCTGTTCGGTGTAGCGGGATGAGTACAGATTTTGCACTGGCACATCGCTGCCATCCTCTGTGCAGTCACTGTAACTGCCCCCAAGACGCACAGTTGTCTCCTAAACATCGAACAGTTATTACACAGAGCTGGTACTGTGCTGTTCTCTTTCTATGCTCCCATGTCACACACTGCTTGTCCATCAGTATCTGCTCCTTATGCTTTCCTTTGGACAGCAGCCCCCTCTGCTTTCTTTCATTTCATTGTTCACTGATGAATCGCAGCTCCCCGTCTAGTCTGGTAAGCTGCTCTTCCCGTCTCTTCGCTCCATGTAATCCATTCCCTCCCTTAGACACACACACTGGGCCCATGCCAACCCATCTGTATCTATCCACCAAGTTAAATCTTGCCCACAACCTCACATCCACAGCTCTTACTTCTGCTGCTTCCTCACCTTTCTCATGCTGATGGAGGTCTCGATACCTGGGCGCACATTGAAACCCCCATCATCCATGAAGGCTGGCTCATTCTGATCATGGACCATGACCCTGGCTCCTGTCACCGTGGACAACAGAGGGATGAAATCATTCTGTTCGGTGCGCACCACCAGAGAGAGCCCTGAGGAAGCATCAGAGAGCAAAGGAGGTCATGGCTAGCCATCGTGCAGGGGATGAGAGAGAGAAGAATAGTCAGAATTAAGAGGTAAAGGAAGAGAAATATCAACCAGGGCTGCACCAAAACTGGACACCAATGGAAGGTGGCTGGAGGGAGGAGGCCAGAAACAAAGCTGGAGGCTTCAGGAGAGGCCAGAGGAAATGGTATTTCCTCACCGTAACTTAGAAAAAGAATAACTGGGAATTAAGAGGGATTTCATGAAGAGATTCAGAGACAGACAAAAGAAGAGTCTGAAGATTGGACCTAAAGAGGTTTCAGGGGGGTTGAGAACACAAATAGGTCAGCTGATGGAAACGGGAAAATGGGAAAGGAGGAGGTGAAGACTGGGCACTTGGGAGCACAGCACTGCAGCTCAGTAGGGGATTTCAGGAAGGACCAGCACAGGTCCAGAGGGAGTAATGAACATAAGGATCAGGCACAGAGGGGAGAGGACAGTGAGGCAGCAGCAAAGGACAGCCATGTCCATGAGACACCATCACCACATAAAACAGAGCAGGGCTCCAATCTGCCACCAGCAAGTGTTAAGCACAGCAGGATTTCCATTAACTTTTGGGGGAAATAAAGCTGAGCTGTTGTCTTTACTCACCACAAAGTCTCTCACCCACCGTTACTGATCCCAGGCAGCGAGGACGTCCACAGGCGGCTGCTGTTGTCATTAAAGGTATAGCAGTTCCCATACAAGGGGTGGTGGAAGTGGGTATAATTCCTGAGGGAAACAGAAGCATTCACATGGGGTGAGAAGGGCTGTGAGACCAAGGGGCTTTCCGAAAGGAGCAGCCCTGTTTTCCACTTGCAGGTAGAAGGTCTTACAGCAGATGGGCAGCATTTGTTATGCAAAATTGCCCAAATGGGGAAAAGCAATTAAAATGTGCTAAAATGTCCTGGAGATGGACAGGGTTTTACATCAGGAATTTCATACTGCTGACTCTTGACAGCCCAAATGGGTTTTAGCAGTACTAGCAACTATTGTATTATCTTCCTAATATTGACAAAACTCTTAGCTCTTCCTACCCTTTCTGCTCCCTAGCTCACGGCTTTCATTCCACTACCTTTTTGGCTTTTTGACCAATAATGGCAGGAGGGAAGTGGCTTGTTGTTGGTATTTTTGTCTTTTTGTGACAGCTCTCTCTTTCCCTCCTCCTGTTTGTGGGCTGATATGAACTACTTTACCACCATAGAGAGAAGAATAAAGATGCTTTTACACTGTAAATCTGTAATTTGGGGTTTGTACTAGTAGAACAGTTTCATTTGTGTGAAACCGAGGATAAAGAGAAACCACTCTCCGAGGTCCACAGTCTAAGGTCACAGAAACTGTGACCCTGGTGAGCACAACCCACAGGAAAGACTCGGGAAACAATGTAACAAGGGGAACTGAGCAAGGAACAATCCCACCTTGGGAAAGAGGATCTCTGATCTGGGTTTCTTGATTCCCTTTGAACCCAGGCACAAAATAGGACTGTTTTCAGGAAGACTCACTGGGATGTTTCCACTTACGCCTTGTCGCATGTTGCTTCATTGAAGCGGCAAGAATAGATGAAATTCTCAAAGTCAGACTCGTCCAGGGCTTTTGCATCAGGCATCTGTGCCAGGATATTGATATAGTGAAAGCTGTACCATTCCCGCACAGCATCCACCCCTGAGGAGTATGCCTGATGGAAACAGTCCTTGTTGTTTTCACTGCACTGTGAAGAGGAAAAAACCAGACATGTCAGAGGAGTCTTGCCCACAGGCGAGGCTGTGGATTAACTGTACTGCCTCAGCCTGGGCAGGAGATGAACCCGACGGAGTGGAAGACTCCTGCTCTCTACCAAAAGGCAGTCAGCAGAATGGGGAAAGGCAAAACCAGGGCAGCTCCTCAGTGGATGGGAAAAACTAAATGAATGAGCAAGGCTGAGTAAAACCCAGGCATCAGCAAGTCAAAGAAAGGAGTGCAGGGTGACCTGCTGCACATAAATTATACGCGGTATAAACCCAGAAACTTTAAATTCTTGAGTGGAGAGAGCTCTTCCTTCAGGGCGTGTCTAGAAAAACTTTTCTGACCCTGTGGGAACTCCAGTTAACTGGCAAGTGATTAACTTCATTCCTTCAGTCCTTTTTTAAATGCAAACGCAGATACCCTAGGGCGAAGAAGCTGCTACCTAGGAGCAAATGCGATCGTGGTCACATTTCACGAGGCCTACAGCTATTCAATACTTTCCCCTTTGCTGTTATTGAGCAACACTGTGGTTGCTGTTAATAAACGGCTCTCCAAAGGCAACTGCAAGGCTGATGTAGCTGCCAAGGACAACGTTTCCCTGCTCTATCTAGGAAAAGATGGGCATTGATGTGGACAAATCTCCTGCAACTCACAGGGAGTGGGATTGCATTGGGAAAAGGATTCAGCTCTGCTTTTATCTGTCATTAGCAAAAGCCAGTGCAGATTAATCAGACTTCTACATAGAGAAAAGGAGCCAAGGGTCTAATAACACAGAAGCAGCTAGTCAGAGACCAGAGTGGATAGGACATCTAGGGAACTCACCAGAACAAAGCCAATTTTCCAGTCATTCTTGTCCACTGAGGGACTGTTCTCTGGCAAGTTTACTAAATTATCCCGCTTCTGCCTTCGCAATGGATGGCGCTGGACCTGACGGAGCAGGCTCCTTGGGCTACGCTTTTGTGCGGACAGCGTAGACCAGTTGCTTCGTGCCAGAGACATGTTGTAGTCGTAAAGATCTAGCAGTGTCTGATGGGTGATTTGGTCCAGCTCATCCAGCTTCTTCCGGATGGCGCTGTACCTATATGAGGGGGAGAGAAGAGCCTGCAGGTTTACAGCTGTATGCACATAAACAGGTCAGAGTAAGAACTGCAGCAAACTTTCCTTGCTAGCCTGATTCAGGATATTCCTGCCACCGGCTGAAACTCCAACCTCTTGCTGGAGGCTAAAATCCTTGTAGGAGACAAGTAAATGCATCTGCTTTCGACCCATGGCAGTCTACAGTACAGCTCATTAACATAAACCAGCACCAAGCAGACCTGCCTTAACTAACATGTTTTGCTCTGAATACCCAGCAGCAGCAAAAGCCTATGAAAAAGCGTCCCTTCCACTGCTGTTGCTACTGAAGTGGACTGTCAAAGACCGTGAAGACAACAGGCTTTTATCCTATGCCTGCAAAAGCCAAGGCAATTGCCAGTTGTGGAATTCTATTTCTTACCTGTATGGATTTAAGGTGCACAGCGTCACGGCTGGGAAAGTCAGCCTGTCGGAGTTAAGGTTGAGGTTGAGGTTGACGGGGTAGCTGAAGTACTCCCTGTAGAGGATCCCGAACTGCCAGTACATTAAGCCGAAGGTGAGAAAGAAGAGAACGGACCAGAAGGCTGTCTTCATCTTATTCTTTTTGGAGCACACCAGCCGGATGGCCCCATGGATGGTTGTGTTGCTGCAGAAGAACTGGAACAGCTCCTGGTAAGAACTGTAGAATTCAATGAGACCCTCCCGCTCCTCTTCTTTCTGCTGCTCCTCTTCTTGCTTACATTGCCTTGTTTTCTCTCCTTCTGGCATCTTCCCTGTCTTCACAGACCCACCCTACGGCACAAACTCAGAATTAGGAGAGCAGCCCGGTAAGACTCTGTCTCCGGGAAGCCGTGCCCGGTGTGAAAACTGGCTTTGCATCACTGTCTTCCCAAACCCGTAGCGGTTTCACCCCCTCCTCCCTGACCCCCATGCCAGGCTGAAGGTCTCCAGCTGTCCAGGCACACGCTTCCGCCACTCCTCCTCCTCCTCCTCCTCCTCCTCTCCC
>VWZY01009146.1:216840-255022 GCA_013399075.1 Chloroceryle aenea
ATGAAGCCTCCTCTCCTCTCCTCTCCTCTCCTCTCCTCTCCTCTCCTCTCTTCTCCCTTTATGAATACCTCCTTCAGCCCCTTGTTCAGAGTCACTGAATTTTGATCCTAGCAGTGGTTTGGCTAGTGACTCAAAATACACAGCCACTTTTACCTCTTGCAAAATTCCATGCTTTAGAACAGCAAGCAGTAAGTACACTTTTGATGCTGGTTACTCACAGACAGCTTGCCAGGAAGCGCTTGTGACAGCTGCCTGTTACAAACCTACAGCCACAATTTGGAGCTTTCCTCTAGCAATGCAAAGCAAAAGCATACTTTCTTCTACAGTTCTGAACTTAATTATATCTCAAGTAATTTATTTTCAACCTTCACCAAACATGAGTTGTAAAAAGTGGGAGGGATGAGGGTGAATGAACTCATATTCTATCAAATGGCTATTACAAAGCAGCTTCCTGAGAGCATTAGAGATGCTCTTCTGGGTTGGATTGGTGGTCCGTAGAATCATAGGATGGTTTGGGTTGGAAGGGACCTCAAAGATCATGTAGTCCAACACTGCTGCTATTGGCAGGGACACCTTCCACTGGACCAGGTGGCTCAGAGCCCTGTCCAACCTGATCTTGAACATATCCACTGTTGGGGCATCTACAACCTCCCTGGACAACCTGGTCCAGTGTCTCACTACCCTCACAGTGAAAAACTTCTTCCCAATATCTAATCTGAGTCTACCCTCTTCCAGTTTAGAGTAAAAAGTCCCCCTTCAGATAATGGAAGGCCACAAAAATGTTTCCTCTGAGCCTTCTCTTCTCCAGACTGAACAATCCCAGCTTTCTCAGTCTGATCTCATAACAGAAGAGTTCCAGCCCTCTGATGATCTTTGTGTCCCTCCTCTTGTTTGTTCCCCTTGCTCCATGCATTTGCAGTGAGGCATTTAAGACGACTTACTGGCTGGAATTCCATCTTGCACTTCAGGTTCTATATTGCTGGCCTGTGCTCCTTCTCCAGGCTCATAGTTTTCCTGTTGCACAATGTCTTCTAGCTCTTCCTGTGTGTCGTCCTTGCTGTAATCCAGCCGGGCCATCCCATCACCTTTTGGAGGGGAGGAGGCCTAGTTCCTACCTGACCACTCCCAGGCACCACCATAATTTCCAATCCATCAATATCCCTTTTGTCTTTGCCTGGTACTCCTCCCCTACCTGCACTGGTATGGCAGACTGAAGGACCTCAGCAGCACCCCATCCCACAAACACTCGTGCTGCCCCCCGGGTTTGTCCCTAGCAAGCCTGGCTTTATCCCTTTCCCCCTTCAAATCTAGTTTAAAGCTCTTTTGATGAGCCCTGACAACTCCTGTGCAAAGGCCATTTTCCCCCTTGGAGAGGGTGTACCCCACCAGCCACCGGCAGGACTGGTGGCACGTTAAGCTGTCCTGTGATCGAAAAACCCAGAGCCTGGAGGTGACACCAGGCTCAGAGACAGGTGCTGACCAGCTGTCTCTTCCTGTTTCTCCCCTCATCATTCCCTGCAAGGGAGAGATAGAGGACAACACCACCTGTGCTTCTGGTCCCTTGACCAGTCGTCCCAGGGCCCATGGAGCTCCACATTCCATCTGGGGCAGTGCCATGGGAGCTGTCATTTAGCAGAGAGATGTGAACTTTTTTTTTAGTTTTACTCTTTGTGTGCTTTATGCAGTCAGATAGCCCTGGAGAATCCCTGAAGGTGCACATCAGCCTTTTGAACCAGCTCTGTATCCTGTGCCTTAAACTCTGTGCTCCTGGTAACAACTACATAGAACTGAGACAATTACCAGTGAAACCTGTGCAGCAGTCACTTCACAGAGAGCGTGTTTATAATTTATTTCACTTTCATTACTGTAATTTCCTGGAATTATTCTGTTGTACTAATGGATCATCCTCCATAACCACCTTTGTCTTACTGGGAATTGTGCCTCTGTCTTACCGGAACATCAGAAGTTATTTTGCCCCTGGAAATGACCATTTTATGCTGATTTCAGTTAACAGCACCAACAAAGCAACTACAGACAAATTTCGTAGCACTGACAGTTAGGCCTCCTCCAATTTCCACAATGTTTAAAAGTGGTCTTCAACTGATCTTTGCAAATGAGATCAGAAACATGGTCCTTTTTGCTGGGTAGGAAGCAAAGGTAACTTATATTGTCTTGATTACTCTTGGCTTGAAGAATAATTAAAAAGTCAAACATCTGGACTGATTTGCTGTATCTGAATAACAGTCTAAAGCAGCTTTCTCATAATTCTGTCATTGCTGATAATTTCCATCACCATGTTGTTCTTGAGAACTTTTGTCCTTTGCAGGTTTGGGCAAAAATGGCAGATGACTAGATGTGGGTGCATGTTCTATTCCTACATGTGTCTAAAGGAGATGCATCACATATCTGTGGATCTCTGTATGCGCATCTAGGTGAAGATTTGGTTTATTTTTCAGAAGGATGTTTCCATTTGTTGGTGTTGGTTTGGCTTTTTGTTAGTGTTTTTTTGGTCGTTGTGTTGTGTTTTTTTCTCTGAAGAATTAAAAGAAGACTTACTGGGTCTTTTCCCATTTCCAGCTGCCATAACAGCTGTGATCTAAGCAGCTCACCAGCCTGAGAAAGAGGAAAAGTGAGTGCTTGGCTGCTGTACCGTACCTGCTGTTGTCACACACTTCAGAGCACCTATCAGCCCTGAGGTGACTTCGAGTCGCTTCAGTCATGTGAATATCATGCTTTGGCCGTGGCTTTTTACAAAGTCCTTATGGTCCTGTGGTCACACAGATGTGCTGTAGATTGATTGACAGGTCATAAAGGAACCAGAAATTTATTTTTAACATTTCTACAACCACAATGACTGCTTGATTCCCCAAATACTTTAGAAACAAGTCAAATGACAGTTCTCCTGTTGACTTCTCAGCTGCCACTCCATTTGCAGAACATCTGAATTTGCTAACTCTTCACTGCTTTTTGATTACTAACATCTTCCCACATTTTATTCTGTTTTTTTCCCACTGCAGAGATGAACTAGATCACTTAAATGACCATCTTCAGCCCGAGACAGCCAGTCCTAAATGGTACCATTTTCCTCTGGTGTGCTTCAGTGTAAATAGAAGATAATGACATGGAATTGTTAGTGTAGTTTTCAAAAGCAGCTCCTGTTGATAATTTAGGTGATTAGACACACTTCTTTACCAAACTTTCCTCACAACAAGAATCTTCTGAGCATTTCTGGATATTATTTCATGTACTGAACTATCAAGGTGAGTCACAACTGACAGAACTATTTTTGACACTGATGGTTATTTCATCCACCCCAGTTCAGGCTCAGCATAAATGATAAATGATCTTCTGAAATCTCAAGTCTTGAGTTAGGATCAAATATCTTCAACTAGGAATTACAAATCCTTTTAAAAAATGTTGATTCATGTATTTACTGAAACTATAACAACACCGAATCCAAGGAGCTTTGTACTGCAAAGATAATTTTCCTTTAGATGCTTGTCCCTAGGTCCTCCCTTTTGAAATAGGAAGCACCCTGTTCTGGGCAGTGCTTCTGTGTATTATATCTTCACAAGCTGAATGCATGATTGCTTTTTATTGCTACTGAGCAACCTTTGAGTAAACGTGAATCATTTTTTATGGCATCAAGTTTGAAATGTTTCCTTACCAGCTATGTTTATCTGCCCAGGTAGGAATGTGATAATGATCTGTAGTGCACACAACATTTTAAAATAGAACAAACTTTTGCCAACACATTGCTACTGTGGTGGAAGAAAAGTCTACATCTGGTCTGGATTTCAAGTGTAGTAAAGTATTCAGTTTTGCACTGCTTGAAAGACCTTCAGTCAGTTTAGTTCTTTTGTATATTCATATATGCAATTGTAGTTTCCTTCTGCTGCACTGTAGAAGCTGGTGATAATTTCTGTATTGTATTTTTCTCCATTAACTCTAGCAACCCGAACAGTCGAGGAATAGCAGCCCAGATGGTGCTGTAAGTGTACCTGAAGTGTTTGACCAAAGAAGCACCAGCCTAGTATCTGATAAAGATGTGTAGATGTAAGGCTACGCTTCGCACTGCTGTTGCAGCAGGAAGTTATGTACCCAGGATTCATGGACTTCCTTGGGGCAGAGGTAGTGATCTCTTATAAGGGTAACTACTCAAAAGACTTTGGGCATTTGCAAACCAGTCTATTGGGCTGTTGAATACCTTCTCCCCTTGCTACTGATGTAATTTGCTGGGCAGCAGAGGTGTCTGTCCCAAATAATCAGTGATGCTATAGCAGCAAGAGCATGTCCATGTACACCCTCCCACTCCTTCTTGTCCTGAAGAAGCTGCTTTTCAATGTATTTATTCATTTTTAGCTTGTAGGAGCAGAGTGGCTGCTGAGAACTGTTCTAGTGATGGAAAAGGGAGCCCTGGGGGAAAAGTGAAGCAGCATGTGTTATCCATGTCTTTCATTATGAAAAGTGGGATACCTCATGAAAGTAATACTGTAGGACTGGGAAAATCGTGATGGAAACTGTGTCAAGGGAACTCTGTCTCTCTTCTTTGGAGAGTGAAGTTAACATGAGTGATGAGAGAAGACCTGGATGTATATATACTATTTTGTTGCTGTTTCCACGCTGCAATGCCCAGAGGAGAGCCTGGATAGTGGCTACACATGCTCTGCATCAACTGGCAAATCTGCATTATCTCCTGAAAAATGCAGCCGACTCCATCTGTTGTCTGTCGCTGGACAAGGGATATTGCTTCAAGCTCTACCTCTGCTGCATAGTCCCTAAGCCCTGGGTGTCATGCAGGATCACTCAGCCAGATCAGCATGTTCTCAAATACTGGTGTCAGTCCAGACCTATTGCAATAGATTGACTGTGGAAATGGCCAGATGAAAATTCCCACCCACTAGCTTAGCTACAATAAGACTAATGCCCATCTGGAAGCTGGGTGTGCAGTCCAGGCTGAAAGAGCAGTGAGCAAACATATAGGACTGCAAGTCAAACCCAGTCATTTCTCTGACTGCCTTGTTCTGAGGGACATTAATAAGCAGGGTGATCATGATGGAGCCTTCTTGAGGTTCTCCCTACCCCCACCCTCCCTTCTCCTCAGCTGAAATCTTTAATTTCCTCATTCCAGTCCTAACAATATAACTATTATCACAATCACCTGACTCCCTAAGACGGTGTCTCCACCCCTCTTGTGAGCTCTCCTGCTTATTCCTGGAAATTGGAGGCAGATTCATCCACCTCAGACCAGTTTTTCTTCTGACACCTGCAGCTCCCAGCCGACAGAGATCCCAGGGTTGGGCTTGGTCACCCTCTGAGCCCAAAACAGCACCTGCCACAACAGGCATTTGGTTGATAGACACATGTGCTTGCTGATGCCCACATGGAGCTTTGCTAGAGATGACATTAGGACAACCTAGTTTATGTTTACCTCCATTTTTGACCCTGCCTCAGTAATTCGTGTTGTTCCTGCTTGTCAGTTCTGCTCTGGTGATGGCGATATTTCCTCCTCTGGAATATAAGCCACAAGCTACACCCTCAAAAAGGAATCCACAGGGAATGAAGGGCTTAAGAAGAGAAGCCAATCTATAAATCCCCTTTATTTTATGGGCCAGATTTCACAGTGAACACTTCCCACACAATCCTAACTCATTTCTGAAATGCTCAGTTTTCACAGCTAGAAGCTCATCTCGTGACCCACACTCTCTAGATAATGGAGCCCCCGTGTGACTGTTTCCAGAATATTTCACAGTTAGTTGCCTCTTTTTTTGGATTGTAATCTTTCTGCAGGAAGGGCAGCCCTGGCATCAAAACATTGTGGCTACTACATTTGCCCAACCATTACAGCACATTTTCCATAGAAATACTTTAATTAACAACCAAAGGTGATGCCACATGTGGAAGCAGAGATAAGAGAGTCCATTGCTGCTTTTGGTCAGGAGGGAAGGGGTTGCAAATGCCCAGGGCCAACAATCAAGGTGGTCCATGGCGTCAAAAAATGTTAGGTCAGAGCCAATTCTTCAGGATTCTAGTGTGGCACCCACACCCACTCTTTCTCACCATTCAAAGCTGGCCTGTTACCAACCCCACATAAACAAAAGTTTGTTTACTCACCTTGTGTTACACTCCTACAAAGAGATGTTTAGTAAATGAATGTTTAAATAATCTTAATAATATTTTTTTTTTTTTGTGAATAATGAAAAATAATTTTCTGTAAAAATCACATTTTCTCTTTTTGCACACACATATCCAGCAGACTCTTTTCCAATAGCTATTAAGTTTAAGCAAAACCTAATTATCCTTATTTTCATTCTGCTACATTAAACCTTACAAGGAACTAAACTTCCCTGGAAATGTTTCTCTTTTTCATAATGAAGTTTCAGATGGGGATTCACAATTCATGTCTTTTAAGACATAAAGACTGCTCTTGTGTTTTTGTCCAGCACTGAATGCTGTGAGGGCAAGCCTATTACAGCACCAAGAAATCTTAATCGCCCACCTTTGCCTGAGCAACCAATCTTCACAGCAAGTTGCATTCATGTTGTATCACATCTCACCAGGGCCAGGCTCCGAAATTGAAGATGTCCAACAACTCCCCCCCCAGGGAAGAAAGCAGCGCTGAATTCTGTTGTGGACCCTCACTTTCCCTTGCAATCCTTTTCAGACCCTTAACCATTCTGGGGCTCCCACCTTGGATTTTCCCAGTAGCCTTCAGAAAGTGGTGAATTTGCTCTTGCCCAGAGTCCAGGGAAATGCCTGGTAATGGTCCCCAGCTCCTCTGGGCTGTCCCTTCAGCCTGCACATCGTGTCGTATCCACGACGTGCTTTATTCGTTCTCGTCTGAGCCCAGCTCCACGTTTGAAATCATCCAGCCATTGCCCCTCTGGAATGGTGCCAGCCCTGAACACTTTTGCAGGTACCCACCTTCCCTTGGCAGCCTTTTCACAGCCCCTACAAGTCTGGGGCTATTACCTTTTGCTTTTTCCTGTAGCCTATGCTATTGTCACAAAATATTTGAACAAAAGGTGGCAGTAAAGACTGCTGAATAAATTTTTATTAGCGAGCATGCGCCTCTCTTGGGCTGCAGTACCAGCTTTTTGGGCTCTCACTCCTTAACAAACTCCTTAAGGAGCATAGGAGCTCCTTAATTCTCTTACCCTGAACCTCCAGCTCCTCAGACCCCCAAGAAATCTGGGGCTGCCATGTTTCCTGTAGCCTGCAGCCTTCAGAATGCTTTATATTCACCTTCTGCTTTACTCATTCTCTTCTGAGCCCAGACCCAAAATTAAAACCATCCAGCCGTTGCTCTCCCAGTGAAGGTGGAAGGCCTGCATTCTCTTGCTGGACCTCAACTTCCGATGACAGCCCTTTCACAGCCCCAAGAAATCTGAAGCTGCCACCTTTGCTTTAGGCTGTACAACAGGTAGTCACCATGTGCTTTATTCACTCTGCAAAGTGCAGATGTGCAAAATTAAACCCATGTAGTGATTACTCACATGTGCTATATTCGCTCTCATCGGAGCCCAGCTCCAAAATTGAAACCATTCAGCCACTGCCCTTCTACAGTTGTGCTTGCACTGAGTTCTCTTGCTGGCCCTGGCTTTCCTCTGGCAGCCTTGTCACAGCCCCAAGAAATCTGGAGCTGCCACCTTTGCTTTAGGCTGCAAAATATGTGTTTTTCAAACTGTGCATTATTCATTCTGTCAAAGTGTGGGCATCCAGAATCGAAATCATCTAGTGATATTTCCCACTGGAAAGGTGCTAGCCCTGAATTCTCTTGCTGGCCCTCACTTTCCTCTGGCATTGCTTTCACAGTGCAAAGAACTCTGGAGCTGGCACCTTTGGCTTTAGGTTGCACATCACGTTGTATTCTTCACAATGTGCTTTATTCACTCTCACCTGAGCCCAGATCCAAAACTGAAATCATCCAGTCATTGCCCCTCCGGAAAGGTGGCAACACTGAGCTCTTTTGCTGTTCTTCACCTTCCCTTAGCAGGCCTTCACAGCCCCTACAAATCTGGGGCTGTCACCTTTGCTTTTCAACTGCAGCCTGCAACACATTTTGAAGCCACAAGTTATCTGAACAAAATGTGGCAGCAGAGACCGCCAAATAACTTTTGGTCAGCAAGCATGGCCCTCTCCCGGACTGCAGTGCCATCCGTTGCTCACTCAAGGCACTTGGTAGCCTGGAACTTTCTTGCTAGCCCTCACGCTCTCCTGAGAACACTTTCACCACCCAAAGAAATCTGTGGTTTAGCCTGTCCCCTGCACAACACGTTGTGTTTTCACAAAGTGCTTTAGTAGCTCTTGCAAAGCATGGACGTCCAAAATTGAAAACAGTAGTTCCCCAGGAAGGTGCCAGCCCTGGATTCTCTCCCAGGCCCTCACCTCCCCCTGAGAGTGCTTTCACAGCACCGAGAAATGTGAAGCTGCCATTTTGCTTTAGGGTGTAAACCAGGCTGTATTTACAATCGCTAGGGATGATTTCCCCAGGGAAGGTGCTAGCCCTGAATTATTTTGCAAGCTGTCCCTAACACTAAACCCTAACCTTAACAATAGCCCTAAACCTTAAACCTACCCCTAACTATGACCTAACGCTAAAGCTAACCTCAAATTAACCCTAACCTAAACTAATCCTAACCCTAATCCAGCGCTAACCCAGAACTAAAACCTTAATCCTAACCCAAATACTAACCCTATTCCTAACCCCAGCTTTAAACCAAACCCTAACCCTAAAGCTAACCTTATTCACTAACCTATACACCATATACAATGTACAATACTATATATAAAATAGGTACAATATATAGACACTATATAGTATATATAATGTGTACAATATATAGATAATATATAGACATCTATATGATATATACAATATATACAAAATACACAATATATACAGAAAATATGCAACATATATACAGTAATATATACACAATAAGCTATACACTAATCCTATACCCTAACCCTAAACTCAACTCTAATCCTAACACCTAAACTTAATCCTAACCCTAACTGTAACCTTAACCCCGAAACCTAACCCTAGCCCTGACCCTAATCTTAAACCACAACCCTCACCCCTAGCCCTAACCTAATCCTAAACCTAACCCCAACCTGCACCCATGACCCTAACCCTACCCATAAACCTAACCCACCCTAACCCTAACCACTAACACATGAGATCCAGATATCCTCGGGAAGAGCTTTCCAGCAATTAGTTTGGCGTCTGCAGCTGAAAACTGATGGTATAGGATATATAAGTTCAGACACATACAAGCTTTTCTGCATAGCCTGCTGTAGCTAGTTTATGGTCTAGTTGCCTTTAGCTCAGACAACTGCAGAGCACAATACTTTGCAGAACCACCGAATCCCATCCCAACCACGCGCCAAAGCCCATCCTTTCTCTGCTCTTGTTGCTCAAGGGGACACAGGTGGAAGTAGCACCTCTCCCTTTGCTCTGTAGACATCTCTTGTATCATTATCACCTTCCCAGCCCTCTGGTTTGTCTCCATGTCTGATTACACTGATTAAATCCTATATCCTTACCGCAGGAGGTAAGTTAAATTTAAACCATAATCCTTGTTTTATTTGGCTCTTCAGTCATAACGGACACTAAGCAACTGATCGCACTTATCCACACAAAGCCTTGCCTTTTGAGATTGGATGAAGGTGTTTTTTTCTCCTCAATTCCCTCACTCTCCCTTGTCAGACACTATCCTCCCTTTGACCAGAAGGATGACAAAGCTTGTGTCCAGGTGTGTAACTACATCTGTAGGGAAGATTGCAACACTGTGGTATGATGGCTGGAGATAACTTAGAAATTAAAATCCTATTAAAGGTAGAGCATTGTTCAAACATTAGGGAAAGGTATAATATCGAAGAAGCTCCCAGGGTGGAGTGCAACTGGTATGCAAGGAATCCATTCCCCAGTGGTTCCCTGGACAACACTGCCTGTGAACAGCACTGGGGCTGGAGTAGAGTGAAGATTCCACAGCCAGGCTCTGTCAATCACTGCAGAGATGAGAACTCTGCAGTACTATGGAACTGATAAGCTGCATATTTGCCACCTTGGGCCAACAGCCTGTCATTTTCTGACAAAGTGCTGTCCTTTGTGTGAACTTTGCTCATTACAATGTCATTATAATATCAAACACACCTCTGTCCCAAAGGCTACCTGCTTCCTAAGCGTGGCCACCCCTCACTGAGCTTGCACCCTGAATTTTCTTCACCTATCTCTTGAAAAGCAAAGCGAGAGACTTTTACCTCAATTGTAATAAAGGTGTGTATGACAAGAGTCACTCAAGCTCCACCTTGAAGAGGAAAAAGTAATACAAAAATGGCTTAAGAAAGGGGGGGACACTAGGGAGATGCCATCTTGCATGAGTCAGGGAAGATACCGTCGCAAATCACCTCTGCCTTCAGGGGTCAGTCAATGGGACGAGGCTTTATTCTGCTGCCCGAGGCAGAACAGACTGGACTATTCTGACTGAGATCTGGACTTCCCTAAGTACTTTCTTGGAAAACTTAGAAACCACTATAGAGCTACTTTTTAACTGAATGAGTTTTGTAACCGAGCTATCTTACTTGGTACTTTTGAGTACGTTGGTCTTGACCATCCTGTCCATCTCTGTAAATTCTGCTCCAGGACTGCGTCTCTGTCCAATCAGTGACAGCTTAAGACAAAAGTTTGTGCTCTTTAGATTTATATTAAGAAAATGAGGGATGTTGCAAGAGTCACTGATGGTACATTGGAATCGGGCAGGGTTTAAATGCTGCTTCAGAGTCACAGGAGCACAGAGCCAAGCAGAGCCTCTCTTCATTATATTTCCAGATCATGCCACAAACCTCTAAGTTTACAAGGAAGGAGAACTTTTTCAGAATACCTGCAGCATCTGCTTGGGTTTGTACACCCTCTGTGAAAGAAACACAGTCATTCTTAGCAGGGGTCAAACTTTATTCTGTAGCTAACTCTCATAGCCTGGCCCGAGCTGCCCCACTGTGACCACCTGCCCTTAACTAATGGAAAGGAAGCAGGCAGATACTCACTTTGCCAGCTCCATCATTAACTCCTTGTTACTGGTGCTGCCAGATCCTCCAGGCACCTCGGGCTGTGTCTCCGTCACATCCAAGAAGTGGAATTTAACCTTCCTGGTGACCTAATCATGGCATCATCACAAGGTCTTATAACTTAGTGCCGCAGGGCACTAAAGCCAACCGGCCAGCTCATCCTTTGCATTTCATTTCTTTGCAAGGTGACACCGGGCTAATTGTTCTCACTGGAAATGGAGGTGACTTAATGCCTGAAGAATGGGGTAAAGCTCTGTGACCGCTCTCCACGGCTATTCAAGCACTCTTCCTGACACACTGGGGTACAGAGGACTGTGCTGAAGTCAGTTAAATATCACCATCTTTTAAAAACATGCCACTAGTGAGCCCCTGCTCTATCCTCACCAGTCCTCAGCTTCCTGGACTCAGGCAGTGCACCACTTCAAGTCTGCCTTCCCAAATCCCTTAGGGTTATGACAAAGCTGTGTCCCACCTTCCCCAGAACTGATGTCCTTTACCATTCTTGAGGAGTCTGCATTATGTCTTTATTTTAAGGCTGGGGTAGAGCCCAGAGACTCAAATCAAGCCAGGTGCTGTGAGCACAGCCTAGTGGAGCCTGCCCAGCACAGCTTGCAGTGTTGTGAAGCAAGGCAAACAAAGTCAGACGTGGGGCTGCACACAGGCAGCCTGTCCAAGGTGCAAATAAATGCTGCTTTTAAATAATTTTTCCTCTTCCCTCATAGAAATGCTGTGTTCACTGGCCCGCTGCAGCCCTTTTCAATAAGTTCTTGAGAGACATACCACCATCACATCAATCACATCGCAACACATCACTTTTTTTTTTTAAGTAAATGACATTAATTAACCTCCTCTGTAGAAAGGAAAGGGTGAAACTTGGGATATCTGCCCACAGCTTAAGCACAGGTCATGCTGTCCAGCATGTTGTTACCACCCTTCCATGCTATTCCTTTTCTCAGACCTAGATCAGTCTCAACCCTCCATTACCCACCACACACACATCATAATGTGCCCCAGATGACAGAGAGTCATTCAGACTAACTGGTTGTGAACAACTGAAAAGGATTTTTCCCTCTGCCAGCCCCGATCATACAGTAGCTGTATCCACGAGCTTCCACCCTCAGCTATTAGCTGGCTGTGGAATGGAGCGACCACACGATGCAGCCCAGCTGGATGCAGCTCCAAGGAGAATTGGAGAGTGCCTGGTCTACTTCACTGTATGAAACACTTGCCACCAAATGCAGCTCAAAAAAAAAAACAAAAAAACAAACCAAACCAAAAACCAAAGGGGGGAAAGATGAAGGTACAAACAAAAAGATAAAGGTACAATGAGTGAAGCATTAAATCAGGCAGTGCTGGTCTCCTTTTTCAACGTTACTGAAATGCAGCTTCTGAACCAAAAAGTTTGTATTGAATTAGTGCAAGTGGAAGAAAAAAACGAACAGGCAGGCAGAGGGGAGAGCTGTGTGAGAAAGATTCTTTTAAATCCTTTTAAAAAATCTTTTACATTTTTTTTTATTTTTTTTATTTATTTATTTCTTAATTGGAGGCTTGAAACATAAATTAGAGTTTGGCAAACTTTTGTCTAAACATTTCAATAGCTAAAGCCTAAATTCTGGCTTTAGTTCACTCTACAAGTGACAAAACCCTGTGAAAAATGTCAATAATATGAAAAAAATGCTCCATGGGCAGACAGTCCCTCACTCTAATGATTCCTCTCCACTAAAACCTTCCTGGAGAAGGGAAAACAAGACAGAGGAATGGGAGGAAGAGAGGGGCAGTAAAAGAGTCCCCGTGGGGAGCAGGACAGAAGAAAACAGAATGAAATTACCCAGCAAAATGCCAGGGGCAGAACAGGAAGGATGAAAGCAAGACCAAGGTTATTTTTTCTCCCCCCTCCTATTACAATACACTTAATTTGATTTTCTTCACCTGTTGTAGGAAACCAAACATGTTTATGGTTTAAGTGGTGAAGACAAATGCTGAGAAGGGAAGCAAAGTGAGGCGTCCAAGGCGGCAGCCTGCTTCATCTCCTGCATCCAACTCCACATCTTTCTCCCCACTGTGTTAGATTCACCTGTCACTTACTGTTCTCCTCCTGGCCATTAGCATCCTAAGCAGCCTGGAGATAATGAGACAGCAATGAAAATTGTAAGTGAAACTGATTTACCATTGCAGTGTTCGAGGAAGCTGTAAGATATCAGAAAGTAGGGCTTTAAAATATTACAAGCCCCATGGCTCTGGCATGCAAGACAGGGGACAGCCTTGGTTCTGGGAACAGATTCTGAGAGCATTTTCATGACACAGATAGAGCTGGCAGCCCACACTGCTGTGTCAAGAGAGATTCGCTATTTTTAGTAGTTACTAGTTTGAAAATGCCTACCCAGACACAACAGTCCAGAAAAGAGCTGGTTGGCTGTTCTTTATTACATTGTCTTGCACTGCTAGTAAAGCTAGATGAATAAATCGTAACGATTACTACATCTCTTATGTTCTCCTTTTTTCCTCTTTGCAAACCGTGTGAGCACTTTTCTCAACTGCTTTTGTTACTCAGAATTTTTCACTGAGCGATTTCTGGAGATAGTTCTTGTGTTTTTATCTGGTCTGGGAAGTTTTGCTCTATCTGACAATGGAGCTGTTTTCATTAGAGACATAAATCTTTCTTTAGTTGTTGCAGAATCACATTTCCCATGCTACCATTTGCAATTACAGATATGAAACTTGCTTTCTTTGACTGCTCGTCAGAATCCATCTATCACTGGCTGTTTCAGCTGCTGTTGAAATGATGGTAAACTGGATCACCCTTATGGTTGGAACTGAATACCATATGCAGGAGCATGACTATACTTGCACAGAAACTAAGAGAGTGAATAACCATCTGTGAAATCTCCTTTGTTTGAAGGATTTGTTATAATTTTTGTAGATAGTCTGTATTTTGTCTGATTACCAAATGGATGCACAACAGAAAAGTGAGGCCATCCGTGGGCTCTGTGTGTTGATGGCGTGTGTCAAAGCATGTAGCACTACCATCAGCCTTGCTATTTGCTCACCACACTCTGATGTGTCAATCCCTGATCAAAATGGCCTGTACAGGCACAGAGTAGACCTAAGAGATGTCTTCCCTAACAAGAAGAGGCAGAAATAAGTAATTCATTATGTCAGTTATCCTTCAACAAGGGCATATGTAATATAGTCATCTGAGCCATACTGGCCTATGTCCAGCAAGAGTGGTGAGGAACAAGGCTTGCTGGATATCTGGTCGCCAGCTGGATGGCAGATGCTCCTTAAGGGCATCCCAGGAGACTGAGTCCTTGGAGATGGAGAGAAGGGAATGACAGTATCCACCTTTCTAGGCCAGTGCTCCAACCAACCACGGGTTAAGGAAAAAAGGAAGAAGGCTCTCTCTTCTGGAGAGAGCAGAATCCTGAAAATATGCTCTGAGGTTGGTTACTAGGTCAAGAGCCTCAGGGAAAAGAGGAGGAGAAATATTTTGTTCCTTGATCGTAACTCAGCTTAGACACTAAGCTGCTCAGACATCTTTGGACATGCAGAAATGGACATTACTTGTCTCTGGGATCAGACTCCAGCTGAGGAAATGTTTCTCCAGGACACAGTTTTGGGAACTGGGTACCCAAATTCCATTGAGGTCTCCCTGGCTACAGCCTTTTTGACCTTGTCTAATATAAGTGTAAGGCTTTGGGTCATACTGCTCCAGTGTGAGCAGGGCATTTTCTATCATGAAAAGAGATAGGACAGAAAAAATGTTTGCAGAGAAACATCTTAGTGGAGGAATTTTATCACTGTTGTGGGGCTGGTATATTTTTGTGGGGTAGTAAAGGAGAAATTTTGTGACAAGCTTGAAGCCTAGAGCATTCACCTTGAATTTAGCAGTGGCAGTTGGTGGTGGAATAAGAATATCTGACCTCAAAAGCAAGCCAATGCATGTATGCAAAAACATTTGGCAATTGTTTAGTAGAACAACAACAGCCTTAATAGTGCAGCATTAGGCAGAGGGCCAAGAGGCAAAAATATTTGTAAATAGGGTTTGCTAATTTTTTCCACTGGCAAACACAGCAAAAGAAGGAGGGGGTAAGTAGTGCTCTGAAGAAACAGGCCTGGGAGCACATGTCCCTCTAGGTTTATGGACAGAATCCCTCTGTAATCCACATCCCAAACACAAATATGAAGTTTTTGTGTCGTGTGTGCACGTGTGTGTGTCTGCATAGAGGGTTACAGAGAAGATGTGGCAAGACATTCAGAAACAGGAGCTATAGGGTGCTGAGGGAACCTCCCATCTCCTCAGAAGTATGCCAGTGTCGATGTTTGGGGGCAGCTGGAGTGTCTACTTGTGCACCCCCAGCTCTCCTCCCTCCCCTCCATGGCTTCCTTCTGCTGTGGCCATAAAAAGGAGTTGTCATCCTAGGGATGTACTCTGAAGCACTCTGACTTGAGATGATTTGGGAGATCTGTAGCAGAACCAGTCAGTGGCTGGGCTTGGATTTACTGTCTCTCTTTGACGTGCTACCAGAAGTTGTCTCTTCCACACCCACTTTTCATTTAGAAAGGGAATCTCTTGAGCAGATACTGTTTATTCTGTTTATTCTGTGGCTGTTCCTGCTGCTCATACCTGTAGGGTGAACCCGAGCTACCTGTTGCTGACAGAGAAAAAAGGAGTCTTGCAACACACATTGTTCATGTGAATAATATAAACTCTTACAAACCCCCACAGGTTACTCATGATAAACCTCTTGTTAACATTTACCTGACAGAAAGAAATAAAAAGGCATCTTACAGGTGTCAAGAAGGAACTAGTGAGTGTTTTACATGAATAGTGCTGATGTTCCAGTTGTACTCTCTAAATCATGGTCTGCCATTCTTCCTCCCTCTGAAATAATCTGAGCATATATGAATTAAAAATAAAATAAAGAAGTTTCCAAGGAGAGCTTGCACCCCTAGCAAGGCTTTCAGAGGGGACTGGGAGCAAGGTAAACACAAAATGTGTTAAGCTACCGTTATCACATGATGGGTAATAACCTCCTGGTGGCATATTTAGTTTTTCTACAATAAGTTTTGCACCACAAAGGTTTTATCTGGATGAGAGATAGGCAAAGGAGTGAGTGTAGAGAAAAGCTTTGGGTGTCCATGCTATTCAAAATGAAACAAGTTGCTACATCTTTGCTGATGTACAGAGCGAGGGGTGGGTTCTTACAATCTGTCAGTTTGGTGAAGGTCCAAGCACAGATTTTTACATCTCCTTTTTAACCTCTCTGCTGCATGCCTGAAGACTTCATGTTTTGCCTATCTGGTTGTGGAAGGCTGAGCCAAATTCCCTCTCCAGCTCACTGATGCTGCACTGCAGCTCACTACTGAGGTGAGCATGCAGAACCTTCCTGGTTTTGGAGGGTACCTGGGAGCTAACCAGACAAGATAGCTGAAACACATTTGGCCTCCACCAGATCTCTCCTGTTCCTCCTTTGGCACATACTGTCCCTGGGGCAGTGAGGATGTGGTGTGGAATCAGCAGTGAGCCATCAGGGTTGGTCTGGGACTCTCCAGTTCATGTTTGCCTGAAAACTTGGGCTGTAGGAGCCTAGAACTTGCTCCTGTGAGTTCAAGATGTACATATTTATTAATGCATTTAATAAATATTGAAAGAGCAAAAGGTCATAGGCTGACCCTCATGTGAAAGTTTTGCTCTTTGCAGAGAGTACAGAAGGTTGCTTACAGGCAGATCAAGAAGCAAGCCCCCCAGCTCACTGCTTTTGTGGCTTGTGACTGCATCCCCCTAGAAACATCTCTGTGATTTATGTCAGCTGCATAATAATATTACAAAGCAATAAAAATAAAGGCATATTTAATGATGTCCTTCCATTAAATGGTATGTCCTGGCTGTCTACCAATGGCTCTACAGACCTACTGGCGCCTGTGTTGGGACTCTCTTTCAGCATGGGGGGAGACATTAAATACCATGATAGAGTTCTATGTTCCACCAGGTTATGCTGCACAATTCATTTCCATTAGGCAAGTCGTTTTTTTCCTTTCCTTGGCCATTGCAACTTTGTTATGCTAATAAATAGGCTGGTGTAGTGGGACTCAATTTAAACAGAGACTTGACATAGTAACTTTGCTGAACAACACATCCAAAATGGGATGTCTGTGTCTCATCACAACCCAAAGGTCTCTTCTCTCACCCTCTCATCTTCACAACGTATCAGTGCTCTCAAGCACAGCTCTCTTCAAGTCCCCAGTAGGCATTTGTTATTTTCATTATTAGCTGAAAAAAAAAAATCAGTCCATCCCTGTTCAGAAAGGGGAAAGGAAGAAGGGTTGTCATTTGCACAGGGAACTGTAGAAAAAATGAGGAGAGGAATTACCATGGTAGGATAGAAATAATTTATCAATATCATCGTTCTCAAAGGATTCAGAAACATTTTACAAACTGGATGCAGATCACTTCTCTGAAAAACAGAATCCTGCTATCTCTTGGGCAAAATTACAGCAGCTGTGGTTGCTCTCCTGGTGTGCAAGGCAATGTGTGTGGTGGATGCTATCCCAAGTAACAGGTTAGCAGGGGAGGGCTTAGCAGGCAGCACTGCAGTCTCAAAAGCCTATTCCTGTGAAAAGTGCAACAGCACATGCTTGCTAGGATCTCAGTTTTCTGTCCCTGCTGAGCTGTTTGGGACAGGCTGGAAGTTGCTCCCAAGTAGCCGAAGTGAGCAGCTTTGCCCCATATGTTCAACTCACCGATTTGATGGGAAAAAAAAAGAATTGCATGTGCTTTCACCTCACCTCACCTCACAGCTGCTGTGTCCACCTTGGCTAACACCTAGTAACCTGCACAAAAGCTGCCCATGCTGTGGGGCTGATCTGCTTAACACTGCCAGGTTCCTATTGAGGGGCGGCGCAAGCAGGTGGGGAGATGTTGGAGTGCCTGGAGGTCACAAACAGCATCTGAGGGTGGTGCTGCTGGACTTGCCCTGCTGAATAAATGCCAAATACACAGAGGAGGGAGGCAGGGAAGAGGGCAGGCAAGGCAATGGCTTCAAGCACAAAACCTCAGCGATGTTTCTAAGGCCCAGAGAAGCCATCAGGGGCTTGAAGCAGCATAGAAATTGTGCAGTGTGAGAGTAAACCTAATGACCAGGAATGGTACTGCCATGAAGGTCCTTAGTGCCATACAAAGGGCTTGGTGCATCTCTGACTTAGGGATGGCTTCCCAAGTACAGAGTTACTAGCACCACTTTCTGTAGAGCTTGTGGTTTCCTTGAGTTTCCCATCCAAGGATCCGGCAATGTTGACCTTGGTTAATTATTCCCAGAGGGAACATGCATGCACAGCATCCTCCCACAGGAAGCTTCACTGACAGATGAATCCCAACCTGTTCCAGAGGCGAAGTAGCCTGGGGGAAGGGAGAGCAGCTCTGCCCTTTTGCTGCTCTTCGTGACCTCCTCCTTCTATCATCTTGGTTTCTTCTGTTCTTACATTAGACCTTAAACTACAATGCTCTGCTTACTTAGGCTTTTAAGCTGAAGAGCCAAGCGAGTTTTGCACCCATCACTCTTGCATTCACAAATCAGTGGCCAACACTGAATGTGTTTTACTATCCTCTTCTTATGAGCTATTGTTTATTTAATCACAGGAACAAAACATTAATGACTAAAGCAAGGTTTCTGCCAAGCATTCCTGATGGACTCCAGAGAGTGCCCCTTCTCATGCCATGACTGGATCCAGTCATCTGTAGTGGATCCTCTTTTTGAGAGAGGGAAAATACCAAATTCTTCCAAGTGCTGCTGTCTTCTAGCTCTTCTCTTCTTGGCGATGGTCCTGCGTGGCAGGCTGTGTAGCTTGGCTGGGCCAGGAAGCAAAGCCTCACAGCAGCCTGGGCTGCCTCTCCTAACAGACCCAAAGTGTTCATGGAATGTGTGCGCTTAACTGAGACCTCACACTCTCTTGCTTGATTCCTCATGACAACCCACTGTTAAATTCACCCAACAGATTAGCACAACGAGAATATAATAACATATTATGTAATTACAACATATGCTGTAAAATACAATATAATTGGTCGTCCTGCATTATACAGAATTAACGGGTTGGTTTAGAGCAGCTTCCTTCGCAGTCATTCCCCAGTCACAGTGGTCTTGGTAAGAGAATAAAATGGTGAGAATGAACACATGCTAAAGCAAAATGTTTAATAGTTGACATTTTCTTGACAACTTATACATCAGTAAGGAGAAGGGGAAGGGGAGGGAAAAGGGGAAAAGAAAGGAGAAGGAGGAGGGTGACTATGATGACGAGGAGAGGGAGGTGAGCTCAGTATTTTTTCCTTCCCACTTCGTGTTTTACTGAACTTGCAGGTCAAGACAGTTCTGTGATAAAAACACAAACAAACTCCAGAGAGCTGGGGGGGTGGGACTCAAGGAGATTGGTTGGCTCGGTGCAGGGCCTAACTTCTAATCGGCCTCGATTGCTCCTCCAGGATCCTTTTCAAAAGCTCTTTTTCTGCACGCTAATGTTCTGCCAATCATAATGTGTATTTCTGAACACATCAAAGAACTGGTTCCTGTCTCTGGTGGAAAAAGGGAAGGAAAAAAAAAGTAATTAAAGTCAAACTGAATTTTTTCTTTTAAAGCCTAATTCAGGAAAAGAAAAGCGGTTTCCATTACGGGCACAGTTCAGGCATCTCTTTAAGAAGCGATCACACATGGGAGGTGTTAACAAGCCCTGTGCACGGGGTGACATTCTCTTTGCCATTCAAGTGTCAGCCTTGCCAGCCTGCAATGGGAGGCAAACCAGTGATCCATGCCTGAGCACATCAGAAAGGCTGATGGAACGGGCCCTGTGCTCCATCCATCCCTCACGCAGGCGGTGGAGCCCCCATCCCATCGAGTTAAACATTGACAGGAAAGAGTTTCCCGATGGGCTGGGGTGGGCAACGAGTAACACCCCCCCACCCCGAGCTGAAGCAATGGAAATTTTTCTTTAACAGCCACCAAGGTCTGGATGAGGTGCTTGGCACCAGCGGGAAGAAGGCTCTTTGATGGGAGTTGGGGGCCAGCTGCCTGTTTGGAGGGGCTGGGTTACGGGTAGCAGCTCCCCACCACCACTCGGCTAATCTCTCTTACATATCTACAGACAAAACAGCTACTTGGCATTGGGTTGCGGATGTCTGCAACTTTTGCCAGGACGTTGAACAGAGGCCAGGAACTTGGGTGGAGACAGGAGCCAGAAGGTCATCTGGGGTTGCTGCTCTTTGTTAGAGTTAAATAACGTTGTGAATGTATTAAGCCCATTTCCACACACTGATTTTACTCTTTTTTCAATGCTTTCAATAGTCTTTTTTATTTTTTTTTTCTCCTGGGCTGGATTCATGTACAAATCTGCAAGGCAGAGCAGTCTGCTCATTCACACTTAGCATGAAACCCTGAGTTTGAGGGTTTTTTTTTTTAGAAAAATGAAACAGCACACTCACTGCAAGGGTTTGCTCTGTGAGAACAAGAACTTGGGTGCTTTGTCATCCCTCTCTTTCAGACACCTCTCAGACGATCTCATTATTGCTCCCTAACAGAAGAAGTTTGTTTTTTTTAAAAAAAAGACCAAACCAAACCACCTGGGAGTGGTCTAAAGCAAATTGTGGCATCTGGAGTTGCAAAGCTGCTGCTGGACCCTACAGCCCCGCTGAGCACAGGCACCTCATGCTGCTGGTACCCCGCGGTGGGGACGGGAAAACAGCAGGACCAAGATTTTCCTTTTCAACAGCTGATGTTATTGAATGAGTTCTGTGGCTGCCTGGATGTCTCTGCTTATGCTGAGCTGTAAATGCCAAATGCATGTAGATAACTGTACTGCTAACGTGGATCTCCTCCATAAAACAGGCTGCAGACAAAAGGAGGTCAATACCTCATCAATCCAATTTTTGGTTTCTTCTCATGTCAAATTATAGCAGAATAGTTACAGAGTGACATGTGAACAATTTGTTGTCAAGAAAATCATGTTAGAGGCTTCTTTTTGACACCATGGCAAGTGCATGGCTGGGTAAACATGGCAAAGCCTCCTCTTCACCGGTGAGACTGATGCTCCTGTGGTTACAGGCAAGTGTCTGCGTCCCTTTTTTATTCAGCTATTCTTTTGCCCATGAACATGTACTGTCTCTTGAACTCTGCCCATCCCTGCTCCACTGCCTGGGGTACAACAGTCACAGGAGATGTGTCATTGAGAAAGGTAGCACCAGGCTTTTTGCGTGCTGAGGAACAACTCTATTCTTGTCTGGCTCAGACAACTTAGATGCGAACATCACTATTCTGTTTCTCCTTCAGCACATGTTTTTTAATCATCCCTTTCCTTGGCAGTACACAGTAAGCAAAGAAAATCACAGCACGGCCCCAAAACATCACAGATACTCTCTGCAGTCACCTCTGCCGAGCCTGGCATGAGGTGTTTTGGATGCGATGCCAAAAAATGCTGTTGGCCGTTGGAAAATCCCGTGTCACTTCATTTTTTTTTTCCTAAATCGTGTTCTGTGATGGACACCCTCCTGGTCTTTGGCAGCCCAGGGGAGCTTGTGACGTATGCTTTCCCAGGCCACTGTCTTAGGAAAAGCTTTGTGTCGCTTCCTTGTTAGGTAAGAGGCAATGTGAGTGTTGTGTGTTGTCCGCCTGCTGCTCTGGTTCAGTCCTGGAACAGGATTGCTTTTGCATCAGGCAAAGAAGTCCTTGTGTCTAAGATGAAAATACACCTGTATCTCTAGTGATATATAGATACACATACATAATAAAGAATAAAAAATACATAATAAGTAACAACAAATGTATAAACATTTCTTTTATTAAATAATAGAGATGGGTTTTTCTATGTTTTTCCCCTGGAGTCTTACTGGTTGAAAGGTGTCATAACATAAAATATTTTATTCATAGCTATGTTTATCCAGACCGAGGCACCGTTTTCCAGAGACATTATCTAATTCTAACATCTGAGAGAATCTTAGAATAAGATTCTAGGGTAACCACAAATAACAAAGGGAGAAAGACTGTGGAAAGGTAAAAAGGCTGATCTTGATTTGCAGAAGGCAAGCTAAAAATTCCCTGCAGTCTCTCCATCTGACATCCCAGGCTCTTTGTGCTGCTTCACTGTCTAATATGGCTTATTTTCTTTTAAATGACAAGACAAATTGTCTAGCCACAAGAATTTAAACAATGCTTTTAATCTGAGTGAAGAAATGTGCTGTACTGCTTGGCTGCCTTTTACAATTGCAGTATCTCAGCAAAAGGTGTATTCACAGAGGAGGAGCTGTAGCTTAATGTAGCCGGGTCGCATCCCTGCTGCACTTGATTTACATCTCTCAGTAACTCCCTTGACATTTTTTTGGCTAAGAAATCCCCAGAGGTGGTGCCTGCCATGGAGGCAGAGAGAGGTACACCCCTGCCCCTGGTGCTGCTCTTGTCTGAACTGCACCAACTCCACCATCCCACAGCCAGATGATATTTGATGCGGGTTTTTCAATAACCTCTGTTTCGAGAAAAGGGAATTTTCATTGCAGTTTTTCACTCTGAAAACATGGGGAAATGCACTGAACTGCAGGAAGCTTTCTTGAGCAGAAAGAAACTCTTGCTCTTCAGGGGCTGGTGATATGTTGATGCTCTTTTATAGGGCTCAAGCGCCTGCCGTGAGCCTCTCCACCCCGTCTCAAGCTCTTTCCTTCCTCCCTTAGCCCAGCATACTCCATTTCACAGGGTCTTGGTATCGCTGGGGAGGTTTTGTGTGCACATCAACATGGCCAGAACTGCCACACTGTGCTGCTCCAGGACCCAGCCCAGCATCCCAACAGACTGGTGGGAGCAAAGGGAGTCACTGGCCTTTCCTGTTAATTCCTGGATTTCCCTACTTTCCTCAAGACACCCAAATGTGCATCTTGTGGTTCTTGGCCGTGTGAGGAATTTGATACATGGCAGGTGAGGTCAGAAAGGTTGGCAATTCTTGGTACACACATTTTCTTAACATATTTGGGCGGGTGTGTGCACTATGCCCGTGAAAACAGCTCGACACACGGATAGCAACCCATATATTGCAAAGAAGGGAGACAGATGGTCTCTACTACCCCGGGAAACCAAACACAGGGTGCAGATGAGCTGGAACAATTAGAATGGGAGGTTTCCTATCACTGAGTTTAAAGAGATTTTATTCATCCTATATTCAGTGGCAGGGCTCCAGCTCCAAGTACTTTTCTGACAGGAGGATTTAAAAATGTTCATAGTAAAGTTCCTCTGCTCACTATAATGCTATTATTCTAAAGTGTAAAACTGCTTGGCTCTTCAAAACCAGAAGCAAGTGCTACGCATCATCCAGATCCTGTGAGTCACCCCTTTCCAGTGGGATCACGAGAGTGCTTCTCCACTTCCTTCATGCCAAGGACCACCTGTATTTTTAGGAAAGCAAGTCAGCAGACCAATTATGCTACCACTGACTCAGTGGTTTTATTTGCACAGGTTTTTATTTTTGAAAATACTTTTAATTGGTGAAGTTTCTGCAACCACTAGAGATTCCCAGCCAGTGCTGAAGAACACTTACCCAGCCCACTCCTTACCTTGGCCCATTGGAGTTGCAGCAGGACAAACTGCCATCTTTGGCCTCTTGATGCCTTAACTGTGGGGGAAGAAATGTCATGTTTGCACCAGGCTGGGGAAAATACTGAGCAGGTGCATTAATGTGGGGTTTAACCCCTGACCAATGAAGCTGCTCGGTGCTTTGGAATGCTTCTTGCCTTTAGGGAGGGGATTAATGGGCAGCAGGAAGGTTATTATCCCATAAACACAGCTGATCACTTGAACTCCCACTTCCTAGCATCTCCTTAGAAGAGAAAGGGATGGGTTTGGAAAAGATCACCTGAAAGAGGGACCTAGAGAATCAGACCTTTAAATCTTTATTCAGTTCCTGAGATTGTTTTGTTTTTTTTTTATTCCAGAAGTGCTGCTCCTAAGTAACTCCTCCCATTCAGGAGAAGTCATTATTAAAAAAAAAAAAAAATCATCTGTATGTATGCATGTGATATATTATAAATCACTTCATCTCCTGCTGAAACATGGCCACTTCTGGGCAGAAGCATGGCAGATGTTCAGCGTGTCGTGTCACAGCAGCTCTTCAGAGCAGGCTTCAGTGGGAAGGAAGAATGCCATGAAGCTGCAAGAAGGATTTAGGTAGGTGAGATGTAATTACCACAGTTGGACTATGTCCAGGACACCGGGGCAAACTCTCCTGCCTCTGCAAATTTGATTTTAACAACTCTAAATACTTGATAGACATTCTTCTTGCCAAGGGAACACACTGAGGAAGGTAAGAGAGGTAGCATTGCTAAGCAGAACAAAAAATGAAGGGAAAAAAAACAACTAAAACTTTCCTCCTATATGGTTTGTGAAACCTCAGTGGGAAACCATGAAGCATGCACTGCGGAAATGCATTTTATGGGCTGGAGGTCAGCACCCCAAAGCCTGAGCCAGTATTTTGTGTGTGGAAGTAATGAATTGTGGAAAGTGGAACAGCACAGGGGGATCAGTGTAGGGAGCTCAGAGCAGTGCAGAAACAAAACAAGAAGAACCTGCCTAAAAAGAAGAAAAATCAACTTCTTTTGCTATTAAATGCAGTAACATTTATTGATGACAATGCAAATAGCCACATCTGACAACCAAATGGTTCAACACAGCAACTTGCTTCCGTGGAATTCAACAGTGTCTACAACATTGCAACTAAACAAGCAATGCAAAATGAATACCTGAAAGAAAACATCTTGTCTAACACAGACCCTCTGAACCTCATGAGGGGATGTTGTTGACCTTGGCTACCCCTGAGATTTGCCACGTGGGCAAAACAATTCCTCACTGCAGTCTGCAAGCTTTGAATAAGCAAGTCCTGATCCTGCTCTAGTGCAAGGGGGTGGAGTAGGTGACTTTCTAGATTCCTTTCCAGTCAAACATTTCTGTGATATCAAGGCCACAACCAATGCCTTGTTAATAACATGGATCCAACAGCAATGGTGAAATAGCATCTACTGGAGCAAGCTGACAGCTTCTCTACAGAAGGGTACGTCAGCATAGTTTGCAGGAGTTGCTTTAGGTAGAAGAAAGCTGTACTTGCATCACCCTGGAAATAACTAGAAGTACATGGGGAGAGAACCTCTTTCCCCATCTTTTTCACCCAGACAAAACAACGTTTTCCATTTGCTGCTGAAAGAATTTCGTGAAATAATCTATACCTGAAAGATTATTTCCATGTTTGTACAAAATAGAAACCAAAGTGTTCTGGACTAGTTCTGTCCCATTTTCAGCTCAGATTGTGTTGCCCATGGAACACATTTGTCTTGAATGAAACAAATCAGAACTAATGATTTCCTGCTGCTTGTAAGAACCCTCAACTCTCAGTCACAATGCCAGTTACCTGAGTTGATATAAACACAGACAGGCCAAATGTTCAACCGTGGTCTCCACCTTTCAGTCTGAATATATTGAAATTCCACCCTAAGGCCAGTATCTGCACTGGTATCCAGAGCCTGTGGCTGACATTCTAGTCTCCTGATTACAAAGCACTTCAGACAGATGCTCTTTTAAATGTACACTTAAGCACCGGGTTGGTTTGGAATTAGTATGAAAACAATAACTAAATATATCCTTTCTTGTTTCTTTGGGACATTAGAACATTGAGCCATTATTTTAATAAAGACAATCTACTTCACAATAACCTTGTGCATGGCTGACCTGAGCGGTTTTTATGCTCATGCCATCCTGGTCAGAAAATAATTCTGCAAGTAACCTTGCTAGAAACCAAAAAGGTGCACAGCATCATTTGTCTGCTTAAAATTGCAAACACGCAGAGAAACTGTAGTGCAATTTTTCTTAATTAGAGAAAATCACCACACTTTACAAAAGAAAAGGAAATTAGACTGTTCTAATCACAAGTAAGGTTTAAAAATAAAACCAAATATACAAAAAGCCCAGTCCCACACCTTTATGCTACATGACATCAGGCTGAGAAGCTTGTAACAGGGTGGCCTGGCCCACAAACACACTAAAGGCTCTGCGAGCAGCAGCTGCCAGGTTGGCTCTCATCCTGCTTCATTTGGGTAAAACTCCTTTTGACATCAGCTGGGTTAAGGTTTGTTCTTAACTCAAAAATTCCAAGAGGGAAAAATCAGAGCTCGTTCCTCTTGGAGCTGGAAACAGGCTCAGACCCTGCAATCTGCCAGGTATCTTTATCTCAACGTTCAGAAACAGCCTGAAGTCACTGTTCTGTGCCTTTGGGGAGAAACCCAGCCATGATTTATGTCTAACCTCTTGTAGCTATTAACAGGAAAAACCCCAAACCAAACACACTAAACCCTCCTAACATTGCATGTAATGCAGGGTACATGACTCCTTGACACCACTCCTTGTGCCTACACCCAACACACGCAGCCCATGCAACACCAAGACTGCTGCATGTCTAACAGGCTTGGTGTTGTTAATGCCATTTCTCTTCTCATAGAAATATCAGTGCTATGAATAAAATGCACAGGCATACAGGGCTAAAATGGCTGCTGATATAAACGGGAATGTTCCCAAATAATTTCAGCTTTCTCCATTTACACCCCAGCATTTGGCACCCAAGTGCTGAACAGCTGCAAGCACAAAATTCTGCACCTGAAGAAAAATAAAATAAAAGGAAAGGTCTGAGAATTTTATTTAGTGTCAGACCTGTAAAGTTCTCACCTGAGATGGTGAAACTCAGTAAGCCATCCCTGCTAAAAGCAAAAAAGAGGGTATGTAAAGGTGTGACAATAGGAAAGGCCCCAGCTGCACAGTGCCTTGTCCAAGCACACTGTTAGAGGTGTCCAGTTGTTCTGTTTACCACTTTCTCCTGTATGTTGATTTTTAATGTACATGAGATGGCCAATTTCTGTAGCATCCAAATTGGCTTCCCAGTGTTTTTCAAGGCCTGTAATTTCTCATCAAAATTATTCTAGTGAATCAGGCCTGATCCCATCCCAATGGAAGTATTTCCTGCTTTCACTGTTGCAGTCAGGAGCACATCTCTCTGGGATGACCCTAAGTGTCCATAACCTGCACACCTGGTTTCTGGAGACTGAAGAAGCTTGGCAGATGCTTCCAACTTCTCTGGTGCAAAGCAATCCTCTCCTTGCTTTCATGAAGACTTCACCACAGCAGATTGCCCATTAATTTGGACTCGCTTCTTTGCTGAAAAGTAATCTGGAGAACAACAGAACGTCGGGGCCACAACACTGTTCATGGCTGCTTCTCAAGAAACATCTCAAACCTCAGTTTCATGTTGCAGAAGTGATTGATACTTCTCTATAGCTTGTGAATGAATTCAAAACTAATACCTTTAGCATGGTCCACATAAAACTGTGTAATATCAAGCAAAACAAAGGAAATGTGCTGGCTTTTATCCAGTTGGGATCAAAAGACTTTGGACCTGCTTACGCAAGCTGAGCAATGTGACATTTCACTCCAGTTTTTAGATCCACTGCTGCAGTGCTTTCCAGACTGAAATAGGACTTTTTTTTCTTCCTGAAAAGTAACAAAAAATCCTCTGTAAAATAACATCAGCAGAACTATATATGGGGCACTTTATTTATGCATATTAGGTCAAACTGCAGATTCAAGGAGGACTGCATAAAAAAACCTTGCACTATCAGTAAATTATAACAAATTCTTTGCTGAAACAGTAAATGCTGTGGCTGATGGGGTACATGATCATACGTACATGAGGTTGAACCTTTGTTTAAGGTGCAAATGTAAATCAGCAGTAACCACAGGACTGTGATTACAGCACAGGAGTTTCCCTATGATTTCCTTCCCTGCCTCCCACCCTTGCACAAGATACCCCATACTTTTTTACAGGTCATAAGGCAGAATTGGCTGAAATGGAAGCTTGATGATTATTTATCTTTAGGATTCATGAGATTTACCCAGTTTAAATTGTCTGTATTCACAGGAATGAATTGGCTCCAGTTCCAGTTGAGCATGTGGGCTCTGGGATATTTAAACCTGAGCTTTCAGTGCAGTCAAACTGGCAACAAATACCAGGCCTCACAGAGTGAATCTTGCACTATTTTCAACGAAGAACAGTTGATGGGATGACTGGAATTCTGTAGGCTTTCCCAGCCACCTTCCTTAAAGGTGTGGCAGAGTGCAGTGGAGCTCAGCAGTACCAGAGCTAGCTAAGCTGAGCTTCTGGAGCAGGACATGATGACAAGGAGAGTGTGTTCTCCCAGGAAGGAGCATGCACTGCTAACCTGCTTAGTGGCTCAGTGGAGCAGCAGAGGAAAGGAACAGCACTAAGAAAAAAAAACTTACTCTAACAAATGTAATCCTTTTTACTAATTTCTTCCATTCAAAAGACTTCTATATAGTATTTTGCTTTGGTAAAAGAAATGCAGGAGGAATTATATTTAGTAGATTAAAATCTTAAATACTAATTTAGATAGTCTGTATTCCCATTTCTGCCTGTAAAGAATTTTAGCAAGAGCTCAACTGCTCAGTCACCCACAAAATGCAGCCTAGTTTCAAAACTGACAGAGGGGGTTATAAGCCAGAGGGATGCAGAGCCACAGTTGGACAGCCTATCCTCCATCTAAGATGCTAAACAAGAGTCCATGGAGATTGTCTGGTTTGCCTGAGGGACTCTAAAGAGCATCTGCACTGTTGCAGAGAGGTATTGAGGAGACTGCTGCCTGCAGCCTGTCAGTAGAAAGGTCTGGCTACACAGACCTAGAAGGGAAAGATTTCCATTGTTTACATATGCCTACCTAAATACCTGCTTTCCTTTCCTCCCCACTTTCTCCCCAGCCATCCTGCATGAACTACCTGCTTCAGAAAGATGACCAGCCACTGAAAACACAGGATTTTTGTCAATTTTCTCTCTCTGACCTTTAGAAAAAGAGGCAAGGATTTATGAATTTCTCATTGGAGAGCCAAGGTCTAAGTGTATCAGACTGAGGCAAGCCAAAAGGTTTGGAAGAGGAGTGAAGAGCTGGCATGGATCACCAACCTTGACTAGTGAAGAGGAAAAACAAACAAACAAACAAAGACAAAGAAAAGAAAGGAAAAAGAGAAAAAGGCTTATACCTGTATTGGAGCTCTTTTTAAATTTGAGACCCTCCCAGAAAACAGAGCAGAACAACAGTTCCTCAAGGATAAAGAGGATGGAGATGGACTACATCTAAATACAAGGGCTGGGAGAAACAAGGAACAAATCCAGTTTTGTGCTGGTTCCCACTCTGCATGTCTGATGAGTCAAATGCAGCAGGAAAACCTCTGCTCTTTCCACTCTGCAGACACCACTGTCCACCAAACCCCATGGCTGGCTTTTAATACATGGTTGTTTATTTAATGGGTCACAGCCATCACTGACAAAATAAATTAAATGAACATTGTTGGATCTTAATGCAAAGCATTATGGTGTTCTTGTTGACCACAGTAGAACACAGATAACCAGGTTCAAATCCAACCTCAGATCTTAATCCTAAACCAACTTTTCATTACAGCATGGCAGATGAGCAAGGGAGTGGAAATGTGGGGGCAGATGGACTTTCCTTGGCTCTGTTTTGCCTGAATTACTTCAGAGGGACAAGGCTCCTGGAGGGAAACTTTTAATGCACCCCTCAGCTGGCAGTAAGAAGGATGTGTGCCTGTGTTTGCCTGTGAGAGACAGTCACAGAAGGGCTGATCCCTCAGAGAAGACTGCAAACGATTTTCCTGGCCAATCTTGCACACCCAGACTCCTTGGGAAGAAGGGTACTGATTGTTAGACTACAGTGTCTTCCCTTATGAAAACACATGTGAGAAAGTGTTAAACTGTGCAGTGTGGTATTTTGGTTTCTACATCCCCTGATGAAATGTTTCTTGCCTGGGGAAAACAAAACGGAAGAAAAATATCCCCTAGAAATACCTGCATAATTCACTCCCACGTACCTAGTGAGAGATTTACAATTGAACAGCATTTCCCTGAAACCATCACAACATTGTGCTCTGAATTAGGCTTCTCTACTCCTACCTGTAAATTATACTGTTAATTAGTTAATGGCTGTAAAATGCTTTGGAGAAGAAAAGTGCTCATTAAATATCATTGTTCTGTACTCCAGTGTGCAATGTTCTACTCTTCATTAATCTCCAACCTCTTCCTGAACCTCTCATTAGCAATTAAGTTTCATACCCTCAAACAGCAAATTAGCCTATTGTCTGACTTCACTGAGAACATCACTGTTCAGAGAGTGTTTCATGAAACCCCAGCTTCGATATCTTCTAGGCAATTTTATCTGGTTGTCTCACATCAGCTTCCCAAAATTAAATCCTTGGTCTGTATCTTGAAAACCTCAGTCCTAGATAAACCAAAACCCACATATGGACAAGGGAAATCTAATAGATGTGATTAGATGTTTTGAACAAGCTCAAATCCCACTGAGAAGAGAAAATGAGGGTCCCAATGTTCAGAAGAGTACACGAGGCTGCTGAGAACTTTCCAAAGCCTTAAAGATCTTTTACAGATGCTGAAGCCCACTCCTGGCAGCAAGTCCTGGGTGAGAGGCATTTGAAAAACAAGCCCCTTCTGCCACCTGGCCAATTTCAGATCAAATTGCCTTCAGAATTCTTGGATGCTTTCACTGAACAGAATATCCAAGATGAAGTTAGCAGGAGAGCTGTCTGCTTTCTCTAGTTTGTGGTCTTCCTCCTAAGGCTTAGGTGGCTGAACGGTGTTCCTTATTGCACTGGGGAAAGGGTGCCCACGGCCAAACCCATATGCAAGCAAAAACCCAAAACCTCCCATCAGTGGGCAACCCTGTTTTCCTGCTGGGCTCCTGCTTGTCACCTCCCTGCCTGTCTTAGACTACCTTTTTTAACACCTAGCCCTCCTACGATTCAAACTATCCTCCCATGAAAAGTGGTTGTTCTCTTATTGCAGACCCCCAGGGCCAGGAGTGGGGTTGCAGCAGATCATCTTTGAAAAACACAAGCCTCATGCCCATCAATTTAGAGTGTGCTTTCCTTCTCCTTCAGATGCCTCTTTGCAGGATTGCAATTTCTTAAAGCAGCACCAGCTTATAGGCCTGCCAAAGAATTTCTAAGCAACTGCTGAGACTAGTTTTGATCATCTCAGCCACACCAGAGTCTCACATACCTGTCAAAGACATCTGTCTTCTCTTCTTCCCTTCCAAGATGCTCTTGCCCCGTTTTCTTAGAAGTTTTAGGTTTCTCAGTCAGTGGCAGCTGGGTAAAATGTGACTCTTGTCCTCTGTGCTCAGGGGCCAGTTCAGTGCTGCACTGGTCTCTGCATGGCTGCCAAGACATGGCTGTGGTAGAACGCAGGCACCTCGTGGCCTTTGAGCTTTTCCCACTGCAGGAGCCCCTCCAATGGCATGTCCCAGAGAAAATCAAAGTTCCACCTCTGCTGAGCCACCTCGATGCTGTTACACAGCACACACTCGAAGTCCTCCCACAGCTGCTCATGGCCTGAGGGGCCAAAGAGGTTCCTCTGAGCATGGGTTGCCTTCCCTGGCTTCTGCTCCATCTCTTCTCCCTGGTGCTGCTCTCCGACAACCATCCACGGTGGCGACTGCCTGTCGAGGACAAAAAGAACATTGACCACTTTGTGCACACTCTGTTTAGTGGGCACTGCACACTCTTTAAGGGGAGTGTGCAGTAAACCCAGATACTTTTGATCCCACTACAGGAAATACTGGCTTATTTTGAAAGAAATTTATCTTGATCTTCAGTTGAGAGCGAGAATTCTCATCCATAGGATATATCCATAGAAGGATGGAGAAGGATGAAAGGCCCTCACTTTTGTGCATCCTTATTTCAGTGTACGCTGACTGAGGGACAACGTCCCTTGAGGTAGCACAGCAAAAGACAGAAGACTACGGAAGTAGTATCTGGGGGAAATGACCACGAATATCACCTTAATCAAGGGAAAGGTCCTGAAAAGAAGATAACGAAGGCTGATGGCAATCAGTAAAATACAGAATATATGCTTAATTTTACAGTGGAGGTGGTATCCCTTTCCTGCCTACTCTGACCACCACTTGTTTTGCAGTGTCAGCCAAGTTGGAAGATAAAGATGATCAGAGTAACCATCTGTTTCTTGCCTGACGTTTTCATTCTCTTTTCTTGAAGTAATTATCTGAGAAATGGTCCCAGTCACATACAAAAATACTGTCTTTCCTACAGCAACAAATCCCAGTCAAGCACCAGTAGGTGGATTTCCCATTTAGTAGGCTGGCATGGGGACAGAGGAGATGGGGTTTGTACCCTCCTCTGCTAGGTAAGGTAGGGGCACAGCAAGACAGACAAGAGTCACCAGGCTTTTTGCAGATTTCACAGGCCATAAATATACCAAATACATTCACCCACTGATTCCCACTCTGGATCTCTAATTTCTGGAAGAGCTTGAAAATAGATCTTAAAGGTCATTACATTCTTTCTCTCTCTGGATCTACAAAACTCATCCCTTCTCACAAGCCGTGATGTGTAGCAGTGAACAGGCTAAAAAGAAACCTCAGGAAAACATTACCAAACAGCCACATTTTGATTTGCTGCACTGCTGAATTCTGAAGGGCATAAAGAGTTTGGGGTCAGAGATAAGAGAGGTCAACTGCCGATTTGTCTGCAGGCCATGCAGACAGGTCAGCAGAGCTTCTGCAGAACCTCATGTTTTGGGCTGGGTCTCCAGCGTGCCAAAGGGTGCAGCAGACACAAACTGAGGTGTGACCTCAGTTTATTATTTATTATCTTTGAATGGGTGTATCTAATCCACCTCAACTCTGACCATCCCCTTGCAATCACACTCCAAGGGCCTACTCTGAGAACATAAATTGGTGGCTCTGGCATCACGAACACATCAGCAGCGGGCCACTTTTGGCATTCAGATGGTTCTGCACATAGTCTGCTGCAGAAGACTCAGATGCCAAAGGATATGGCTACCTCCTCCTAGGTGGAAGCTGGGTGACAGTTTTGCAGCTGGTAACACACCTGAGCAGCAGAGGTCCAAAGAGACGGCCTGGCTCCTGCATTATAAATCTAATTCCCTGCCCTTAGTGGCTCTGAACCAGTGTCCTGCAAACACATGGCCCACAGCCACAGGAAATTCAACCAGAAAGGTCCAGGTCTGGGTCACCCTTCTGGTGCTTGGGTTGATTCCAAAATATTAGGTGTGGTTCTCTGAAGGCTGATGTCTCCTGTGGAGATGGGAATGGGATGGGCAAACAGCAGCCCAGCTTGGTCTGGGACACCCTGTGGAGCTGTCATTAAGGCTGATGGGACTACAGTGCCTGCTGGGCCCCAGCCAGGTCCCACCGGTGGTACCGCACCGTGCCTCCTGGTTACACCGGCACAGCTCAACGTGAGCCTTCAGCACTCAGCTGCCAAGGTGAGCAAAGCTGGCAGCTGCCCAACAGGTCTCCTCGCTTCCCGCAAAGCCTAGGAAAGGTGGAAAAGCACTTATCCCGAGGAAAAGCAGCAGAGAGCACAACGACAAAGCTAATCCTCTAGGTGGCATCCAGAATCTTTACACTTCACACAGAACTTTCCCCTGGGTTGTGTGCAGCCTCGACCTCAGCCCTCGGGATACTTGGTGGTGCTGGCTGTCACAACAGCCAGTGACGATCACACCTCCACCGCTTCTCCATCTGGTACCAAGCCCTCGGCAGCTTACACCGAGTTCATTCGAGGGCAATCAGGTCTTAGGAAAAGGCAAAAGATCTCAGGAGGGGATACACAGTGATTTGTGGGAATATTCCACCGGGTTAGAAACTTTCCTCATACGTATTAGGAACTGTTTGACATCAGTGAATGGGAGTTAGAAGAAGGAAGGTATTTAGCAAACAACGATGGCCTTTCCTAATAGCACATTTTAAGGTCACATAGGAAAGAAGTAGAAAATACTCTGCCTTGCTCTGCTAATGATTATGGCTATTCCAGCGCAGCCTGTGAATTCCAAGGCTGTCTAACTCCAGGTGTTTTGAAGGAAGATAAAAAGCCTACAGAAAGGATAATTATAGAATAACCTTTCCCCGTGGTAAGTTTCCTTCTAACGTGCTTAGTTATGTCCTGAATCACGAATGCTTCTAGCTCTTCTAAACTTACATCATGTGTATATACTGCCTGTTTTCATTCCCATTATTCACGGGCATATCGAGAGTGAAATCCCAGCCCTACAGAAGTCAGGGCAAGTTTACTGCAGCAGAACCAGGATGCAGCTCCTTGTTTTTTTCAGAGCTCTTTCCAAGTCTTGGCTCCAAAGTTGCACCATCCCCATCCCCACTTTCTGCTCTGAGTTGCGTGGGTGTATTAAAACACCCGCAAAAGAAGACAAAAATGTTTCCGAAATGCGAAAACATTCCTGGCAGGGTCCCTTCCTTCTTAACCCGGGATTTCTGTGCCACCACCAAAGAACAAGCTGTGAGCCCCACTCTGTCAAGCTCATACTCATCCTTACACACATCCCCACCGAGCCAAGGTGCAGGACAAGCTCTGAAGGCTGCAGTGGCCACTTCTGTTTGCTCTCCCGTTCCGTGCTAGATCGAAAAGAGCCGAAAAGAAGCCAAAGCTTTCGAGGCAGTTTAGTGCCTGCTCCTTGCATCGTGCTGTCATCACGGGAGGAATGTTACCTCTCATTCCTGAGCTTCCTATATATGCACGAGTTTGTTTAAACAAATACAACAGGGGGCTTGGAGTCGAGGATCTCCAAGGTCCCTTCCAATCCCTGACACCCTGTGATCCTGTGAAATAGATGACACCAAGCAAGGGAAATAATGCTGTTGGATTTTTCATTTTCATTCTGCCAGTGAAGGTTTGTTTCCCAACTAATTCTGGTAGTGAAGGTTGCTAGCTATGGATCTTATTTTCAGACACGCCACTTGCTGTGGCAGGTGCTCAGGTACCTCCAACTCCTACTTCAAGCTCGGGGTGAACAGGTCAGCAAACCCCGTCGGGGTGCAGAGCAAAGCACTGCCCTTATCCCCGCCTATAAATCCTTCCAACTCTTTACCTCCCCCGGTGCTCGCTGCCCTGGCCGCACAGCCCAGCGGCACCTTCTGTCCCCCGCAGACATCCCCGTCGTGCAAGGTATGAGGGAAGGAGCGGGGTGCGTGTGGCAGAACGGGACTTGTTTGTCGTAACCGGCCCCGATAGAGCGGGAGTGCCCGGGCAGCGGTTACCGCACTCACCACGCTGCAATCCCCGCCGGCGGGGGACGATCCCGGGCGAGCTCTGCCCCTCGACNAGGCGGGCAGCCCCGCGGGCGGGGCTCTGCACTGAGGGAGCGCTGGGCTCTGCACTGAGGGAGCGCTGGGCTCACGCGCGGTGCAGGACGGGCAGTCGGTCGGGGTGCGAAGGGGGCCCGGTGTCCGAAGGACAGCGGCCGGTGAGGCACTGGCGAGTGAGCCACAGACGCTGCGGTGAGGCAGCAGCACAGGCTTTGAGCAGCGACAGCAGCCCCCGTGGCGCAGGTGGAAAGGCGCTGAGAGTCCTTCCCGGATTTTGGTGGCTTGATAGCCAGGCAGGGGGCTGTTGAGGGTCTGGGCAGGCTGAGGTGTGACGGGGTACCCAAGCCTCTCCAGGTGTGCGTGTCTAAGGCAAACTTGCGTGCCCGTAGAAGTTGATGATGTCTCCTGCAGCATATGCATGGGGAGAGTTCATGTTCTGCATCAGTGGAGGTGGGAAGTAGGAACAACTCGATGAATAGCTCCTCGATGGCCATGGCCAGATTTGGTTACATATGTCTATATGTCATCATAATGATCCCTGTGTTTTCCTGAGTTTCAGTAATCCTTAGCATTTCTACACAAGGGTTTTCACATTTTGAATTCCCAGTTTCTCTCAGAAGATGTGTGAGGCAGGCTGAATAATCCCTTCGTGGTAATGTAAATCTGAATTATTTAGTCCAGTTTCAGGTTGTGATACATACGCAGAAGTGGGCAAGGGTTTTGTTAGCATTGGGGAAGCTCCATCTTTGGAATTCCCATTTCTGGATTTGAAAATCCTGCCTGTTTTTATTCTTCTGGGTTTCAGTTGTTTGGAAAACCACATCACTAGAGGTCCATGTTCAAAAATGAGACAGAGATGTCCTGCAAAAAGACTTAATTTGAATAAAGGGAGAGTCTACCAGGCATTTCCCTTTGGGGTCTCTCAAATTGCCGGAGGGCTCAGCCCCCCTTTTATCCTAGTTTCCCAGCCACATACGACCCTCTTCCTTCCCCCCTTGGCTCAGGTACTAGGAAGGCACAGGCTTCCCGATCCGCCTGCTACATATCCCCCTCAGCATGTACACCTCCCTGCATCGTGCATTGTATGTTTCATTAACTCCACTTTATGCCTCTCCTAGGAGGAGAAGTTAATATGGAGAAGTCTATGAAGCCTGTGTGCTCTTGAAGTTAAAAAGTTTACAAATCCTTTAAATTCTGGGGTCTCAACCGGTTTCAGCCAGCCCTCGCTGACATTGCCAGTCCTAATTGGTTTTCTTTGATGATGTATTGCCACTCAGGCCAGCGAGGTTATCTCCTTACAATGTAGTAAGCATCTTTATTTGTAAAGACACGCCTCTCTCTGTCTTCTCCCTATACTGACGTTCAAGAGCAGGGAAGAGAGGAAAGAACCAAGAAAGGCTGTGAGAACATGACCTGCTAAGCTCAGGCAGCAGAGCCTTTCTCTGCATCTTCTCCAGACCCAATATATCAGATTTCCACCCTTCTTCCATATTCCACCCCTGAGCATTACCCTTACAAAAGCAATGCCAAAACTTTGCTTTATATCTCCCCTTTCAATACCATCTTTAAACTTTTGCAGGGGAAGCTGGGCACGGCACTTTTCATTTCTGTGTGGGTCGTGACGTGACTTGTCCCCAGAGTGGGAGAGCTCTTGCAGCCAAACCCAGCAGTGAGGAGGGGGGCAGAAAAGATCTTGGTCATGTTCCTTCACATCTCCCTACCCCAGCTGGGATGCAGCCCACTGATAGCACTGCCCACGTCATCCCTGTGTCTGCCTTTGGCTGCAGAAGCTGACAGGCTTAACCACGTGACAGGGGGATGATGAGCCTTTTCCATCAGAAGAGCCCACAGCTTTTTCCAGCCTCAGTACAAACCTCCCTCAAGCCCTTCAGAGCATCTTACGTGCCCGCAGCCACTGCCCCACGTGCCTTTGCCACACACCCAAACCCACCAATGGTCAACTGTACCCCAGCACCAGGAGCAACTCTGCTGGCACAGTACGGTGGGAGGCTGTGTGCAGGCCACAAGTGGAGGGCTGAAATCCCTCAGCCTTCTCACATGTGGAATGGAGAGCTTCTTTCTGCTCCATTTCTACCGCAGGTGCTGCTGTGCTAGTACAGCACTGCAGTGTCACGTCTGCAAAAGGACACCTTTCTTTTGAAGGTTTATTGTCAGTTTCTGATGTTAAGGAAACCTGCCTCTATCTGTTGCTAGATCTTGAAAAGTGTTCTTTGGTTGTCCATCATCTTTTAAGAAAGCCTTGCATTTTAGACTATTTTTTCCTGAGATGGTTCCTTTGTCAATTCACAAATTATGAAACTGTTTTGCTGGCAACAATTTGGTTTTATTTTAGTGTAGGTAATTTCCTAGGTAGAGTAGGTAAAATAGTAGGTCATTTCCTATGGAAGTAGCAATGCCATTTATGTTAAGGCTCTGTCTCTTTCACAGAAATCTGAACTCTGGAAACAGAATTCTGTTTTCTCTTACTGTTTTGTTTTTTTTTTTTTTAATTATTATTATTAATCAAATTAATAATGCAGTTTCTGGCATAGATGCATGTAATCATGTGCTGTATCCTAGCATGTGGATGTATTTGTGCCAAATGCTGCGAATCATCTTTTTAGCCATTTCCAGCCACGATCTGAGGTTTCATAAGATTATAAAGGCAATTCATGTTTAAGCATCACCTCATCCTCAAGGATCTTTTGGTTTGTGATGTGCTTTTTGCAGCACGTTATTCCCTGAAGGATTATTCTCCAAGTTAGGTTTGCCATCCGTTCTGAGATTGCTTATCCTTTGATGTCTCTTCCTCTCAATTTGATACCCAGCTACTGCAGGAGAAGACAATGGTATGAGGCAAGAGCTTGCAGC
>VWZY01009146.1:255033-275804 GCA_013399075.1 Chloroceryle aenea
AGCAGAAAGACAGCCGCATGTAGCTGTCTCTCCTCCAGCCATATACTGGCTGCGTCCTTTGATCCATCGAGATCAGCATGCTGAGATGTGATGCTGCCTTTATAGTTCTAGATAAGCAAAGTAGGTTAAGAAAAGCAGGAGCACTGGCACAGCAGATCTTTGCAAAGGTATTTTTTTCTCAGTTGTGGTTGTGTGGAGTTTTGCAGCTTTCTATTTTGGTGAGTAAGAATTAATTGATAGAAAAAAAAATACATTGTTTGTATTCCTGGACGTTTTATGACAACTAAAACCAAAAGCTGAAGTAAAATGAAGGATAATGGTGGGTTTGGTGGGAAACAATTGTTCACTTAAGGCAAGTGAGATAAATGTGAAGAGTGACAGCTACATTATTATTTTATCAGTTCTGGTCTCTCTGCAAAGCCAAGGGCTTGTATTTTCTGTAACTTGCAGCCTTTATGAAGTGCCAGTGACCAAAAGACAAATTGCTGCATGATGCCAGAGCTCTCTGATAGGGGCTGCCTTGAAAAATGTAGCTAAGTTTCTGTTTTCAGTTGACTCTATAAGTGAAAAGAAAAATGAAGGCAGAAGAACCACTGTTCCATTATCTATTCACCTGTTCACTGGAGATTAATTTTCAAATAGGTTTAGGACTATTGACTATAACATCATCCCCAGACATAAACACAGGAAAGCTTGAGGGGTAGACAATCTCTCACACTCCATTTATCCTCTTGCATTAAAAATTCAGTTACAGAAACTAGACCCTCTACAATTTTGAGTGCACAGGAAAACTCCAGACGACTTCTTCCTTCTCCACCCTAGAAAACAGGTTTTCCATTAGTTTTCATATGTGCAATGTATGTCACTTACTGAAACAAAGCTACTTTTACTTTCTTAAGAGCGAGAAAGATGTAATTGAGCATATAGAAAATGCAGCCAGGTATATCTATTAGCTAGCATACTCTGTATTAGAGATTGAGAATTTACATGGCCTTTTGCCTGTTGACCTACCCCTGAACAGGGAGAGCAAGAACAAATACTGAAAAAGAATACATCTGGATTAAACAACAGGGAATGGTTTGCTATAAATATTAAAAATACTTGCACAAATGTAACATAGAAGCTAGTGCAGGGAAAGCCAATACTGTATGGGAGAAAGGGAAACCAGCTGGCTGTATAAAGCAGAGGCGAATGCAAAAGCATAGCTAGAAGCCTCTGTTCTGGGAGAGAGGTGGGGAGAGCCCTCTCTGCAGGGAGAAAAAAAGAGGATGGTTGCAGTGGGTGCTCTTTGTGAAAAGAAGCAGTGGTTTAGCTTGAGGAGTGACTGCTCCTGAGATGGTCGGGAGCCCCTAACTGCAGTTTGTGGTGCCCAGAGCTGCACAGGCAGAACAACTCTGTGCTTGAGCTGGAATCAGTATTGCATGATGGAGGATGAGGAGGGCTGGGAAAGCAGGAGCAGAGAAAGGATGGGTTTTCTAAAGAGGGCCGGCTGGCTGCTCTGTCAGCTCAGCATCGCCGCCATGCTAGGATAGCATAGGCAGCTCAGGGGAATGGTGAAGTCTGTGTCCACCTCTCCACATTGGTGGAGACCAGCTGGAGAAAGGCCACCTGCAAGAAGTTAGGGACAATGCACGACAGTGCCAGAGCTGCTGAGCCTCCGGGGCATGGTTACTGCCCACTGGCAGGGTGAGACCAGGCAGAACCTAGGTGAAAGATGTCAACCCAAATCGACATGCCTACACTAAATTTTGTCTTTGAGTAGCACAATTCAGTCATTCCTGCCTGTTGGTCATTTCTTTCTCAAGTGACAAGCAGCAAAACTACAAAGCAAAAGACCATAAATTAATTGCAGACTTGTGGAGAGCAGTTCTTGAGCTGTATATTGTAATTCCATCTGCCTTTATTCACTCCTATGCAGAGATGTCAAAGGTGTAAGCAGGATATGGAAATGCAGCACTCCTGAGCCTTTGCTTTTCTTCTTTCCCTTTTTTGGGAACAGATGCAGTAGCTGGTCTGTGAATACAGGCATTAACTGTTAGGTGTACTGTGTAAAGAAGCACACGGTATCTTTAACCACTGGCAGACCAAAGAGCACATGCATCAGGAATATATATGGTACCCAAGTAAGCCTGGGCATTGGCAGGATCCATTGCTCCTAAAGGCTGGTGGATAGTGAGCCATGGGCTTAAGAGTGACTAGGGGAGAACTTCCAGACAAATGGCCTGACTGCTTAGGCCTTGTTGCCGCAGAAGACCAGGATAAAATAGGAACAGGGGAATGATGTCAGCCATAGTTTGCATTTTTGTTCTTCCTTAAAAATGCTCTTAATGTTGTAATCCAGAATTTTAACTCATTATTTAGGGTGGAAGCTACTATGTGACTGTGGCAGGTGCAGCCCTGCTCCCTCCCTGACAAAACAGACAAAGCAGAGAGGGTGTGCAGCTGGCTTTTGGGGTCCTGGAGTGTTTCAGAGAAACGGGTCAGCAGGCAGCCAGTCAGTCACATCCCAAGTGGCTTACTGGGCTGGGGGTGTGCACCCTAAGGACAGGCGAGAGCCGGTGGTTGTCTGTGTGAAAGGACTGTTGGAGCTGGCACTAGGAGCACAAAAGGCTGCCTGCAGTACGGGACGCCGACGGCTGCAGCGGTGAACCCCGACCACCTCAGACTGCTCACTAAAGGGCTGCCGGGTGCTTTCAAGATACACGGCCAGGCTCTGAGAGAAAGGATCCCGGGGCCTCTAGAACATAACCAGCAAAACCCTCGGAATCTGCCCATGCCCGTCATGACTTGAGCGCCCGAGGACACTTCCGTGGATCGAGGGAGTCTTCGTGCATTGGATGAACTTCCCCCCTTTTTGGGTGAGTGGTATCTTGGGCACTCTGGTGTGGGAGGTTTCCCGTTTATGAGAGAGGGTGTGCCCAGTATGGTTCATTGTGGTTCATTTAGCTATTTAGGTATTTGGGGGGTTGGGGGTTTTTAGGTGTTTTTTTTTGTTGTGGGTATGGCTGGACTCGGTGATCTAGGAGGTCCTTTCCAACCATGAATATTCTGTGATTTTTCCTTAAGGTTTAGGAATTAGTTGTGCAGTAGTTGATTTTCAGCAGACATCCAAACTCACATTCTGTCAGAAGGAGTGCTGGGTTACTTTGCTAGCAATGACCCCCATTTTGGTTAGCAGCTGCTGTTTGTTTTGTGGCTGCTTTCATGACAGTGATGTTCCCAGTGAGTTCTGGAGAGTCTCACAGACCCAGCAGATACAGGAAAAATGAATACATATAAATTGGTTTCGTAAAAGCAAAATTTTGGGGTGTGTGCTGCTCTAATCANGTTTATGAGAGAGGGTGTGCCCAGTATGGTTCATTGTGGTTCATTTAGCTATTTAGGTATTTGGGGGGTTGGGGGTTTTTAGGTGTTTTTTTTTGTTGTGGGTATGGCTGGACTCGGTGATCTAGGAGGTCCTTTCCAACCATGAATATTCTGTGATTTTTCCTTAAGGTTTAGGAATTAGTTGTGCAGTAGTTGATTTTCAGCAGACATCCAAACTCACATTCTGTCAGAAGGAGTGCTGGGTTACTTTGCTAGCAATGATGCCCATTTTGGTTAGCAGCTGCTGTTTGTTTTGTGGCTGCTTTCATGACAGTGATGTTCCCAGTGAGTTCTGGAGAGTCTCACAGACCCAGCAGATACAGGAAAAATGAATACATATAAATTGGTTTCGTAAAAGCAAAATTTTGGGGTGTGTGCTGCTCTAATCATTATGGAGGTCCAAAGAGTGTCACTAAGCTTCAAAGATCATTTTGGGCCAATAGCATCAAGTGGTAGAAGGAGGGAAAATTGCCTGGCAGGCTTTGTCTCATACTTGTCCCGCAGTGAGAATTGGCATAGCTTCTGTCTCTTTCCAACTTGACATCCAAATTTTCCCAGATAAGCTGTTGATGCCTCGTCCCTGGAAGTGTTCAAGGTCAGGTCGGATGGGGTTTAAACAACCTGATCTAGTGAGAGACATCCCTGCCCAGTGCAGGGGGGTTGGACTAGATAATCTTCAAAGGTCCCTTCTGACCCCAACCGTTCTGTGGTTCTAAATTTGATGATATTTTGTTTCCCCTTTTTTCCACTCTCCCAAAGCTGTCAGGAACCTTAGGGATGTGGGAAGACCAGAGGGTTTCAGTTATTCTCTCTCAGATGAACACCAGTGCTACCAATGCTCTGTGTCAGAAGCGACAAACCTGTTCCTTGAGGATTGAAGTACTTTGCTCACTCTCTTGCGTAGTGAGCTGAGACACGTGCTCTGAGGGGAGGCTAAAACCATGCATGCCTTGCCTGACCAGCTGGATGCCACCAGATTAGAGTACATGACTGAGCTCTGTTTGCCTTCTGCACTGGCACTTTAATTTGGGTTCATTCCCTTTATTCAGCTGCCAGTTTTCACGAAACTTGTGAAAACATCATTTTCTTTGATATTTCTTCCTGTCTACTGAATGCGCCATCAGATTCCAAAGCTACGAGGGAAGGTTTGACAGCAGGGTGGATGAGGATAAATCTCATTCACTTTGGAGAGCAGGCAAAAATGGCAGCTGATCAGGAATGTGACAGATGCTGCGTGTTGTGACTGTTACCTGCTCCTCATGCCTGCTTTTCCGATTCATCCTCTATACATGGGCACGAAGCCATGTAAAACAGGATGCAAGTTACGGCACATCAGTGTCTCTAATGTCTCTCTGGGAGGCCTGGGAGATCTGAGGAGCACAAGGTGGCTGAGGTCTTCCTAGTAGGGTCATGAGTGATCGTGGTTATCCTAGAGCTTCTGCTGCTTACTGTCACAGACTGGGGTGTGAACTTCTAGTGTGTCACTTGTTCCTGATCACCCCTAGTCTGTAAGTGTTCGCTTGCTCCCTGGCTTGACTTTAGTGTGGGCCACATTGCACCCTGAAGTGGTGCCCTGCCATGGATTGGGGGACCACATGCCAAGGACCATTTCCGATCGGCATTGCGGGTGGGAGCTCGTGAAGCTTGGTGCCCTCCATACAACACAGCACTTTAGCCCTACCTCAATGGGCTTTGAACCCTCGGAACACCTGTACATGATCTCAGGACATGTTCCAGGATGTGCAGCACTTCCCACTTGGAAATGAAAAATAAAGAAACTCAGATCTTAAGGAGTACTGGGCAGATTTCAGTGGTCCAAATGTTCCACTGCGGGGATGAGGGCAGCGCGTGCCGCTTAGCCTTGAACTCAGAATGCTCCCTGACCCTGTCTCCCTTCATCTCAATGTTGCCCGTGTTTCTCCACCTCTGTTTCCTTAGCAGTAAAGGTGGATTGCACATATTCCAAAGTTCATTCAAAGCAAAATGAGGCTGTTCACTGTGGTCATGGATTTGTAAGAGGAAAGTGTGCTTGAGCAATGTCACAAAAAAGCCTATCTAAATGTTAATGGGAATTCTTTTTTTTTGGCACATTCTACAGCTGAAGAATTTTTCAGTTAAATAATAGTTAAGATGATGCACAGGGAAATGTAGGCCAGTACTAATTCCTCTGAATGAGGCTTGAAACCCTTGGTGATAGTGTGCTTGGTGCATATGCTGCCAGTACCCTTTGGGGAGAAGCTGACTGATCACGAGGGAGGTGTGCTGGGATGAAAGTTGCCTTTGGAAAGCCACTGACTCAGGCAGGACTCCATGGTAGGCCTACTTGAGAGAGCCTGGTGTGGTCTTTAAGTCAGACTTGAGCTGTGCATCTGTGTTGGCATGGTGTGGTGTAGACCTCAGGTAGTGGACTCTGTCTCGCAGCCAGGCTTGTGCAGGAGGTCTTCCTTGACTGCCTGAAAATCACACAGAACAACTTCAGGTTTTAATTATGGTGCAGCTTCCCGAGGTAAAAATTAACTTGACATAAGTGATGAATCTGGCCATTTCCAACCTCTTCTGACCTAAAGCTCTGGAAAATGTTCTTACTCTATTTATTAATTACATGTTTTCCTACTTACTACACATAGTGCCCAAAAGGCAAAGAGCAGTGCTTGTTATACTGTAGAAAATGTAAGTTAAAAATATGATTTATTTTCCAGCATGGGATCTGTTTTCAAAGTCATTAGTTGGTGTTTGTAGCTCTGTTCACACCTCTCTTTGTCATTATGTCTGCAGTTAATAGCTGATCATATTTAGAGCAGAGTAGATGTGGTATCTCTCACACACTGAGTTTCTGCTAAAAGGGCAGTTTACTACGTGGGATGGAGCAGAAAGTGCCATATAAACATAGGAGACAGCCTCAGCCCAAGGAAGGCTGTAGTTCAACTGGACTGCACTCCATCATTCACTGCTTCTTGGATTAGGCCTTTGGGAGACCTGGGAGTGAAACTGAAATCCCCAAAGCTGGTGTGGATGGGGTGTGTCAGTGTAAAAGGGACTGGAGGGGGAGAAGTACATGGTGAAGAGGTGACCTGCTGTTTCTCAGAAGCTAGAGACTGAGAGACAGAAGGCATCCAACATGACAGACCAACCTTTCTAATGTGGAGGGCTGCCTGGTGGCTCCAGCTGGGGGTCACAGCTTAGTCACCTCCTGTTACCTGAGGCCAGATGGCGAGAAAGGGAGCTCACAGTGGGGAGCTTTGTTTTGGTTTATGATTTTTAATTTTTTTTTCCTAGTGAAGGCACTCCGTTTTGGTCAGTCAGAACAGCAAAGGAGCAAAACCTTCTACAACCTCCCTACCACCAGAGCAGCCCCAGGTCTGCAAAGTCTTTGAAGAAAGACCTGGTACATAGAGGTGCACTGGGGTGTCTGTTGGGGCTATTACTGACATCACAGGGAGAGCCTCTGCTCAATTTTGATCTTTTTCCAGAAGTTTCACTTATGCCTCTGCCACAGAAGTTTCACTTATGCCTACTTTTGGTCATCAAGCTGCATTTGTTGCTGGCTATGCTGGCTAGAGGGAGATCACAAGGGCTTGAAGTCTGCATGGCTCAGTGCTGTGCTGACGGGCACAGGTGAAGGCATGGAGCTTCCCTCCTTGCATAGTATTACACTGTTAGGTGGGGAGTGGGTGTTCTGTTCCTTCCTCTGCAGCACCTGGTGGCTGTCACTGTCTGAGACAGGACTCTGGATGAAGCACCAGTCTGTCCTAGTGTTGCAGTGCCGACGTTGCTGTCTCCCTGGTGGGCTAGCATCCTGTGATGTCCTTCCAGCTGGTAACGTGCCCAGGACAGAGCTTTAGCACCATCCGCTATTTGAGCTGCATGCGGCCTCAGCGCAGCCTTACCAAAAATAAAGCTGTTTCAATGAAACAAGTGTTTGGAAACAAGCTGCCTCTCTCCTGCTCTCTTTCTCTCTGCCCCTGAGGGTGGCAGAGTGTGCAAGAGCAGAGGGAGAAGAGGAGCTTGGTGAAGGCTGACCAGGGCACTAACCCTCCCTTCTTTTCCTCCCTTCTCTTCCTGGGAGAAAGAAACAAACACTTAGGCTGCACAGAACCTGCTCACCAAGGCCCCACCCTAATGGCTTCATTTGCAAAAAGAGCTCTGGGTATCAGTTTCCCATCCCTTAACCCCTCACCTGACACGTTGAAAGAGAAGAAGAGAGTCAGGAGCCAAACACAACATTAATCAGATTCAGACCTTTCTTGGGACTTCTTGATTTTAGCTTCAGTTTCTGTGTTTCAGTTACTTACCTCATTTCTGCCGAACACCAGGGGTGATAGCCCAGACAATGGCCTGTAACATCCTTCGCGGGGTAGATTTTCTAGTCTCCAGCCCAAACGTTTACTCCTTGTTCTGGCTAGTCCCCAGATGAAACAGTTAGCCAGCTGGCTGGACATGTCTTTCTACAGCTTATGCTTTCATCAGAGGCTGAAGTGAGCCTGTACCATTGAGGGAGACAGCAGATTTTTTTATCCTGTTTTCACATTATGCACTCTGAAACATCTCAGCTGGGACAAGTTAAATCTTGGAGGCATAGGCATTGCTGCAGAAGTGTCAAGGAAGATTAAAAACAGACATAGAAGTATGACTGCTAGAGTAACCCCCAGAAGAAAAACTAGGAGGAGAGTTTTTTGCCTCGGTGCTAGGTAGAAGGAGGTTAGAAACTGTGAGCAGAGACTCTTGCTGCCTTTTCATTCCTACAGTGTGTCTGCGGCTTAGAGGCTGGGTATACACGTTCTGTAGTAAAAGAGAGCAGCATAAGCTAGTTTTTCCCTGTAACAGAAGTAAAAAAGGCACAACATTCAGCTGTTTGTCTAGAAGACATCATGCCAATGATGGTGATAGTTTATTAGCACAGGTATGCGATGGAGATACCAATGCTTGTTCCTGAGCTCCCTGTCCAAATGAGCAGAGATGATTGCAAAATGACATCAACATTGTTAAAAGATGATGGCCAAGAGAAGGGTGTAAGGGGAGTTTAGACTGGCCTGCTAGCATTTAAAGTGTATTAAAGCAGAGGAGAAGAGGGGAGTGTTTCATGTGGCACGTTGTGAGTAACGAGGAGCCAAAGGCTGGGATATAGGATATACAGAAAGAAAGTTTAGTCTCGGTTTCAGGAAAGATGGTCTGTCAGCTCTTACATAGTTGACTCGTTTCCCAGGGGAAATCACAAGGACAAGATTTTTTAAAACCAAATGGGGCAAAGGATGAGAAAATTCAGAAATAAAACCAGTCCCAGACTGGTCCCCGCATGAATAGCCAAGGTCCCTTCCCTTCTTTTCAGCCCTTTGTGGTTCTCACTCCCCAGTTAATGCCTCCCCATTAACCCTTGTTTATATGAGCAGCCACCATGTATCAGATGCCTGTTAATGTGGCATATTCTCTCCCACTTGTGTCACCTTTCTGCTGCTCTATACTGTCCATTCTCCTTCCTATGCTTGCTCCCTTATCCTCTCCCACCCCACTGCTTCCCTCAGGGATTGAGCTGCATTTCCTTCTACTTCTGGTTCCACCTCCCCCCCAGATTTTTGTTAGTTTCTTACTGCAGAGGACTGTGGTGTGCTGAGCTCCTGCAGTAGTGGGTCACTAACCAGGAAACACAGTTTTTCATCCCTACAGCTCCATGCACCTGGCTGAGAGCAGGGATGACTGTTATCCACATTTTGCTTGTATGAGGAAGCTGAGAGGCAGCCAAGAGAAGAGGTTTACTTGAAGTGTCACGGTCAAGCCAGGAATGAGCTGACTCAATCCTCTGGTATCCCATCCCAAATCCTTTCTATTGTCCTGTGGTTCCCGCTCTCCTGTCTGACCTATCTGTCAGGAAAGTCTGTTATGTGAGAGTAGCCCCAGCATGTTAGGCAGCACAGAGGAAAAAACACGATACAGAGGAAGATTAGATTTTGATGCTGGAAACTTCTCACTTCCCTCTGGATTAAGCATTTAAACCATTGTTGCCATTTCTTTCATTAAATAAACAAGGCAGATTGTAGCATTATTTACCAAGTAAGGAAGTCTCCATAAAACATTCCCCAGATTTGAAGTAATCATGTTTTTCAACGGAATATTAAAAAAAAAAAAGAAGTTGGCACACAGCATCTTCTCTTAAGTCTAGGCAAGAGATGCACATTTATTTCCAGTAGCAGCACACAGCGTACTGACTGTAACTAGGTGAGAATGCTAAACAGACCCAGTTTCCCTGCTGGCCTCTGAAAACAGGGATAAATTCCTCCCCAGACAAAAATCAGATGGTGTGGGTATTGCTAAAACCCTGGCTTCCTGAAGTCAGAAAGCTGTGCAAAGTTAAAGGCTCGGAGTGTGAAAGATTATTAATTAATTATTATCTTCATTGAGGTATTGTCCTGATTTGCCAGTGGTACCAAGGTCTGGCAGGAAGCTTAGCCCTGCGGGCAGGCAGAGTATTTCATAATGGTCTTAATTCATCCTTTGATGGATGAATAACACACAGTTTCATGCAGAGGAGGGGAAATCAGGCCGTTGTTACAGAGGTAGGGGATGAAGACCAAAAGACAGGAGAAGGCAGCTGCGATTTTGACAGTTATTGTCTCCTGATGCACTTGCCTAATTTCTGGAGAGAGTGGGAGACTGGATGCAAAGTTGTCATGGGCTGGATATTTCTAGCGTTGCACGATACTCCGCCTGTGCTGTGTGAGTGCTGCATCTCTGCCACTGGGTCTCACAGCGAGGGTGCTCCAGTACTCACCGTTCGGGTCAGGGTGGCCGCATGCACCCCCTCTAAGGCCACATTTTATTGTAGGCTGATAACTCTCCATATTCACCCCATGGCTGGTGCTCCATTGCTATCCAGATGGGGTCTCTTCCTTGGCGTGCGGTGGCGATCCCTACCAAGAAAGTGATGATGAGGGACAGACAAGGGGACACCCACCGCTTCTTCTGTGGGGTCTGCCTTTTGTGCAGTCGTGCTGCAGTGTCAGAGCATGGGTCAAGCAGCACGAAGGGGCCACGGTGGTGAATATGAGCAGGTTGTTAAAAATGCTGAGTCAGTGGAAGGCTGCCTGGTGGCCAGGCTGAGGAAGAAGGCAGGCTGGAGAAGGACCACTGAAAGCAAGAGCCCAGAGGGAGAGTGGGAGCAGAGATAAGAGATCTGGTTCTCTTGCTGGGAGATGGAGAGATGAGAAGTGTGCCTTAGTTAACTGGGGAAAAAAGGCCTGCAGCAGGGAACCAGAAACACAGAAGAGATAAAACAGGACAGTGGAGGAAGGAGATCATCTGCAGTGGTGTGCAAGAAATACCCATCCAAGGAGTACAACTGCCTCAAACAATCTATTTGGAGGCCAGTGACAAATGGTGTTCCCCAGGGGTCAGTACTGGGTCCAGTCCTGTTCAGTATATTCATCAGTGACCTAGATGGAGGGACAGAGTGTACCCTCAGCCAGTCTGTTGATGACACACAACTGGGAAGAGTGGCTGACACACCGGCAGGTTGTGCTGCCATTCAGCGAGGCCTGCACAGGCTGGAGAGTTGGACTGAGAGGAACTTGATGAAATCCAGCAGGGGCAAATGCAGAGTCCTACACCTGGGGAGTCATAACCCCCCCGAACCAGTACAGGTTAGGGGCTGACCTACTGGAAAGCAGGTCTGTGGAAAAAGATCTGTCAGTCATGGTGGACAAGTAAACCATAAGCCAGGAGTGTGTCCTTGTGGCCAAGAAAGCCAGTGGCATCCTGGGGTGCATCAACAAAAATGTGACCAGCAGGTCGAGGGAGGTTCTCCTCCCTCTTTACTCTGCCCTGGCGAGGCCACATCTGGAGTACTGTGTCCAGTTCTGGTCTTCCTGGTTCAAGAAGGACAGAGAATTGATGGAGAGGGTACAGCTACAAAGATGATTAGGGGACTAGAACATCTCTCTGATGAGGAAAGGCTGAGGGACCTCGGCCTTTTTAGTCTGGAGAGGACTGAAGGTGGATCTTATCAATGCCTATAAATACTTAAGGGGTGGGTGTCAGGAGGATGGGACCAGTGACAGCACGAGGGGTAACAGACAACACAGGGAGTTCCAGCTGAAGATGAGGAGTAACTTTGAGAGTGACAGAGCACTGGACATGGTCTTTGCCAGACACGGTGCTTACGTANGATGAAATCCAGCAGGGGCAAATGCAGAGTCCTACACCTGGGGAGTCATAACCCCCCCGAACCAGTACAGGTTAGGGGCTGACCTACTGGAAAGCAGGTCTGTGGAAAAAGATCTGTCAGTCATGGTGGACAAGTAAACCATAAGCCAGGAGTGTGTCCTTGTGGCCAAGAAAGCCAGTGGCATCCTGGGGTGCATCAACAAAAATGTGACCAGCAGGTCGAGGGAGGTTCTCCTCCCTCTTTACTCTGCCCTGGCGAGGCCACATCTGGAGTACTGTGTCCAGTTCTGGTCTTCCTGGTTCAAGAAGGACAGAGAATTGATGGAGAGGGTACAGCTACAAAGATGATTAGGGGACTAGAACATCTCTCTGATGAGGAAAGGCTGAGGGACCTCGGCCTTTTTAGTCTGGAGAGGACTGAAGGTGGATCTTATCAATGCCTATAAATACTTAAGGGGTGGGTGTCAGGAGGATGGGACCAGTGACAGCACGAGGGGTAACAGACAACACAGGGAGTTCCAGCTGAAGATGAGGAGTAACTTTGAGAGTGACAGAGCACTGGACATGGTCTTTGCCAGACACGGTGCTTACGTATCTAGTGCTTCATGTTGGTTTTTCTAACGCGCGTTGTTCTTGTGCAGTGACACTCTGCACTGGCTTGTCTAGCTGGTTCTCATCTCACACTTCTCCACAGTTCAGAGTGCATCTCAGATAGTTCAGCACTGCAGGTTCTCTCCTGTTGCACCACACCACAGAGCATCTGCTGTGACCCTATCCATGTAGCATGCATAAGGGAACCCATGGATTGCTGGGACCAGTGATCAGCTGTGTGTGCTGTGAAGGGACGTGCCAGACAGTAGCTGCAGCACTGCATCACAACTGAGGTGTTTGTTGCTATCTGCAGGTGTGTTCCTGTCTTTGTGGTGTATATTGTCCACCTCGACTTCAGGAAGGCTTTTGACACTGCCTTCCATAACATCTTCATAGAGAAGCTGCTGAAGTGTGGGCTGGATGAGCAGAGAATGAGGTGGATTAGGACGAGTTGCCATCAGGTTGAGGGAGGTGATCCTTGCCCTTTCTTCAGCCCTGGTGAGGTCACACCTGGAGTCCTGTGTCCAGCTCTGGGATCCCCAGTACAAGGCACAGACATGATGGAAAGAGTCCAGCAAAGGGCCACTAAAATGTTGAAAGGACTGGAATGTCGTCCCAGTGAGGACAGGCTGAGAGAGCTGGGACTTTTTATCCCGAAGAAGAGATGGCTCAGAGGGATCTTATCAATGTCTATAAACACTTGAAGGGAGGGCACCAAGAGGAACCAGGCTCCATCCAGGACTAGAGGTAACAGGCATAACCTGTAACACAGGAGGATCTGTCTGAACATAAGGAAACACTGTTTTACTGTCAGGGTGACAGCGCTGGCACAGGTTGCCCAGAGGGGCTGGGGAGCCTCCCTTCTTGGAAATATTCAAAACCCACCCTGGGTGGCTGGTCCTAGGTGGTCCTTTTTGTGCAGGAGGGTGTTGAACCAGATGACTTCCAGAGGTCCCTTCCAACCTCAACCAGTTTGTGCTTCTGTGGCTCTTGGGGTTCCCTCCTCTTTCCACACTCCAGTCCTGCACTTAAGTTTCTCCATAGTATGACCTGTTACATCAACCGGTCCCTTTCCTCCCTCCTTTCCCATAGCTGGACATGGCAAACTGAAGTACTTGAGAGGCCCTGATTATTGAGGAAGACTCTTGAGAAGTCTTCAGTGCAGATAGTTGAGCACCAGCAAGTGCAAGTGAATGTTTCTAGTTGTTTCTTTGTGCAGTCAGCAGTGCTTCTGGAAAGGCACATTTTACTTCTGCATTGACTGATAAAACAGCACCCAGTCCTGTTAAGGGGCATATCTGGAAAAGCATTAATCAAACCAGCCAAGGTTCACTAAGAAGGGCTTCCCAAAAGGCTTCTGAGTGCACATTTTTTATTATCTTAAGTGTGACGTGAATATTCCTCAACAGAAGTTGTATTGTGATTTCTCCCTTACTTGATTTGAAATGAGCTTTTCTCCCATTTCTGGTTAGTTCAGTTTTTTGCTAGTACTGAAAATATTTATGTGGCTCCCAAAATTCAAACAGATTACAGACTTCAGAAGGAGGTGGAGGAAGAAAAGACTTTTTTTTTCTTCTCACCACTTCTGCTTCTAATGCTGGAGGCTTTTCTCCAGTCAAAACAAGGCAATGTCAAGTTTATGTTATCTTGGGGATCTTAAACTCCTTGTGCTTCAAGAGCCTTCAGGCAAGAGACCTCACCCTCCAGTGCTGTGCTGAACAGAGTCTTGAGCCTGCTGACATTCTTGGGAGTCTGATGACTTGCTCCACTCCAGAGCCTTTACAGCATCAAAACACTGGCTCATTTGCCACCTTCTCCCTCCCAGCCTATAAAGAAGGATTGTGGGTTACTGCTGTGCATCAGTTTTGTGCAATGTGGCCGCGTTACTTGTCATAGTTTTTTTCTTAGTTATTCCCCTCAGTGTTCTCAAAGCTTTTCATTAGTGATCTAGGCAGGTGTGGGGGAACCTCAGCCCTCTCTATTCCCATTCTCATGTTGCATTTTCCAGCCCGATTTTTTTTAAGACCCAAGCTTTGGATCAGCACTTGAATTTTTGCAGTCGTGAGCAACCAGGTCAGGAAACCATGATTTGTAAAAAATCATGTGGGCTTCCAGGTTTGTGGCTTACTTCATTTTGCTGGCAGACTGTGTAGCACTCTGTCTCACACTGCTGTGTGAGCTACGGCTGCTCAGCACTTCTGGGAATTTGAGTCACTTAACTGTTAAGGCATCAAGAAACAGATTTAGATTCTTCCTCTCTAACCCTCTAACTTTAAAGAAACTCTCTTTGTTTCTTTTATGGGGCACCTGACACCAAACAGTCCCTGCTAGTTGTAGTAAAATTATAAGAATAGGGTAAAAAGCAGGTCCCTTGAGGCTCTTTGGAAAATCCAGGGTGTCTAAACAGAATTCTTATCTCTCTCAAAGGTACCCTTAGCTGGTCTGCTGCATGAAACCATGGAATATTAATCTCCAAGCTATTCTGCATTTACTCCTATTTTTCCCTAATGCTTAATCTTAAGAGTTGGGGCTTGACACTGTGGTGTTAGCCAAAGAGTTGTGCTCTTCTGTCTCTCTTCCCAGTTTTCCTCTCAGGCCATCAGTGGCCATTTTGCTGGACAAGCAGATGTACAGACACCCAGCCCTGAGGCAGGTCCTAAACTCTGCCCAGGTCCTTGCTGATGTCTCTGGTGGGCTGATTCCAGACCTTTACAGGTGGCTGCTCATTGAAATATTAAGTGTAGTGCATAAGGTGAGGTTTGGGTTGGACAAATCAGGGCCTTAGTAGTCCCTGGCTCAGTAGACTCTGGGTGTCCAACCCACTTAGGCTCATTTTGGTAGTCCCAGCCATGGAGCTTAAAGCAGATGGAGATCCTTAACCATATAAGGTTCTGTTTGCACTTGATATTTGGCTATTCTGGTTATTGCTATTATTAGTACTGTGGCTGTCCCACAAGGTCATCAACTCACATCTGAGTCCTAGGAGTTGGCTGGCACAGCCCTTGGAGGTGCCTTGGTTTCCCACAGGGACTTCCAGAGAGGTGTTGGCGTGGGGAATTAACACCACAGTTTGTGGGGGAACAGGTCTGGAATCAAGAAAGAAGATTCACAACCTCCTTAGTTGACTTTTGCTTGGGTGTCACAACCTGGAGGTTCAACTTTGGAGCCAGAACCAGGGGGATTTTGTTCTTGTTGCTGTTGTGATCCTACTCTGACCAAAGTTGCTTTGTGTCCCTGTTTCTCTGCCATTCCTTATGTCTTACTGTTCAGCCCCTCTTACAACTTTCCTTGTCCGTTTGGGGTCTTCCCTGACTTGATCTTGGCTTCACAGGCCCCATACTCAAAGCTGCCACAGTTTCAAAATAAACAGCAAAAGGAGGAATTAATCTCTGAGCAGCAGCGTTTGCCACTGTGTTTGGTTATCTGGGAAGGTTATCAGTCCAAGGGGTAGCAGAGGATTTGGGGTGCCTGGTCCTGTCTGTTTTCAGGCCTGTGATCCCCTTGCACTAACCTGGCTGTGTTGGGGTATGGAAGCCATATAGCTGTGTTCATGCTGCACTGTGCCCCTGGGATGGCTTGCTTGGCCTACTGTTAGCTGATGAAATCCCTGCAGACCACAGTTGAGGTGTCTGTGTCATTTTGTTGTCCAAAAAGCAGATTTGTTACCTGGTGTGCAACAGAGCAATCCTCACACCCTCAGGAGACATATTGTTTATTCAGGCCTGGGTGCTCAGTGGCAATTCCCCAAATAAGCACACCCGACAGCATGATTCATGTTACATTTTTACACAAAAATCACTTGGCAGCCTCTTCCCCTCTGCCGTGACTGATTACACATTTCCATGTGACTGTAATTTCTGCTGTGTCATTCCACTTGCATGCCCAGGGGAAGGGGCTTCTCCTGGGCAGGGCACCTTTTGATCTTGGGGGGGGTGATTTTCAGTATTATAATGTAACATGAATGTTGGGTGTGCTTGATTTGTGGAATTACCACTGAGGACCCAGGCCCGAATAAACAAGATCTCTCCTGAGAGTTTGAGGACTGGTCTGTTGCACACTAGGTAGTGAATTGGCTTTTTGGACGACAGTTTTTGGCAACCCAGAGGGAACTAAAGCTGCCACAGTTGCAGACAGGGCAGCTCTCTTTGCAGTTTCATCTGCTTTTCAATTCTTTTAGTCACATCATTTTGCCAGGATTGGTGTGCCTTACAGTGCATATCTGCCACTTCTTTTGGTTTGTTTGCTGCCTTGAGCAGTCTTAAAACTTCCTTACTCTATTTTATTGGGTGTCCTTGGGATGGTAACAATCCTCTTTCTTTCCAGATTGCACCATGTCCATGTAGTACCCCAAAGGCATATTCTGAGTTCCTATAAATACCGACCCACTTTTCTCCCGGTATTTCCAGTGCTCAGATCCGTGCAATTAATTCTGCCTTTCGAGCAGAGTTGTTCAGTGGCAACAATGCTGCTTCTAGATCTTCCTCTAAGGTCACCACAGCATATCCAGCTTTCCGTTCACCTTTAATAACACTTTTGTTTTTTTGATTGCTCCCTTCCTGAATCTTTTCAGATCAGGTAGGCTTTGTATAACCATGGCTTTCCTCATTTCACGTTTTTAATTAGGAGGTGATTTTATAAATTGCCTCAAGCCTTCCCTTTATCCCCTCTTTGGCTGATGCAAGCTCTTCATGACAGGAGGATGGTGGCCCCAATGTCAAGGTGTTTCTCTTCAGCCTCATCACTGCACCATGTTATATATATATAACATGTTCTATATATATAACATGTTCTATGTATATATTATACCTTCTCTTTGTGCATACGAGTGAGGACTGTGTCATAGGGATGAAAAGTGCACATTGTCTCTTAAAATGGGGCATATTGTAACAGGAGACAGGGAAAGAAAACCAGCAGCAGTTATCTCCTGCCCTGCTAAGCCACAGCACCACAAAATACCAAGAAGGTGCCCATGAAACACTTGTGATAGTGCAAGGATTTAGGTAGTTGGTGCAGAAAATGAATGGCAGAAGAGCATGTCTCAGCAGGAGACCTGTCTGGCTGGTGTAAGGACAGAACACAGGAGTTCCAGCCCTCACAGATTTCTCCTTAGAAATATGCCCAGGAGGAAAAACCAGTCATCCCTACAGCAGAGCTTTTTTGCTGTAGGTGAATTCATTTCTTCTCCTTTGAGGTGACTGCTCAGCAATCGCAGGATGTTTGAGCACACTCAGTATTTCCAAACCAAGTCGCTCATGTAGTGAAATCCATCCCTGAACATCCATGAAAAAAAAAATCTCCTTTCTGCCTGCAGTCTGAGACCGGATAGTGCAGGGCTGGAGGGAAAGACAATTGAATTCCCCGATTCAATAAGATTTTTTTTTTTAAGTCTTAAGGTATTTTAAAGCTATTTTTATAATTAGTATTTCTACATCCCTGCATGTATGGCTTTGCCTAGTCCGGGCTCCCTGTGATCTGCTGGTTTACTCTGCCTGTGGTGCCTGTGCCCTGCATGTGCTGAGGGTATCTCCTGATGTTCCAGGGTAGAGCCCTTTCCACTTGTGGTTACTGCTCCAGGACAAGCTGTCTGCTCGACTGTGCAAAATCTTCCCCTTCCCTGGCCAAGCAGAAGTTGCCTCAGGCTGGTGCAGGTGCTGGGGTTCTTCGGAGGTATGGCCATTGCCCAGGCAGGCACGGAGTTGTGACTGGACCCTGTCCATGTTACGGTGAGAAGAGCAGGCAAATGTTTGGCAGCACTCAGCTAGCTGGTGTGTGCCAGCTCCGGATCCTTCCTGCGGTTAACCAGTTCCTCACCAGCCATGGCGAACTGATTCTGGATCCCCTCATCTCCTGTCATCCTACCCAGGACAAGACATGCTCCCAGATTACTCTGTATGTGCATTAGAAATTGGAATACTAATTGGCATTTGAACAGAAATGACCTGCATCTCCAGAAGGCTGTCTCAACTAGCATTGTGAAAACAGAATTAGTGGAGATAAAAAGCAATTCGCCTCTGAGAAATAAGTGGGGACTTCTGAACATTTGGAGCCCATTTGGCTTCCCTAGAAAGACAGACGACTTCGGTAGTGTACTAGCAATGCAATAGCAGCTGTCTTTTCTCTCTCTTCTTTGTAGCACAAAACCAATAAAGCAGCTCTCTTCCTCTATGGGCTCCCAAGGGGTGACCACCAGAAATTGGTACAAGGCCTCTGTGCTTGTTATTTGGCAAGGCCTTCCCTCTGCCCCTTTAGGATTCTGGGGAATGGAAAGGAGAAGAGGCTCTGCTGGTTTTGCCAGGATGGGTTCCTGAGGATGGGCACCCCATGACACTCAGCTCAGAGAGGTTTGGTGCCCCAGCTTCCTGACTCCCTCATCACATCGAGCAAGGCCCCAGCGTTGCAAAACATTCCTACGAATACATCAGTCGGAGTATGTGGGTAGTCCCCTTGACTTTGAGGAGACTGTTGTACATGTAAACACAGGCAAGCTGCTCATGTTCTGGACAGCTTTGGGGCCTGAACAGTAAGCTGTGTCCTGAAGGATGCTTATGTGCTGGTGACTCCCACTGGAGCCAGGGGCATCCAAGGAAGCTTAACGCTCCAGAGTGAGGATGAGGTCTCGTTTCCTGTGGGAAGTTTAGAGGCTACTTCCCCACTGCTGGGTTCACTTGAGAGACCCTGTTCAGACCCATTTCCCATCTCCCCTGAAGTCTGTAGGCTTAAGCTGCAGTCACCATCCATCCTGGCTGAAGCAACGCAATGGGGACTCGTGACCAGGGTCTACAAAGCCACGGGAAGCCCCTTCATATTCTAGCCCTAAGCACCAATTACTATACAACCCATTAGGGATAAGCTAAAGCCTTACGTGATAAAACATTTATGATCTAATGCTTTGGGAAAAGAAAGAAGGCAGTTGCGAAGTCTGAAAAGGCTAAGTTTTTATTAACAGCCATCTTCAGGCTAAAACTGTATCTAGTGTCACATTAAATGATAGTACTGTGTACTACTGTAGCATGTAGCTGCTCAGAAATAGCTTTAGAGAGAAAAGGAGAATGAGTTAATAGAGCCCAAGGTACAGATACTCAGCCAGCAGAAATCATCTTTCCTCTGTGGCAGTCCATTGAGTTGAACACTTTTACATCTGCTGGCCATTCAGGCCATAAATTGACTAGCACAGATTTAAGAACAAAAAAAACCCCAAACATTAGAATACTTAAGAGGATATTCAACTATACTTTAATTGCTGTTTGAAATCTGTGGTGGAAAGTGGCCTAGACCAAGACCTCATTGTCTGAAATTGGTATTGCAACTGTGGTTGCCAGGGGTGTTTTTAGAGAGTTAGGCACTCAGCTGTAATTCCGCAGGGTCCCAGCTCCTTGGCTTTGTCAGCTTTAAATATTCCATGCGTTACATAGCAAAGCTATAACAGCATTTGCATTCTAGGGACTACACTTGAATGGCCAGCAGCGAGTACAGTACTAGCAGCAGGGGGTAATTTCAGATATCTGCAGAGATAAATGCATATTGTTCACCGGAGACACACGATACGTGGATGTAATACTGTATTGCCATGGGGATTTTTAAAGAAGAGAAGTATATTGGTATGGCTCTTTTCCACTGAAGTCCAGAGACTGATTTCCTGGACCTGGAAGAGAGCAGCCAATTGCTGCTAAAAGTGCCAGCAAAGGGAAAGTTGTGTGTGCCTGCATCCAGCCACCCATCATCATATGGGGTACAGACAGCTTTACCCTGAGTGAGGCTGTCGCAGCTGCAGTGTGATCGTACCAAATGCTCCCCTGGAGCTACCCGAGAGGGTGATGGAGGTTAACGGGGGTTCTGGTGTCATCATTCACACAGCCACGATTGTGTCCACGACTTTAAAAATTGCAGTGAGGAGCTCTGAAGTCACAGGAACTGACTCCTTACGTTGCGTGTCAGGATTTCCTCCTGCTCCGTGGAAAGAGAGCAGGGTACTGCAGTCTGATGCCCAGGCTCTTCATTCCTATTTTGAGAAAATCCAGTTTCTTCTGGAAATTAGACTGTCTCATTCAGTGTACTATATCACTTCATAGTGCCTGGTAACTGTTTTGTGCTAAAGGCTGACCTGTGTGTATCACTTAAGAATTTAGTTCTATCTCAGCCCTGTTTAGTAGTCTGAGTTTATCTTTTAAGCTTTGCTACACTGACAGTGAGCTTGGATAATGGCTTGGATAATGGCTTGGATATTGCTGCTGCTGCAACAAGGAGAAGGCTAAATTTTTTATGTGCTATGGAAAAAAACTTTAGGTACATGGAGGAAAAGCAGGGAGGAGGAATCTTTTGGCTCCTGGATGATGAGTTTGCACAATGGAGAGAGGGCCAGAGGTGAGTAAAGACAGGAGGAGTTTGGAGGAAGGAAAACACTTTTGGTCTTAGCTATATTAAACATAATTTGTCAAGGAGAAGCGTATGAAGGACAGGCAGAGATGTGGGGCTGGCACTGAGATGGAGATGGGATGTGGCCAGTCAGCTCCTGGAGGACAGTTAAAGCAGGAAGAGTGAGCGGGGTGATCCCAAGGGATGGTTCAAGGCTAAGGGGGGGGTGTGCACCTCCAGCTGTCCTCCTCCGGCCCCCCTTTTTCTACTGTGTCCATTCCCTCCATCCCCTCCTGTTGCCCCTTCTG
>VWZY01009146.1:275877-308481 GCA_013399075.1 Chloroceryle aenea
ATCCCCTCCTGTTGCCCCTTCTGCACCACGTGGCTTGGTCTCCACCACCTCTGCCCACTGCCCTCCTCACCACTGATGGGGCTGGACACAGTTGCCCAGAAGGCAGGGATGCTTTTCAGGGGGCTCTGTGGCCACATGAGGGTTCAGAACCTGGACGTGGCTAGGTGTCTAATTCCCAGAGGCTCACAGGAGCTCAAATCCCTGTGGCAGTTCTGGGCTTCCCCTTTTGGGTGGGCTGTGGATAAAGGGGAACGGTCTAGAGCATCCTGAGTGATTTGTTCGAAATCTGAAATTGAATTAGCAGGAGATCCGCGCTTTGTTTTGGTTCTTAAGTAGAAACAGCTGGCGTGGAGAGATGGGGAGAATAAAAAAAAGCTGCTTAATCAGCCTTACTTTCGGGCAACTGCTTGGAGATCTCCCTGCAGGGCTGGGTTCCTGCTGCCCATACACATCTACTGGCATGTCTTCCTGGAGTTTTTGGGTTTCAGTTTGAAAATGTAGGTCAGCGATAGAGTGGAAGTCACACCACACTGGAATATGTAGGTCAGGAAAAATGTACCAAGAAAAGAAAAAAAAAAAGAAGAAAAAAAATATTTACAACTGTTTCCAGCAGGAAAAGGCCACACTGGGAATTGGGCTTTTGAATGGGATATCCTCTCCTGATCCAAGTGCCCTGGCTGGGATGCCCAGCAGTTTGCAGCCAAGAATAACAGGAGGATCAGAGAAGGGGAGAGGGGGAGAAAGGGAGAGTAAAGGCTCTAACCAGCTCACATGACCCTCCATTAGATACTTATAAAAAGGGCTGGTCTGAGCTCATTTTTCGTGAGTTTTAATCCCTCCTTCTTATGATGCTGAGCCAAGGGTTTTTCTGGAGAATCTGAGTCACAAGGCTTGCAGCTGGAAAGAGGGGATTGATAGCGGCAGCTCAGCAGGCACAACCAAGTGTGAAGAGCTGGGAAGGAAGCAGCAAAGCCACTGGTTTTCAACACCACCACAGTTGTTTTTGTAGGAATGGGGAACGAGTGGGAGGAATGCACCAGAAATATTAGGAAGGGGAAGATGGTGGCTGTCCTTGTCACTGTTTCTGCTGCTGCTCTCGGAAGCTCCTGCAGTAGAGGGTTTTTATAAACACGTGTGTGTGCATGTAGGGGAAATCTCCTTTGTGATTTCATGGTAGGCTTAGCTGGACCTGTGTTTGAAAGCAGGGAGACCTCTGATGAAGTTCGGTGTCCTAGTTTGCACTTGCCTGTCTTTTGTTTTATTTGGACATTGAGGGGAGTGAGGGCTTTTTTTTTTTAAAAAAAAAAAAAAAGTGTTTTCCCTTAAAAAAATTATTTACGAGGGATGGAGTGAAGAAAGAGATTTGGGGGGAGAAGAGGACTTGCCAACCACTGAGATAGACGAGCTTTTCTCCTCATCTCCAGGCCAGGCAGTATTTTATAGAGAGAGGGGGTTTGCTGGAGCTTGACTGGAGTCCTGTGCCTTGTGCTGCCATGTCTGATATTTGATCAGGAGAAGGGAAGAGCAGGGGGGATGCTTTTGCTCTGGCTCAGCCTCAGTGTGTTCCCTCACAGCATGGGCTGGGCTCCCTGTAGGCAGGGGAGCATGAAAGCAGTTTGGTGTGAAACACAAGGCTCTTTCCTAGATCCACTTGGGTTTTCTTGTCTGTCAGTCAGTACTTCATTAGTATCTTTCATAGCAGATGCTGATGAAGGACAAGAGGTGCCTATGTCCTGTTATATCCCTCTGCCCACTCTTTCTGCTGACAGTCCAGACCCTTATTTTTCTATTACCCTTTTCCCAGGATAGGTGGCAAGCCAAAGCTATTGGCCTACTCAAGTCTTATGAACTCTACCAGGAGTCACCTGCATGGGAAGAACATCTCCTTGGGTGTTAATCAAGACAAGTGTCTTCTCAGCCCTCACTACAGACTGATGTGTACGGCCGGTTCTTTTCCAATTCATTCGTAACTAAGGGATCTAATCGGGGATATCTCACACTGTGCTGGGAGTGAACAGTTACACACAGGCACAGACCTCCCTGGAGTCCTCTCTCTGGGGAGCATTGCTTGCAGTAAATGAGTCCCCAGCAGCTACGGCACTCGTCTTCCCTGGTCATGGTTGCATTAGTGACACTCAAGTAGAGAAATGTGTTCATTTTCAACTGACTGCAGCTCTGTTCAAACATTTTCTGGTTGCTTCATTCTTTTCTGCCACTTGCAGGAATTGGAATTCATGTGGAGGAAGGAGTTTAATTGTCTGTGCCATTAAACAAGGTAAACCCCAGGCTACAGCCTGCCTTCATTTCAGGGTAGGACCTGGGAATGCCTGCCAGTGCTTCTGGCACCCCGCTATCCACGCAAAGGATGCCTGGGCTGGGAGGGTGCTGCTGCCTCCTCCAGCAGTTCCGGGGTATCTGGACACCAGCAGGACCAGGACTATAAACCAGCAAGCACATGAGCTGCAGCACAGACATACTCATAACAGCTGCACTATGCATGACAGTATCTTGGCTCTTCCCATGAGCCTGCCTTCTGCCCCTCAGCTCCTTGCCATCCCGTGCCAGCACAGATGACCTGTCAGCCTCACCGGTCAGCCTCACCTCCATCCCTGGAAAGGTGATGGAACAACTTGTTCTTGTCACTATCTCCAGGCATATCAAGAACATGGGAGTCATCAAGAGCAGTCAGCATGGTTTTATCAAGGGTAAATCATGTTTGACTAACCTCATAGCCTTCTATGAGGAAATTACTAGGTGGATAGATGATGGAAGAGCGGTAGATGTGGTTTATCTTGATTTCAGTAAAGCATTTGACACCGTCTCTCACAGCATCCTTGTAGATAAGTTGATCAAATATGGGTTTGGTGATCAGGTAGTGAGGTGGATCAGGAACTGGTTGAAAGGAAGGAGTCAGAGAGTTGTAGTCAATGGGGCAGAATCTGGTTGGAGGTGTGTTACTAGTGGAGTCCCTCAGGGGTCGGTGCTGGGACCGGTGTTGTTCAACATCTTCATCAACGACTTGGATGAGGGTATAGAATGTACCCTCAGCAAGTTTGCTGATGACACTAAGCTGGGAGGAGTGGCTGACACACCAGAGGGCTGTGCTGCCATTCAGAGAGACTTGGACAGGCTGGAGAGTTGGGCAGGGAGAAACATGATGAAATTCAACAAGGGGAAGTGTAGAGTCTTGCATTTGGGGAAGAACAACAAGATGTTCCAGTATAGGTTGGGGGCTGACCTGCTGGAGAGCAGTGTAGGTGAAAGAGACCTGGGGGTCCTGGTTGACAAGAAGATGACCATGAGCCAGCAATGTGCTCTTGTGGCCAAGAAGGCCAATGGCATCCTGGGGTGCATTAGGAAGGGTGTAGTTAGTAGGTCAAGAGAGGTTCTCCTCCCCCTCTATTCTGCATTGGTGAGGCCGCACCTGGAGTATTGTGTCCAGTTCTGGGCCCCTCAGTTCAAGAAGGACAGGGAAGTGCTTGAAAGAGTCCAGCGCAGAGCTACTAAGATGATTAAGGGAGTGGAACATCTCCCTTATGAGGAAAGGCTGAGGGTGCTGGGTCTCTTTAGTTTGGAGAAAAGGAGACTGAGGGGTGACCTCATCAATGTTTTCAAATATGTAAGGGGTGAGTGTCAGGGAGATGGAGTTAGGCTTTTCCCAGTAGTGACCAGTGATAGGACAAGGGGGAATGGGTGTAAATTGGAGCACAGAAGGTTCAAGTTGAATGTTCGGAAAAATTTTTTTACTGTAAGGGTGACAGAGCCCTGGAACAGGCTGCCCAGGGGGGTCGTGGAGTCTCCTTCACTGGAGACATTCAAAACCCGCCTGGACATGTTCCTATGTGACGTACTCTAGGTGGCCCTGCTCTAGCAGGGGGGGTTGGACTAGATGATCTTTCGAGGTCCCTTCCAACCCCTAGGATTCTGTGATTCTGTGACCTCCCTGATGTACCCTCAGTCCTGCAGTTCTACTGTGGTGCTGTTCTTATCCTAGATCTTCCTCCCCATCCATACCTTACTGTCACCTCTGAGCATCCCCTCTAACACTCACAGCTCTGTCCTGTAGTCCCCTGTCCCTCTTTTCCTCTGCATGCTTTCCTCTCTCCTTCCTACTCTTTTTTTCCCAACCATCCCAGTCCTGGGTGCTTCACACAGGCTGGTACATATCCCCGATCTGAGACCTGTGTGGCTCTCCTTCCCACACCATCCCAGTCCTAAAGGCCCTGGAGCTCCATGTGACCCTGCAGCCCTCTTACACTACCTGTTTTGAGCCCCCTCCCACCTCTGCTAGCCTCTGCCAGCCCTCACCTGCATGACATCTCCCTTGCTGTTCCTGGCAGGGCTGCTCCCATGACTTGTTCAGCACAATTCATGTCCTGTCTGCTGTTTTCACCTCTTGGTTAGGTTGGCACAAGGACACTGTAATTTGTCTCCCTGACAGTTTCATGGGATAAGAAACCAGCTAGTGTTCAGCTGAAGAGTGCTTTCCTGGGAGGGGAGTGGACAGTTTGTTCCAGCCAGAGCTGCTGGAGCTTTACTTGGGCTTTCCCACTCTTCACCTGTAGTTCCCAGTGCTAGGAAGGATAAAGTAGTATTTTTACCAGTCCTGGAGTTTTTGAACGGTTCAGTTGTATCCCACTTAGGATCCTGAAGCAGCAGCTTGGTTCTTTCTGAACCAGGAGCAAAGGCAGCTGTGGCTGTGGAGCTTATTGACAGACATTTTGAACTAGCTGTCCCAAATATCAAGTCTCAAGCAGAGCTTTTATTGCAGCTTGCATCCTTACATAAATAAATTCCTTTAAAATCTGGGTCCAAATCGCTTCTGAAAGTAGGACTCAGGCATCTAAATCACTAAGAGATTATTTAGAAATATTTACTTATGGTCTTTGTTAGGAGTCTGTGGCTAAATGAACCTGTCCTAAGATGTGCAGATCTGATTCTCCTTTCAATTCTGTTTTTCAAGTCAGGGGGAAAAGTGACCTGAAGATAATGGACTGGTACTGATGTAAACCTGAAGTAAAATGGAGTGAGCATCCAAACCTGAATCAATTTGCTTTGACTGCCTGGCTTTGCATTAAAAAGCATAACAAGCAGAAACATCATGGAGAAAAAAGATGCAGATTCTTAAATTCTGAAGAAGCTAAAGGCAATATGGGAGAAAAACCCCCAAATGCTATGATGAGTGTATGCAAAAAATGCATTAAAACTGAAGCCAAAGTCACAAAGTAGTTCGGTGGTGTGCGTATGTATTTGTATATTCATCTGCAAACACCCCAATCTTCCAGCACTGAGTATTTAAAAGTGGTGTTACATCAAGGAGTGTCATGATACTCCAGCCACTTTATTGGCAGATCATCCTGAAAGGCCTGATGTTGAACTCAAGTTCATTTTACCCAAGTGTCTTATGAATTTCAGTCAAACCAATCATGAGCTTACAAATTAACCACAAATCTGTGTTAAGTGTTGGTTGGCAAGCTTGGAGCCCAGTCATTTACCAGAAGGGATGCAATTGGTCAGGGGAATCGCATTCAGACCAGAATTAATAACAAGGAACAGGTATTTTACATCTTCTTCATAGAAAGGTGCAAGAGTCCTACAGTGCAAAGCTGTGGAGAATCAAGTTGTCTTGATTTTCCTGCCTTTCACTAAATCAGACTCCGCAGGTATCTTCAAGAGCAGCAAGGAAATACTATTAAGATCACATAGCAGGGGAAATCTGGTGCCTCCAGCTATGTGATACAAGCAGTGATGCATCGGTAGCTGGAAATCCTACCTTCTGGTACAACTTTTTCCAGTATAATACATAGTGCCATCATCCCCTGCAGCTCGTCTGTAGCATAACGGAATGGAAAGCCCCTGTTGTGCTACAACAGAGGCAAAATGGATGAGACATGTCCTTGGCTGTTGGGGAATGTGTGCCGATGGGTGAATGCCATGTCTGGAATCCCGTGTGCTGAACCTAACCTACCTCACATCCTCCAAGTGTGGTAAATACTGATTTATACTGCTGGAGGAGTGTGAAGAATTGGTTCGCTCATCTCAGGGATGAAAATTTTAAGACAACATGGTAAGCGTAGTCTGCCTGGAAATACCATGATAGAAACTTTCCTATAGCCTTCTAGTGTTCATAAAGCAAGTTTCTGGTTTGTCAGTGCAAATAGCTCTAGCCTCTCCAAGTTTAAAACCAGCTTTACTTTAGTGGAGCTTAGATCAGAGGTCTGCTATTTTACACCGAGTGCTGAGGTAACTGTGAAAGTGGTAACTTTTTTCCAAACACCAAAGAAATTCAGGTTTGGTTGGAATCCTGAACAAAGCTTTGGGTTGATTTGACATAAACTAAGTTAACTGAAATGAGTCTTTCCTGATGCCTCTCCTTTAGGCTGGAATGAGCTTGGAAGTGCTCATGCTGACAGATCAGCAGACCTGGAGGGCTGGCAGCTTTGGCAGGGGACTGGCAGCTGTGGACAGGCTGTTGTAATCTCTTTAACAAGTGTGGCTGTGGCTGCAAGAGAATGTATGTATGTATGTTATTTAAATATCAAATATGTAGATGGCAATGTCTATACCTCTCTTTGGCCTCTTCAGATGACTAAATGATGTCAGAAAAGTGGTCTGAAATTATTCCTGACCTCCATAGGTAAGGTGCAAGCCCCACTTATTTCTGCAGACACACAGACTGTTCAAGAAGTGTTTGTGAGAGGGTGGAAGATGTCAAGTGAGGAGAAACCTCTCCTGTGGTTTGCAACATGGTATTTTGCATTCTTCATCAAGAGTTCAGCCAGAGAGAGTGATGCTACAGCTGTGAGCTGCTCTCACCAGGCTGAGACATAGTTAAGCTCTTTTTTTTGCCTCTTAGTACAGAGGAAAACTCAAATTGATTATTGTTCCTCAAAGCAGCAGCCTACAGCCTCCCCTGCCCAGCTGGGCATACCCTTTCCCTTAAACCTCTGCTGAAACTGTCTGTAAGGCAGGCTTTAAATCTCAACTCCTTCCTAACTAATTCATGAATTAATTGTTCCATAGTAGGCATATCCTGATGGATTTTACAGCTTCCTGGGGCTTCCCGTGTCCTTCCCTTCTTGGCTTCCCCAGAAGTCCTGCCACCATGAATTGGCTCTGTCCTGCTGCCCCCTCCTCGGGGTAAAGATAAGTGGAGGTGGCTTCATGCCTCTGTGTGAAGATGTTTGCAGAGCTTGGATGGGTTACACATCTTCTTTAGGCAAACGCCAGTCACAAGTCTGCAGAATCTGCAACACCATGCCATGGGTAAGATATAAACGTGCCCCATTATAACCCCTTACACTCCTCCTCCTCCTCCTGTCTTCGCTCCCCTCCAGCCTGTGAAGCAGTTTGTTGCCCAGCTGAAGTGGGCAGATAATTTGAGGTGTGTGACAGCAGCCACCCCTTGGTGTCTGTGCGTGTTTGTACGTTAGAAACCAACAGCCACTGGCCAGTGGTGACATCCTTCTTCACATTTCCCTGCACTGACCTCAGCTGGATCCTTCTCTTTTGAAGAGTGCTGAGTATTTCCCCACTAGTTGCTCCTGGCAGTCTAAGCAGCAGCAGGAAGGGAGGCTGACAGTCTGTTAACACAGGGCACAAAGTAAAGAATTACATCCTTAACAGTGGTAACAGTGATGTAAGAAAAAATACTTATTTTAGCCTTCTCACTCTGCAGTGGGATGCAGACTGACCTTGTAAAGAGCGTGTCTCTACAAAAACTCCTTTGTTTGACAAGAGCAAGACATGAGAATTCAAATGCACTTGCCATCAGCTTGCAGGCAAAGTATTTATTTCTTTTGTTCTATTTTCCCTGCTCTGAAATGAGTGAACTTGCCAAGAAGATACAGACCCATCTGCCTGCAGTGGAACAGGGCTGCAATATATCTGCAAATGACCTGAAGCAACTTGCATGACTTCAGCTTGCCTTTCTATCCAGGAAGGTGGGATAGAGTCTCCTTTCATGTTACTGTGATGAGATCAGTGGGGGTGCAAGATGTTCGTTAACAGCTGCCTTTAAAAAAAAAGACATTTTTTCCTCTATAAGGCAGCAATATTGAAACACCTTGGGTCTAATGTTTCTCATTAGTATGAAAATTAGCTTAAAATATGAATTTATTTTTTCTCTGCTGGCAAGTGGAATGACAGGTTGATGGTCTAACTGGCAGGATGATGCCTAAATGACATGCAAACCACTTCTTCCTTGGAAGTGAGTTCAGGCTTTCACACATGCAGTTTTTCAGTACTTTCCTGTGGGAAATGGGCTGACCCCATTTCAGTGTGAATTTCAGGGAGTGAGGTGGTGAAAGCACCTTTCCAGCAAAGATACTAGTGCCATGGAAACTGGGAGCAGGCTGCAGAACCCAGGTGGGAAATGAGTCTTTGAACTAGACCTCAGCCATCCTCTGTACTCTAGGTGGCCCTGCTCTGGCAGGGGGGGTTGGACTAGATGATCTTTCGAGGTCCCTTCCAACCCCTAGGATTCTGTGATTCTGTGCTTGTCTAAAGGAGCTTGGAGGAAGCTCTGGCCCTTCCATATGGTGTGTAAATTCAGTTATTGGCAGCTTGTTTGGGAGCTGGAGGGATTTCTTGGTACTGGTGAAGGGAGTGATTACATGGTGTTGCATATTTTCAAATCAATAGCCCATCCTCTTTGCACTCAACGATTTGTAATGTATATTGCATGGTTTACAGCTCATCACTCAAAAGAGAGCAAGTTCCTGAGGGATGGAAGTAGAGGGGGAAGGAAAGAGGAGAGCAATGTAGCTAATGAATCGTCTTTTTATTCCCAGTATTTAGAAGGCTAATCCTGATCTACCTGGGGCAGTGATCCCATGAAGCCAGGGGAAGTTTTGCTTCAGCAAAGAAAACCAAGTTTGGATCTTTGATTTTGTGTAAATAAATACATGGGGAAATTTCCAGAATCAGCAGTAGTGGGCATTATGGAGCTCAGTGATTTTCTCTGTTAGGAAGATAATATCTAAATAGTCTAATTATAGCTACAGTTCAGCATACAAGGGAAATCCCCACCATTACTCTTCAGTAGCTGCTTCTAAGAAGTTTCAGGAGCTGAACCATGACCTGCTTGTTAATTCATGTTTACTACAAACCTGTCAAACTACAGACTTTTCTGTTGGTGAAAAAATCTCTGTCCTTGCTGACCCATCCCTTCTCTATCCTGTACTGAGAAAAGTCTGCATTAGGAGCAGCCTGGAGCTAGGCATTTCTGTGAGTGCACGGGTGGGCTCGGGCAGGCCACAAGATCACAGAAATAATGATGGGTTTGTTCATCCACTTGACGTACAGAAAGTCTTGAGAGCTACCTGGGAAACACAAAGCTCTAGGCCATGTGTATGGCAACCCATCCAATGACTCCACTGAGCTTTTATTGCCTTCTTTAACTCCTCTTCCTTGGGTAATGCCTGAGGTTTCCAGAGTGGGATGAGCCACCTTACAAAGCTGCCCTTCTTCTTATGCAAAATAGCAAGCAGAAGGTGGGATGTGGGTCATGAGGGCAGCCAAGACCCTGCTCATCCTGGGAGAGGCTGTAGCTCCAGCTGTATAACTACTGAAACTGACTGAGGAGATGCAGCCTGGCTTAGCTTCCTCATATGTGGCCTGCACCAGGTCTTTCTGCTGCTCTTCAGGATCTCCACGCCCTGCCTTCAGCACCTCTTGAGAAAGAGCCTTAGTTTCAGGCAGTCCGCAAACAGAGCCTCTTCAGCTGACTTCAGCGAGGGGCTGCTGACACCTGGATAATTCGCTTCTTTCTGTTGCTGCTTCTGTTTTGTGTGTGCCACAATGCTGGATTTAAAGCACCACAGGACTGGAACGTGGCCTTCACGTCCAACAAGTGTATATGGAGCATGGTACCTGTGGAAAACAATCAAAGCAGGTTCTGCTGCTGTGCTGTAGTCACATGAGAGTCTGGCTAAGAAAACAAATTTCGGTTTTATTGTCACATGTATAAACCCTTACTGAGGACTTTAAATGAAGTGAACTGATTTCTTCCCCTGTCTGAAAAGTTTGCATGAAGAGGATTCCAAAACTGGGAAATACATGCCAGAGCCTCAGATGATTTAGGAGATTGTTCACGAATGCAATTCAGTTTCCTAAATCTTAGATTTGGATCTAAACTCCACCTGCAGCCCTCTTGCCCTGGATGCAAGCATCTTTACCTGCCCTGCAATTGCCTGTCCAGTTTTCCTCAGAAATGCCCTTTTACCATCAAAAACTCCCAGGTGATATCTGAGGACTTTGGACTAAGATCTCCAATGCCTCTGAGCTTTGGAGACATTGTTTATGTTGGAGCTGTCGTTCACTGCACATATGCTTGTCCTTTGTGCAGTGTATATTCAGTGAGTTCAGTGTGTCAGACACCACCTGGGTGTGCTCTCTCAGTATCTGTACAAATGTCCAACAGTTCCCTCAGTCTCAGCTGCTTAATGGCTAACTCCTGCCTGAGCTCCAGCAGATCCAACTGAAGCAGAGTGGCATGGATATCTCACAAAATACAACACGCCTTGTTTTCAAACACATCACCAACGTGGAGCCTCCACCAATAGTTTGGTGATTAAGACACTAGACACCAGGCTGGTTCAGATTTGTCCTAAGTCCAGATAAACATAAAATTTCAGGAGGACGTCTCTTGTTAAAGCTATGCATCAGAGGATGCCAGATTCCTGTAGACAGAAAAAGAGCAGGTAGAGCTGGTTTCTGTAGCCTAATCCTTAGGGTAGTTACTGGAGGGGAAAGCCCTTGAACTAGTCTCTGCTCCTGTGTATTACTTCTACTCTACCCCTTACGTACTTTCAAGTACATCTTCAGGGGATAAAAATTAACAATAGTCTTGGGCTGAGACAAAGAGCACAGGACTCACCAGTCATTACCCCAGAGGATTATTTCAGTTCTTAGCTCTTTGATAGTTAAATGAATGCTTTGTGTTGACACAGCTCTTTTAGAGAGAAGATGCATGTCCAGAAAAGCCTACAGTGGTGGGTGATCAGATAATTTCTGGAGGTGAGAAAGTTTTAACCCTGCCATGAAGACAATCTAGGCATCATATCTGGGACACTCATGTTAGTGTCTACTGTACTCATTAGAAAGGGCTGTGACAGCAGGAGCTGCACTGACTGTGGACATCCTGAGCTTGCACACACCTGCCGTGGCCCCGCTGGCAGAAGCAGCAGAGCAGCCTCCCAACCTGGGCTCTGGAACTTGGCTGGACTTCAGACAGGTACCTGGGGTTGCTTAGCCACCCCTGAGGGCCTGGGATCTCCATGTCCTGGTCAGGGACAGAAATATAGATGGCTGAGGAGATTGGCTGGTAGATACTGGGGAAGGAGAAAGGAGGGATTCAGTGTTTCCAGATTCCAGTGACTAAATTCTGTAAGCATTTTGGCCTACCTTGTATTTTCTGGTATAAAGATTCTTTTGTCTGTAGCACGGGCTATATAGAATATTTCCTGTTGAAATTACAGTATGTCTTTTCAAAGTGCTTCTCCTAATTATTGTTTCTAGGTGCCTGGGCTGTTTATATCAAATGCCTTGTCTATGCACATATACACATAGGCACGTACAGGGGTGCACACACTCGGGCATCTGTGTTGAGATTTGCATGTACTTTAGGCAAACACACACATGTACACATATATATGCATGTATGCATAGACAGGAATAGCTGGGAGTTAGGATTTAGGTTGTATCTTTTATTACTCATCAGTGGTTGAGCAACACAGACAATGCTGGGGATCTCCTCAGCTGGAAACAACAGAAATGCCCTGCGTGGTGCCAAACACAAATTTCCCTGGAAAGTGCCCTGAATTTTTCACTCCATCAGTCAATAACCTGTGGCCTGCTTCCATGCAGCACGTGACCATACTATGGGGTTTTGTACTTCAGTTGCATTTGTATCTCCACTGGATTTAAAGTTTTCATGACCATGTGTAATGTCCAAGCAAACACAAAAGCTAATGGTATAAGCCCCACCTGGCCAGATTCAATATTCAATGCTTTTGTGAATAATGGCATTATTGTGTCAGGCAGAGTTTACAATGGAAATTCAGAGCAGATACAGGTGGTTTGAAATCAAACAAAGAAAAGTCTGTTTACTCAGTGAGCTTACTAAAACATAGTTGTGGTTCAGTATCAGCTGATCATCAGTTCTTTTAGATAAGCAGCCATCTGTCACTCACCATGTGCTTTCAGTAAATAAGAGTCCTCTGTGGGCAGCCCATGTGCCTTGGGATTGCCCCTGGATGTCTGCTCTGCTCTTGTCTTGAGGTATGCCTGGTAGGTAGGCTGCAGTCTTGCCCCTGCTTTACAGGCTTCCTGGACAAGACCCCTTCACACCTGGCTGTGTGAGGAGCCAGAAGGATGGGAACCAAGTTGCATCAGTAGTGGAAAGTAAATGATTTGGTTCAGTCCTTGCCCTTGTTTCACTGGTGTTTGAGCACATACACTCTTGCATGGCAAAAGCAAAGTGTGGTTTATCTGGCAAGTATATAACGACTCCAAATACCAGAACAAGAACTCCCTCTTCAAACCATGACATGCTATTGCAACTTCATGCAGGCAGAATGGCTCAGGAGCTTCAACCAAGTCTGCACTGCTGTGCCACTGCTGAGCTGTTCCAAAGACTCCAGGCACGCTGGCGGCAGACCTTTAGCTAGAGGCAGCAGTGTGTGTGGGAGTAGCTTGACTTGAAGTGAAAATAACAGCAATATGAGCAGCAGCTGATACTGCTGCAGTACCCCTGATGCGGAACGGGGCTGTACCCTGCGAGGTGAGCACCAGGGCAGCATGCTGCCCTGCTCTTCAGTGCCTTTCCTCCAGCCCTGCCCCTTCTCTGCAGGTTCCAGCTCTCTACAGCTCTTCTCTGTGTCATTGCTGGGGGGCTAAGCCTAGAGGCAGGCCATGTTTCCCTTGCTATCCCCATGCTTGCCTAAAGTCTTCTCTTCCTCTCTCCCTAACAAGGTGCCAAAGTGGGGCAGAGCTGTGGGGCTGAAGTGCTGGGGGCCAGGGTGGGGAATGTGGTGGGGCTGGCAAAGTTTTCCTGGGAGATGGTTTGAGAGTCCTGCTTGTACATCGAGGTGTAGCTTCCACTGTGAAATGAAGTCTCCCAGGGACAGATTTGGTCTTATGGAGAGCAGAGTAAGTTGGGAGCAGAAGCTTAATGGAGGGAGAGGGAATGACTGAAAAAAAAAGTTCCTTTTGGAACCTCCCCAGATCCCATTGATATTTCCTCCAGAAAGCCTACCAGTATTCCTGTCCTTAGGGGTCACAGGGCTTTATGAGTCTTCCTTTCCTGTTGAATGCTATGGACTACTTTCCATGGCTTGACTTTACTAGGTGGAGAGGTATTTGTTCCGTGTTGGAAGACATGTTTCTAATTTCACTGGTTAAATAATCCAGCATTGAGCAGAAGGCCTCTGTGATAGATGATCAGGATTGCTTAACTATATCTTGTTTTCACAGGGTCAGCCTTTTTACAGCTTTGCTATGGGGAATTTTAGGAACAGAAGAGGAAAGTGTGGCCCAGCCTCTCAGCTGTCTGAAGGCAGCCCCTGAGACCTGCCTGCAGTGAGCTGCTCCTGGATGGCCAGCATGGAGCTGTGCCCAGCCACACTGCCAGCCTGCAGCAGTATGGCTGAGGGGATCAAGAGCAAAGGGTCTTGAGGCAGCCAGTGTGTTGGACCTGATGATGCATTAGGAAATCATGGTTGGCTTCTCGTGCGAGATCACAGCGCTACCGAAATGTCTTCCACCTCAGCTGCCTGTAGCTAGCAGCTGCTCCAGGCTAACACAGGATCTCTCCTGTTGCCAAACACCTTTGCTGTGGCACTTGCCCTATACCTCCTGTTCTGTGGTGCTCCGTCCACTGGGGATCCTTTAGAAGCAGCAAACAATAAATGCAAATCCAGAAGAAACTTTTGGCAGGGCACAAGTTCTCAGCCAAACCATCTCTGTTCAGGAAGATTGGCTTTATGCTGGTGAGTGGTTCAGCCTGCACACAGCACTGTACTTTGTCCCTCCATCACAGACTTGGTGTAGAACAGAAGCCTAAAACCTGAATGAGATGTGGGGAGATAAGGGAGGCAGCGTACCGTCCTGTACAAACTGATTGATACAGAGTCAGGGAACTTCCACTGGTAGAGTCACTGCAGTTCTATTGCTCATGTGGTTCTATTTGAGATTCCTCTCTGCTTGTCTGCATTTAAAACTTGCTCTAATGCAGCTGCAGTGGATGGAGGGAGACAGGTCTCTTCTGCAGGCAAGGGGAAGAAGGGCTGAGTTGCGACATCATTAGATGTGGAGAGTCACTGAGTGACCTTGGACAAGTCACTTAGACATCTGAGTTTCTGTTCCCCGCGAGTTTATGGGTAAACAGGACTACCTGCCCCATAGGAGTGTTGTCAGGATGAATCTGGCAGAAAAGGGGGGTAGCACAGCATGCTGTACAGAGGCCTGAAATCCAGTTGCCACACAACCCCTAAGTGCATCACAGTGCTTAGCTCTCCGACAGCAATTCCTTGTGTGAATCCCAAATCACCTACCAGATATCACTTAGTTTAATCTTTTATTTCTGTTAGTTATTAGGCACCTTGTGTAGTGAAGATAATAGCAGGGCAGTGACTTTCCAAAGAAAGCAGGAGCAGATTCCGTTTTCCTGATGCTCTGTGCTGTCCCTTAAGGGCAGGAATTGGCTTTAAGATTCATACTCTGTGGTGTTTTGTTTATTTTTTCGTTGGTTGGGTTTTGTGTTGTTTTTTTGTTCCCCCAATCAAGTGTGACAGTGCCTTCATCCCTGTCAGGCAGGTTCAGAGGGGCTGAGATGTTACTCTCATTTGCATGTATCCTACACATATAGGAGATGAAGTCTTTAATAACTGAAATCCTTTTAGCCCCACACCTTCTTCCTTCTGTTTTCTGCAGGCATATTCCCCTCCCAGATGCCTTGTAAAAAAGAACAGAATGGCTTAGTGCATTGTATTGTGAAGAACAGTGGACCAAACCCATAGAATACAATGGATCCTTAGAGGAGAAAGAAAATTTCTGCACCTGCAAGCCTTGGAAGGCTGTTCGATGGAACGTGGTCCAGAGAGAGCCCTTGCACTGCCACAGAAGCACAGAATCTGAAGACAGATGAGGATGGAAGATGCCTCTGGAGATCATGTGGCCCACCTATCCTGTTCAGAGCAAGGTCAGCTGTAGCAGGTTTTCCAGGGCTACATCCAGTTGAGTTTTGAATATCTCCCAAGGATAAAGATTTTTTTTTAACTTTTTCATGGTTAAGAAAAACGACATCAGATTACTTGAGCTACTTTTGCAGTGTTTCCCTATCTTAATTTAAATTCAGAACAGTGTGATAGTGGGCAAAATAATTTTGATATCTGACAGCTGCTAGAAGACCACTGAGTGAATGTTGTTTGGCTTAACTTGGTCTCCAGTGGATAACTGACTGGTGAGCTGACAATCCATGGACTGAATGGGCAGGGAAAATAAATGTATCCTAGACTCCAAACCCCTCAGAGAGGATGGCAGTGGGATGGTGAGGTGAGATGCATTGAATTTTCCCTGGGTACCCACCTTGGGAAGGTGGAGCAGAGCCTAATGATGCTCCTCACTGGTAGCTCTTTCCAGGGTTGCAGTTACGCAACATGTCACAAGGAGAAGAAAAATAAATGTTTTTTATATCTCCTCACCCATCTGCACTTCCTCCTTCTGAACCAGTACTGCAAACAGAATTATCAGAAGCATCATGTTGGCAGTATTTTTAGTAAGCAGCAAGAGACTCACGTGAACTTGTTCCTCCTTCTCCTTGCCCTTGTCCCCAATACGTACAACAGACTCGAGTGTTTTCTGAGAAGAACTTTTTGAAGTTCCCCTATTTCTGCCTTCCAGACAGAACAGCTTGACTATAACACTGCAGGCCTAGAGCTGACTGAAGAGACAACTGCCCTTTAGGTCAAGGGAATAACTTCCCTCTCTTGCTAAGTGCTTCACCAGGTCAGGACTCCTGGAGTTCCAGGGATTGCCTTGCTGTTGGCTTATGAATGGCTCAATACACAATGGCTGGCAAAGGAAGATGAGGAAATTCACAGGGGAATACAGGAAGAAAATAGAACTTGTGTTTATTAATAAAAAATCTTCCAAAGGTTTCCAAATTATCCCAGAATAGGCACATGCATTCCTAAGGGCAGTGTGGATGCAAGTGGCAAGATGCTGCTGCTACTGTCTGGGGGGAAATGGGGAGGGAGGTAGAAGATCAGTTGGAAAACATATTTTCCTTCAGTTCTCTGTCTTGGCTTAAGCAAGGAAACAACTAAAGACTTTTAACCATCACCATCTCAAGAACATTTCTGCTTCCATCAGTGTTCAAAGACTGGTTTGCACTTTGCTGTCAGCTGAGGTCTTCCCCTGATTTTAATGCAAGTCAGGCTAGTGTTGAAATAAAGTGTGATCTCCTCCCCTGTTTGGTCATAGCATTCAGGATATGTCTTCCTGCATTTCACCAGAGAGGCTTTCTGGAGTGAAAGCTGTCTGATTTTGTGGAGATGGTAGGTGCTCATAAGTAACAAACTTAGTCTGGGCTGGTAGTTGCTGCTGTTGGCTGTATTTTTTTTTCATGTTCCCTAGTTTGAATAAAGCAAAACAACCCCCAAAAAGTAATTACTGAGTATTTCTCCACATTTCACAAACTTCCTTTTTGAGTCATTGTTTGTGTGCCCTCCCTGAGAACTTGGTTTTGATCTCCTGCTTTCTTGCTGAGATGGTCTGAAATATTTGGAAATCTTCAGGCTAATTTAACCAACGCACATTTCTAGCCTTGCATTTGGGATCATAATGGCTTTTAAAACCTGCTATTGCTGACTCCCTTCGGTGAATTCTGGAATTAATGTTCAATTACCTTTAGCTGGGAATTCCAGAAATTAGCATGGATTTTTTGGGAAGGGACTATTTAACATTCTTTTGAGTTATTCTTTGTATACACTAATTAATTTAAAAAGAAGTATATGGGCCTGAGTTGTTTAAGGATTGCTGTTCTTTATGAGTTTAATCTCCAAAGTTCTGGACAGTGCTGTGTGCTATGGCCCTATGCCTCATCTATTCTTCTAATGGCCATCCTCACATCAAGGGGTTTTGCAAAGGGGTCTTCAAAGAACTGTTATCAGCTTATAGAATCACAGAATCATTTAGGTTGGAGCCTTAAGATCATTGAGTCCAACCATAGACCTAACACTGGCAAGCCCACAACTAAACCATGTTCCTGAGCCTTCTACACATCTTTTAAATACCTCCAGGGATGGTGACTCCACCACTTCCACGGGCAGCCAGTTCCAATGCTTAACAACCCCTTTGGTGAAGACATTTTTCCTAATATCTGGTCTAAACCTCCCCTGGTACAGCTTAAGGCCATTTCTTCTTGTCCTGTAGCTTGTTATATGGGAGAACAGGCCAACCCCCACCTCGCTACAACTTCCTTTCAGGTGGTTGTAGAGAGTGAAAAGGTCTCCCCTGAGCCTCCTTTTCTCCAGGCTAAACAACTCCAGTTGCCTCAGCTGCTCCTCACAGGAATTGTTTGTTCATGTTATGAGGCTGTCTCTTTTCATGATACATTCCCCTGGCCCAATAAAAAATAAAAACCAGTGGAAAAATCTCAGTTGTCCTTCCCATGCAGGAGCCCTACAGGTTTCTTGTGAGCAGGGTGAACATCCATTTCTTTCCTGGGTCTGTTTCAGTCATTCCAACAGCAATTAGCTCCCATATTTTCTTCACTTGAAGTATGTGCCATGTGTTGGGCAGTGCTCTGCATCATACTGTCTTCTGTGGCTACCTTGAGCAACCAGTGAGCCTCTCTGGAGGGCTTCACCTCTTCTTAAGGGCTTCTGACCCAACAGTTCACAGTCATGTACTGATGTGTGGTTACATTTCTGGGCCATGAAGTGTTTCTTGGTTTCTTTAATTAGTTTTCTGTCATTTGGACACATTTAGCACTCATGTAACAGGGTGCCTTCAAGGGGTATTGTCAGCATCAGGCTAGCAGTCGACCACAAGACCACTGCTCATGACTTCTGTCTCTTCACAGAACTCGATGAGCCTAAATTCTTGCAAGTCACATTTTGCTACCTTTTTTCTTAACTGATTTCTCATCCTGTATGAAATATTTTATAGTCAACACACATCTGAGCATCTGTAAGGAAGGCAATCTAAGAATTTTCATGAACAGCTGGATTTTATCACCTTACTGTTAAGCCCTATCCTTCAAACTGATGATAAGTGCATGCTGAAGCACAGATTCTAGTCATACAGGTAGACAAAAAAGCTTATTTTGCTCCTAATTTTGTATGTATGTATTATAGGTTGATAGCGAGAGGACTTTAGATGACACAGCCCATGACATGCAGGCCTACAGGGATTTATATTCTTGTCACATATTCCTTGGTATTAACCTGTGAGGCTTTAAGGAACAAGAGTGATATTTACTTCTAGTGAAGTCAATGAGTTTTCTTTTTACAACGGCATTTCTTTTATCCTGCAGCTTAGCAATAAACTGATTTTCCAAGCTTACATTTTTTCCACCAAATCACTTCAACGACGTCATGAGTAGGGATGGAGGGAATGGTGGGGTGCTTTAATTTCCTTCAGATTTGTGGTCTGTTTGGCTTCTATCAGATTCACTTTGAAATGGTACAGATGTAATACTTTACAATATCTGGGTTTTTTTTCACTGATCATGTTGTACATTCACATAAAAATGGATCTTGTATCAAGTAGTTGATGTTTATGTGCACTGCAAAATTAATTGAGCAGTCACTCTACATATAAATAAAGCAAGTGCCTATAAAGCAAATCCCAAATACTTAAGGTCCTATCTTAATACTTTTTTTTATGGCATGCCTAACTATGAAAGTCTTCTGCTTTCTTTCTAATATGCCTTGGTATCTAAATGAGTTGAGGCAGGATAGGTAGGATTATGCTCCAGGTCCTTCTGGCTTCTGAACACCTCTCGACCAGATTTGGGGAGGCAAAGTCTAGTCAGTGCCGTGCTCTGCTCCCCCAGGCTCTTCCTGAACAAGTTTGCAGAAAGGCAATCCATCTTGGGTCATTAAACACAAAACCACCAAGAAATTCCCAAGTCTCAGACTGCTGAGAGTTTGGGAGAATGCTCTTGGGAAACAGCATATCAGCTTGCCCTGTTCCTACATTCTCCACTAGGCGTTTGCTTTGGGACAATGTCACAGAAGGGAAATTGTTCTAGATGGACTGGTACTCTTAGCCTTACTACAGCCTGCCGTGAGTAAATGTTTGCTAGGAACAGGAACATTGACCACAGAAAACTCTGCCATCCGTTAGAGAACAGAGTGCCTGGTGGAAGTGGTGTAGATGGTCTCTGCAGTCTTCACCAGCCATGGCAGGGGGGTAGAGGGCGTGCAAGTGGAATTACAGCGGAAGGTGAACAGCAGTGTTGGCAGTTGGTTGTTGAAACAGATGGACAGATATTCCTTTGCACATTTAGGTTTAACTTGTTCCTTTTAGCATACAGTGGGGCTTGGTGGTATGATCGCAGCACTCAGATGTTCCCAGTGGAATTCCCTCTGATAAACACCATGGTTTATCTGAGGTACTGTATTTTAAAAACATCCCAAACATAAAGAGAGTAAAATACGGCACGGAAGGTGATGTCTCAGGTCCAAGTGAATCATCTTTAGAAAAGATCTTTGCTATTAGACTTAACATTCAACACATATGGTCCATTTGAATGAGTTCATACTCATCCTTTCCAAGTGAGGGCTTTTCATCTGCCCTGGCAAATCCTACTGGAAAGCAGGAGAATCTCTCTGCCTTGTAGCAACAGTCTTGTTCCCTTGGTGAATCTTTCTGACCGCTCCTTAGCAAGATATCCCCAGTTCCTAAAACTGGAGATGGAAAAGATCTAATACGTGAGATAAATCTTCCAGATGTGGGATGTCCAAGGAGATGGCTGAATCGGTTCTGCACTGACACCAGAGATGGCCCCAATTTCTGCCCTTTGCCACCATTTCTCTTTTAAGCTTTTTGAAGGCAGTTAAGTGTGTGCATCCTTCAGACATAATGAGTGTCTACTTCCTGACAATGGGAAGCAAATGTTTTTCATGATACAGAACTGAAGGCATTTATTCTGGGCTCAGGTATGGATCATAGCCCACTGTACAGCCTCATTATCTATCAGGAGCAGAAATTTACTCTCCTTCCTTTATGGGAAATCTAACCCGTGTGAAAGTGTTCTGTACTTACAAATGGAAAAACACCATGAGCTTGGCACCCTTAGCCCTTGGCCAAACTTGTGTTTCATAAAGGGACTTGGAGGAGAAATTACTGTAATACAAGGTATGAGTGTCAGTGAAAACAGGGCTGTTAATTTGGAGTAGGTGTAAATGGGTGTGACTCCTTTGAAATGGATGAACCTGCCCTTCCTTTCACCAAGTCTGGATTTGCTCCCTTCTCCCTCCCTGTGCCTGTGGAAGAGCAGGTGTCTCGCTCAGCTCGGGATGGGAGCCTGAGCGTGTGTCCTCAGCTGTGAGTCCAAACCTTACCCTTTCTTTTTACCAAAGCCAAAACAAGCCCAGAGGAATTTCAACCTGCTGGTTTTGTTCTCTTAACATACACTGACTGCAAACCTGTTTTTCTTGCTGTCTGGATGGAGAAGGAAAGACAGAATATGGACAGGGAACCAAAGATAAGGGGCCACATCGAATGAATGTCTGCACTTGTGGAGGTAGGGGAGGGTGGTCAGAAGGGTTAAACAGGCCTAGTTTTGAAAGCAGTGGAGAAAAGGAGCATAATGGCAAAAAATATGTTAAAAATAAAAGCAGAACATAAAAAACTGTCTGCAAAGACCGATATGGGCAAAAGCTTTTCATGTGAAGACTCATGCACGCATATGGGATTAATTACCGAGAAAGGGCATGGAAACAAAACATATTAAATGTGTATTTAAAAGCAAAAGAGCAAGAGGGAGAATAAGAGACACAGGATGTTGCTAAAGAAACACGATGAGAGAGATGGTGTGGGAACCAGCAGGAAATGGTGGCAAAATAGCTGCCAGCAAAAGGGCCAGGGGGGATGATGGCATTCTGCTCCTCTTGTTTGGGGATGACCTTTGGAGTACATTTCCTGATGGGTTTGACACGGAGGCACAGGGTGGTGTGCAGGGCATATGCACCTGAGAACGCAAGGATGGAGAGGTGTGAGGGAAATGAGGTTGGGAAAATGAAAAAGAGAAGCAAAGCACCTGCTCCCTCATTCACAGAATCCCTGTGATACGCAGGACAGGACTCAGAGGGAGTAAGTACTCTGCAAAACATTCCCCTTGACTGCCACTCAAGAACTCCTATGGGACCCTAAGGCGGTTTTGGCTGTGTGGTGCTCAGCCAAACCTTATCTGCACCACAGAAATTAGAGCTGCACTGGTTATCCGCACGTATTGACAAGGGTAGCTGTGCTCAGGACTGTTCTGGTTCATATCTGTTCTGCTCCCCACGTTCCTCCATGATTTCAGCGAGGTCTTCATCGTGGCTGCAGAAACTGTGATGAACTTGGTCTGTCCTTGTCTCCACTTGCAGATAATTCACACTCAGCCCTGGTTCAGCCGCTTCTGTTGCTGACACCTGTTGTCAGCAGTCGGTAATTTCTTTGTTTAGGACAAGTCTACATTGCCCTGGAGCTCAGAACGGGCCTTAAATTAGACTTAATTCTATTCAGATGTAGTTAGCAGTATTTAATTAGCACAGTCCCGAAGCAAAAGTCAGTCTATTCCTTGGATCACTGAATGCATTCTGGATATTTTCCATATTGCTGCAGGAGTCTGACCTTTATTTTTTTTTTTTTTCCCTTTAGCCCAGGAAATGTGCTGGGGCTTTTCAAGCACTTTCAGAGTAGGGGCCACAATCTTAACAGACAGATTCCTTTGCAGATGGCTTCCTGCTCGCTTGCAATTGCAAAACTTCATTGAGGCAATTACCATGATTGCAGACATGGGAATGTGACATTAGGAAAGCATTTAATGTATCCTCAGCATCTGTTACAGTACTGCTGCAAATGGAAACCAGGGGGAGATGCCAGTACTAGGAGTAGGACTCATCTTGCTTAACTTTGACTGAGGTTTGCATCCAGTTTGAACTAGATGTCTAGGTACTGTCTGTAGACAGTGAACATATCCAGAGGGTGATTCACCTATCTCGAGTCGCTGTGCAAGGGAACAGGACATGACTTTTTACTCTGATGGTGCTCCATGTTCTGGGGAAGTGAGTAGTTTAGAGTAGCAATCCCGTATTAGGCAGCTAAAATCAGGTGACTTGCATCCTGACCTCTGTGACCATTACAATTCTCACTGACCACTGGAAACTCCCACAGAAATGGTGAGCCAACACTGATCGCACCTCCATGTACTGATAGCTGACAAACTAGGAGATCTTTTGCTTGTCAGAAGAGTTCAGCTTATTCCCAGGAAGTGATACGGGAGCTGGCAAGAAGATACTCTGCAGGAATAAGAAAATATAGGGGTGTATGGCAGTAACAGACAAGCCCCAGCCTTCAAGAATAAAAGCCTTAGCTGTGTAAACCAAGTAGAGAAGGATGCTCTAGGAGCTATTAGTTGTAACTTTTCCGGGTTTTTTTCATTCAGTTTCTTGCCCGTTTTCTCCCTTGTTTCTGTGGAGATGCCTATACCATGTGACTAGAACATCATCCTCCTTGAATCCATTTTTGAATGGAGGCTCAGACCACTACTGAACTGCTTGTCTTAGAGCCTGTTAGTTCTCCTCTGATGATGTATTTTCGCTTTGTATGACATCATTAAATACGAGAATAAATAGAGGCAATTATTAACATTTATATAAATGTTAAAAATACCTACACCTGAGGCCAAAGACAAAAGACAATGCAGAAACCACAGGCTGGGTGATCCGGGAGACCTTGCTGGGTGGAGTGCAGTGAGATCTGAAATGGGGGTGCTGTATGGACTCTGGTGTGTGAGAGGATACGGCTGTGATTGGAAAAGATTGATTCCTCCTCATTTCTGGAAATGAAGAATTTGGCTTCATGGCTGTGAATCTTGAGAGGAAATAAGCATCTGTCTCCCCTACAATCCAGAGCTGGCTGCCCAAACCGCATAGACTCACCCAGGCAAGCTGGGTGTCCTGAACAGGCTGGCTACCATGATGTAACCAGGTTTCACCTCCCTCATCATCTCCTCCTAAGGGTTTTGAGGCTTGCACAGAGCTTGGTGTTTGGTGCAGTTTCCTGGTTTTCAGGAGAGCCTGCAGCAGCCACAGGTGGTGACTATCACAGGCCTCGGGAGAGAGGCTTCTTAGGCCAGATCTTTTAATCTCAGCCTTTCTCATTAATTATCTCGTTGGATCCTTGCACAGAGTGCAGGCTTCAGCAGAGCTCCTCCTTACACATCTGCCCATATCATGGAGGGCGGTGGAATCCAGCAACTAATGAAAACATCTAATTTGCTTTGGGGAATCTACCTTTTGTGTTGCATGGAAATTTCAGGCTGTCTGCCATGTGGTCAGTGGGCATGGACCCATCGAGGCCAGCCAGGGACTGGGAATCCAGTCTGTGGCATGGATACTGCAGCGGCCAAAGGAGTCGGTGCTTTCACCTGCTTTCCCATCCATTAACCTGTGAGTCCTGCCAACACAGCTGCTGGTGCAGACATGCTGTGAACTAGACCTGGGAGCTACACTGGGTATTAAAAACACCCTCTGTCCCTCCTTTAGTACCAGTTTAACCTGGAGCACTTCAGTGACCTAGCCCAAACCACAGCTTGCCACGCAGCAGCATCCATTCCACTGATGAGGAAGGTGAAATCAGGATGAAAATGTGTACCTGCAACTGGTGATGGTGGAGAAAATATAACATTGACCAGATACTAAGAGTTCTTGTTTGTTTTTTTTTAATATCTTAGACCTAGCTTTTAGGAAGTTATCCGGAAGCTTGAACTAATGTGATTTGTTTCAAATGAGCTGCTGGGGCAAACATCCTGCTGCTTTGAATTTAAAGTATCTTTGAGTACTCCCAAGTACTCGAAGTACTTTAAGGACTTTTAAGCCTTTGAGTCTGCCTGGTGTCAGGAATTGGAATGGATGGAGCTCTGCCACAGAAATCATCCTGCTCGCCTTCCCTCTCTCCAAGCCCTCATTCCCCTTCGCTGTCACAAGCATGATCATGGATCTCTGAGACAGGGTGAGGAAATAGTCTTGAGGATACTTCTGAATTTAGCATCGTCTTTCTTTCCTTCCTTAGGGAAGACCACTGTGAAAATAAAACTGTTTACAGCAGAGATGCAAATTCATCTGGATTGTTCCTCCCCCGCAATCTTTTTTATTAATTTTTTTTTTTTCATTTATTATTTTTCAATTTAATTTTAAAGACCTTGAGGTGGGAACAAGTGGTCAAATGTGGCAAAGGGCAGACACCCCTTAAATCAGCTTTATGACATTGTAGTGAAGTTGTGAAGGGGATTGTGCAGCAAATTGTAATGTTTAGTCATGCCCTGCTGGGCTTGGGACCAGGAGCTCACCAGCTGTTGGAGACCATCCCGCTGCAGCCCCTCTGAAGCTGATGAGCAGTGCATGCCCATTTTCAGACAACACCTTGCCATCCATTTCTCCCCAATGGTTTTGGGGAGCTCTGTCAGGCTGTGGGGCATGCTGGCTTGTGACAACTCAGTTATGCAATATAAGCTCTATCTGCTTGCTGCTGCCAGATTGTGGAAATCTGCAAATAATTGTGAAGTCTGATGGTTTAATTGGTTTGTGGTGTATTTGAACAGATGGGTGAAGTGTTCCAGGACAATATTTTCCAGAGTGATTTAGCAGTCTCTCAACTTTAAGGTGCCCAACAGGAGAAATCTCGAAAGCTATGGGTTTCCAAATATTTTTTTTAAGAGAAACACCCCCAAACTGAAGTAATCTCATCAATAGTCCAGAAACTGCTTGCCCTGGAGACCTTGAGATGGAGGATTTTTCATAGTAAGCCAAATTTGTCAAAATAATACAGGACATCTTAACATCTAATTTGTTCAGAAAAAAATCCCAGTGTGAATGTGTAAGTGTGCAGGCATTTATACAGAAAGTGTAACAACTAAACAGATATTTGTGTGTTAAGGGAAAGAGGAAAATAAAGACATTTTATTTCATGTGAGAGTTGGCTGTTGTTGTTATTTTATTTTAATAAGGTACAAAATGTTACTGTGGAACAGTGTCCCTGTGTGCTCTGGCCCTTCTCCAGTCCTAAGTACTTAGTGGGGAAAAGAAAGCATCATCCTTGTCTTTCTGAAGTATAGGCTGTTATCACTTGTTAGCAGCTGAAAGGGAAAAGAATCAAATTACTTATTAATTAAATACAAACTCCGTAAAATTGCTCAGAAATAACCAGCACCTGGGGCCCAAGCTACAGATACCCAATATTTGAATGTACAAAAGAAAACCAGTTTATTAGCATGAGCATCAGCTTTTTCTACTAATAATTTGCAAGGAGACGAGAAAGCTGTAGGAGATACAGAATGTTTCCGACTGAAACATTCCACTAAATCTCCCTTGCAAAATAAACAGTTTGTAAGAAGAAACAAATGGCTATTGTAAAATGTTGTTAGAAGCATCCACAGAAGGGGCAGTACCAACAAAATCCATTCAATTAAATCAAAACAGCTTTAACAGGCAGAAAAAAAGATGTAGGTACACGATTGTGCTGTAACTATTACTGAGAACGTGACCTTGGAAGTCTGCTGGATTTCAATGAAGCTGAGGTGTCCTAGTGCTAAAGTCATTCTCGAAAAGAGGACTTCAGCAGCTGTGAACCAAAGCTTTGGAAAGTCCTTCATATCCCTTCTCCAGATCTCATGTTCGGAGCTGAATTCCACCCTTCAGTTGTGTAGCCAAGCGGGCCTTGGTTCCCAGTGTGAGCACTTCTCTCTGCTTTGCTGTGTCAATGGGTTTTTTGTCTTAAGGCTCATGGTCCTGAAGCCATGCGACTGCCACAGTTCTGAACCTTTCCTTTCCAGTAAAATGCGTTCCTGGTACCTGGGTATAAGGAGGAAGTCTAAAAAAGCAGAAGACATTAAAAAGAACCCAAACACTTATTCTTTTGGAAACCTCAGCATTATTAAAACCCTGAAGCAACCTTGCACCCTCAGAGCCATGTACTCATTAGAGCCCAACCTCCACCTTCCCACCAGGCACCCTGAAAAATATTATTACCAACCACCTTGTAGATCTTCGAGACAGGTTTTCAAAGGTGTTTAGACACCTGAATGCCTTTGAGGAGTTGGTCCTGAATTCTCAGCAGGCTTAATTTGACCTGGTGGGTGGCTGACTAGCCTCTTTTGATTGCTGAGTGCTGAGAGTTGGGGATTTTGTTTCTAACTCTGGCTCTGAGCAAACTAACCACAGCAGAGTGAGGCAACCTGAAGGAATGGTCTATGAAGGTCTAATAGTTTGTTGGGAAGCTTTGCAAAGAGCATGTTAGAAGGGGCTCCCCACTGGCCTGAGAAGCTTTGGCTGCTCTCAGGTTCTTAGGGCTCTTTTGAAATGACGGGATGCTGTAGGCTCAGAAAATGTCCAGACACCCACAAGGGCAGAGAAGGGCTTTGATTAATTGGTTTTAGTTTTGTTTGTTTTGCAAGAGCAAAGGAGTTCTGAGAGGTTGCACATGGCTTGTGAGTATTGGAGACCACCAGGAATAGAAGAACTTATTTTAGGACCCCATTACAGATAGCCAAAGAGCACTTACCGAGTCAGACCATAGCTTTTGCTGCTTCTGTGTTTTCCCACCTGTCTGTGGCAGACTTGGCTTGGGGGGCAACATCAGAAAAGGAGAATAGCCTATGCCTCTCATAGTATCAGCTATGTTTTGTCCTTCAAGTAAGCTATTAACTATAAATGACATTATTTGCTATGCTAACTTTGTCCTTTGCAAAGTTTCTTTTCTTTCCATTTTTGAGTTGTTTTCAAAAAGCCTTTCAAAACAGAGATAACAAGGTGACAAATACTTGAAAATGATACTTTCAGGTACTTGTCTTTCAATACTTGTCCCAGTTTAGCTGCTGGCAGACAGAACAAAGGGAGTAACCAGGCAGCTTGTTAGAGTCAAAAAACCACTGCAGATTATGCCCCTGCTCCCAGAAATATTTAACTCCTTATGAGGGAAACCCAGAGCACATACTGGTAAATACGAGGGCTCTCTTTCTGCATCTTTCTCATAAGCAACTGAAATTATGGCCCCAGTGCATTTTGCAATGGGCTGGCTTCAGTGAAATAAATTTTGCCCTTTGACTCGCCACCTTACTCTACTAGGCATGGCTGGTTTAGATCAGTCATGAACATCCTAACTGATGGCAGCCCCTTGGTAATCTGGCTCAGCAGGCTCTTGTCCTGTCAGGACTGCCACTGGTGGGGATGGATCGTGGTAGAGAACTTCTGTGGAGGAGCAAGGGGTTCTAATTTTGGCTACTGGCAACTGGGCTGCAAAGTCTTAGAGGGATGAGAGAAGAAGGGGATCCATTTGAACCTGATATGCAGGTTGATCATGGGAAGATCAGCTCAGAGACGGTTCTAGGTTGTTGTGTTTTCAGGGTTTTTTCCTTCCCTGCTGAAGACCATGTTTTTTTCCATTGTGGGGTTCCTAGGATGGGAAGGTTTCTTTTGTCTTAAAGTTCCTTTCACCTACATCATAATCGTTTTCTTGTTGCCAGGCACTTGCAGAATCCACTTTCAATTCTTCTCTGTAATAACATTGTATTATTGTAGGTTAATGCCCTGGCTGTTGCATCCTGGAGCTGCACAGTTCCCTTGCCGGGATGATTAACACAAACAAGACGTGGTAAGCTCCATATGTAATGAGCACTGTTATATTTGTAATTACCCTGGCACCTAGAGACCTTGACTGAGATTGAGGTCCTACTGTACCTGGTACTGTACACACAGAGCATTTCTAACAGCTTAAAGTCTAAACAGACTAGGAAAAGGGTGAGGGGATAAATGTAGGTGCCAAGAGTTGCAGCAATGTGCATAACATGACCCAGGGAATCCAGAACCAGAACGAAAGTCTCAAGCCCTGATAATAATCAGTTACTTAATGCCATCATTTTGCCACATGAGATGGGTCATCTCCCTTAAAGGGTTTAGAAAGTAGCCAGACCAGTTCCTCTGTTTATATAAGGAAGATGTTTGTAGACCTCTTGATCCTAAGGCAATTAATATAGTGCACTGGAAAGTTAAAAAAAAAAAAAAGCTGGGCTACATCCTCATGTCAATGGCACACAGAATGCCTACAATTCTTACGGATGCAGATGTTTTTATCTTGGCTTATTTTTATGGTGAGCAGCCTCTTTGTGGTCAGTTGTAAACATCACATTTACATAGTTCTGTATTTCTGAAAAAGCCTATTGCATAAAGTTGGGAGCCTACCAAATGAAAACAAAACACAACACTAACGAAAAATAACTAGCTTTTCCAACAGTGTTCATTAACTGAATTAACGAAGGTTAGAGCTGCATTCTGGAAAGAGGAAAAAAAAATCCAAGCTCCATATGATTTCATCTGCTAAAACCTTTAAATATTTCAGAGGAACATAACATGTGACATAGGGTGCTTTTATTTAATGAATGGCTTTAAGGAACAGGGCCAGTGTCCCTTCTTGCAGCTGAACGCGTTGTTCCAAGAGCGTTGCTGTACAGTGTGTCATCACTTGGGAACCTAAAGAATTGGACTTGAGAAAACATTGCTACAAAATATTATCCCCTTCCCAGAAAGGTTCACTTCGGGCTTTGTAGAAAAACAGAACAATCCATTTCCACCGATTATAATTAATCTGTTGAGAATCTTTCTTAAAGGCGTAGGTAATGGAGCACGTGGCTGGAAAACTGTTTCATCTGATAGGAACAATAATAGCTCAGCATTATTGTTACCACTTAGCTCTTATATCACGCTTTCTGTGCTTGGTGGACTTTACAAACATGAAGCAGTCAATCCTTGCAGTACCCTGGCGAGAGGGTAAAGTGTTGGTAGAGGCTCTGGGGAGTCTGTGCAGAGGTAAGCTTCTGGAGCTCCCCGAGGTGGGAAGGGAAGGATGTTTAGCTGCCATGAAAAGCCTTTAATTAAGATTCTCATGCCAAAAATTTGCTATTGTATCAAAGTGGTAAGGAATGTGTGATGTATTAAATGGGAAGTCTTACACAGATGGAGTTACTGTGGCTTGCAAATGCTTTTGTTCACATGGTGTGTTTTGTTTGGAGAAATAAGGCCAGTTTACAGCAAATAACCATTTTCCTGATTTAAGCCTCACCTCCACAATAATGTTGTTTGCTGGAATAGTTCAGCACAAGCAAGTAAGTGTGTGTGCGTTTATTTTTAGGGACTGCATATGAGCATAATCTTCCTTGTCCCTGGTGTGAAAAAGGAATAGTTGTTTACCCAGAGGGGTGCCTCGCTGCTTGCTGTAGGACACTCANGCAAACAAACAAACAAATGGGCTGAGACATAGCAGGAGATTCTTCCCTGAGATAACATCAGGGTCGTTTAGAAGGACCGCTCCTTTAGCAAGTCAAAAGAAGGCTGGTGCCAAGCGGAGGGCTTGAGAGAGGAAAGAATTAGAAGCTTTCAGTGCTAGTAATTTAACCTGTATCTTCTGCAGACGTAACTGTTTGTATAACCCCTACAACCCCCCGTACTGCACGGTGAGATGGCCCAGCCACTTGCACTAGTGCAGAGAAGGCAGTTCTGACAGATTACCTGGTTTCTGAAATAAATTCCATTAAGGACACCCCTATGCTGTACCCCCAGCCAGCACCCTCCCCAGCATCCCCTGAACCAGTCCTCGCATTCCGATCCCACACAAAGCTTCTGCAGGTGCATGCTGGGGCCCACACCCTTAGGCACAACTGCTCCCCACCTGCAGCAAGGGAAATGGAGAGCAGAGCACCCTTAAAGTGCAGGGCAGCGGGGATGAGAGCAGCCCGGGGCTGGGGGGATGCAGTCAGGAGGGCGGCCAAATCCCGGTGCTGTCCTGATGTCTGTCCTTAGGCTCCCTCTAGAGTTTACATCGGATGAGCTGAAGGTCTTGCACTGCTTGTGCTGCACCCTGGCTCCTGCAGCAAGCCCTGCGCAGGGGGGCTGGAGTCTCTCAGCCTGGGGTGAGGCCTCGGCACTGCTCCAGTCCCGAGCGCTGCTCTGGTCCTAGGCGCTGCTGGATGGTATCCCAAGGGCCTTTGTAAGCTTCAATGGCTCTTTTGTCCCCGCTGGGCTCTGCTGCTGAAACGCACCGGGCCCTAATCCTGCCCAGAAGGGAAGGGCTCCTGTTAAGCACATTGTGAATATCCTCGGTGCAGGCAGGTGAATTCTCGGGGCCTCCACCTTGACTCTCACGGTGGTCTCACGCCACATCTCTCGAGGGAATGAGTGTTTTGCCTGAAAAATGGGAGCTGTGGGGACAGTATCAGGTCAGCAACAGCTGAGATGGGCAAGAAGCAAACTTCCTCAAGCCTCTGGATTTCAAATGGGTTACACCATGCCCCTGCCTTCTTCATCCACAACTCTGGAAGACACATCCCGTGGAGGAGCTCAGGTGTTATTCCAGATTTTCCCACTATTTGCAAAGGAGTAGTGAAAATCCCAAACAGCCCATGTGCTTTCTGTGTGCAGCTGAGATGAGCTATGCTGGTTCACTTGACAACTTTATGAAGTGCTGGAGAAGGAGGTGGCCAAAATGAGGACTGGAAGCTTGTCTAAGCGGTTCTGGAGGAAAAGAGAGGAGTGGGGTACCGGGAAGAGAAGGGGCAGGGTGTTCAGAGGCTGTTAAAGGAGCCAGGACATTGCTTACACTCCCTATGAACACCCCTCCTTCCTTCCTGGTTCACTCCCAAGTTTTGGTTGGGGTTTGGGTTTTTGTTTTGTCGTTTGTTTTCTTTTCTTTCTCTAATCCTCTCTTCCGATCTTTGACTAGCTGCATCATCAGCTTAAACTCCAGCAGGGCGAGGGAAAAAATGGCTGTTGGAAGCCAGAGCTCTGGGAGTCTCTCCGGGAGCTCGCTCGCACCCCCTCCCCCGCCCCTCCTCCTGTCCCCGCTGCGCGGCAGCTCAAACTNACTCCGCGTCCCCCGCGTTCGTGTTGCCCCCCGCTCCCCTCCGCCTCCGTCCCTTTGACTTTAATTCGTTTTCAATATACTTGTACAGCATCCAGGAGTTCAGTCCAAGCCCCGTGTGCTTGGGGAGGTATAAACAGAACAATAAAAAAGAGAAGGTTCTTGTCCTACAGTAACTTCTTCCTTCTTTTCCAAAGGCTGCAAATAAATCAGGGCTCTTCTGCACTGCAGCCGTGCTCCTGGTTAGTTTACCCGTAGGGCACGCGGTCGCTTCCATTCTTTGGACCCCGTTATTATTATGTTTTTTTCCTGGTATGTGTTTCTACAGTGTTGTCGTAGTCCTACCGCCAAGGGGGGTGCCTCTCTTCAGTAGTGACAAGCATCGACTCCCAGGGCGCGGAGACTGGAAGTCCTTATCTAAGGAGTCACGGGTAGGACACTCAGCAGGTTACCAGCACCCCCATCAGTAGGGTGAGCCTGAGCGTCTCCCCGGAGCCCTCAGGCGTATTTTGCAGATCCCTTTCTTAGTCTACAGCCACTCTGTTGTGTAGGTCAACTCCCATCCCTGACAGGGAAAGTGAAAAGAAGTTGGAAATGGTGTTTCCTTGCTGGTGGCTATGGAAGTCAAAGACGGGAAAGCCTAGAGAAACGGAGATGATATCCTGCAAATAAAGGGTCTCAACTGGTTTGCCACATGATACAGTTTTATCATGGACTTCAAAAAAAAAAAGTCTCAGCTCCTGCAGACATGAGAATTTTGGCTTCAATTTTCTCTAAGTGAATTGCTAAGTGTGGTTGCTGAAAGGAGCTGGAAAACAACTTCTGAGAGCTAACAAAAATGGCAAATAAAAATAGCATGGCTAGTATTTTATTTCCACCTTGTGGTTTTTAAACCAATCTCATTTATATTCTTCTTTTTTTTTTTTTTTTCTGTGCACATCATTTTTTTGAACTCTGGTCTAGTGATACGGAGATAACTCAGGTAAGTGCTGTGAGAAGGGGCCAGGGCCACTACCTTGGGACTGATGCAGGCAAGGTGATGATGCTATGGCCTGGGCCTGAGCACTGTGTAACGGTCTTGTCCTGTCTTTGGTGTGTGCAGAGTTTAGCCCATCAGTTCACAAGAGCACCTGCAGTGAAGCTTTCAGTGCCTCATCAAAACTGTAGATCCCAAACCAGAGTGAGTCTAAGTACACCCCAGGGTAAAAGCTCCATGTCTTCAAGGCCCAATCAGTTGAGTTCTCAGCTAGACTCCGTTGTGCTGATCCCTGCCTTGCTGAGATAATTGGTCACTGGCGCGGTCCCCCCAGCAGCAAAATTTGGAGAGGGTTGCTCTGCTTGCAGAAGAGACCTGGCCAGATGTATTGTGTGAAGAGCCTCCTGCCCTCCTAAGATTCAGGCTTTGAATCTGGACTTCTGGAAAAGTCAAAGCATCCAGCACCTGAGAGTACCTCCAGTGTCCTGCAAACACACTGA
>VWZY01009146.1:316336-338176 GCA_013399075.1 Chloroceryle aenea
GCGGCCGCTGTGGGCCCGCCCCGGCGCTGACGGCAGGCCCCGCCCCGACTGATGCAATAAGGCGCGGGGCTTCACCCTTTCCCGCCCGTCACACGTACGCGCCCATGTGCGCACGGTGCTCTTCTGCAAGCGGGGAAATTAACTGGAAAAAGCCCAAGTTTCCCGACATCCGTACCCATCCGTGCGGCTGAGGAGCTTCAGCTGGAAAAACCTGAAGAAACACTGAGCTTCAGCTGCAAGAGAAAGCGTTTCCGTTTAAAAATGCCAACGTTTTCTTACGGTGCTTTGGTATTTTCAACTTTTCTTTTTGAGATATTACTTTTTAAAAAAAATATTATTATTAGTTAATTTTGCTTATTTATAAAGCAAATTACTACGCTTTTGTTTTGTTATGTTTTGCTTTTTCTTAAATACCCTCCGAAAGAAAATGTTCATAGTATGATGCTGTAACAAAATGTATGATCCACAGTAAAATAATTACATTGTAGGAAATGTTTTGCTTTATCCACACATGAGATCTTTTCTGCTTTGATTTTAGTGGAAGAACCTTGGAAGACTTTCTGATCTGATCTTTTTTAGTACTGTTTTTTTTTTTTTTTTTTCCCCTCACCTTCCATATATTTCCTTACTGAGCTGAAAAAAAGCATTTTTCACTTTGANGGTTTTTTATCTGTTCTTTTTCAGGTCTGTTTTTTTTTTTTTTTTTTCCCCTCACCTTCCATATATTTCCTTACTGAGCTGAAAAAAAGCATTTTTCACTTTGAGCAAGTAGTATCTGCACTTGTGGTTTGACATGTTCCATTTCACCCAGGCTTGGCCAACTTCTCCAGCCAGGATGCTCGTGTGCCCTTCCTCTCCTGCCCTGCTTTCTCCCTTGCCCACATCAGTCATTATGAGACTCAAAATTAAGGCAAAAACCAGAGGGGAATGTGATGAGGTGAAAAAAAGGAGCTGATCTGGTCCCAGGTCTCCTGTGGTAGACAGGGCCCTTTGTTAGAGGGTGAACTTCCAGCTCAAGCTGCCATGGCAGCAGGGGAACAGCATCCTGGCTTCCAGGGGTTTAGAGCCTGCAGCTCCCTGCACAGGAGGAACATTAGAGGTTCAAGGGACTGGATGGGTGGAAAGGACCAGGGCACAATACAGATGTTGTCCCACGGTCAGTGTGCTTCCCAAAGTGGCTTCCTTTTTGCAGGACACCTTTGGCTTCTCTAGGCTTAATCCGCAGTCAAGATGTTACCGAACTGAACTTGCCTTCTCTCGCAAGGAGCCAACATGTGTTAGTGTCCATCTGTCTCCAATCGAGATACAGTTGCGTTAAACAGATAGAGCTGGTTTACCCTTTTTTTATCTCCCCCCACCCCAAAAAGAGGGGTGCAGCTCTGCATCGGTGGAGTGTGGCCGTCCTGTGCATTGCCATTGGGGAGGGGACAGCTCTGCCTCCTGCACGCTCCCCACTGCTCCTGCCCTCTGCTGGAGTTTGGGGGTAACCCCTCTGGACCCCTGCCCATTCCCAACTCGACCTGCCTGTGTGCACCCATCCCCTCTTAACGACCTCATTAAGGCAAAGGACACAGTTTGTTTGCTGTTGAGGTGCTGTAGCAGCCAGGGCTCTGGGGGCAGTTCTCTAGCTCTGGGTTTCGTAGAAGGGAGCACTGCAGCTGCAGTGCTCAGCACATGAACTAATTAGTGAGTTGTGGGCTGCCCCCGCCGGTGACACTGGTACCGGTGTAATTGCAGCGGGTGACGCCAGTTCACAGCTTGGCTAAGCCAAGCTGACCCGAGCGGGTGCTTGTGGCAGGCCACGTGGGCAGGGGGGTGCCCCACTACCCCTTGGCAGCTTGGCACCTGCCAACTGGCTCTGGGTGGAAGCACAGAGCAGCACTCCTTGTGGTTTAGTGTTCCCTATCCACAAAGACAGGCTGTGCCAGTTCAGGCTTTTATACCTGGCCATCCTACTGAGCCTGCAGCTGTTTGGAAGAGCCAGCAGGCGGGAGCATTAGTTTCATTCCAATTGTATCCTTGGCCTCACATCTGAGACTTCAAGCAAGGATTCCAGTCCTGGGCAGATGCCCCATTTTCTGTGCTCCATTCACTGCTCCCACAAAGACCAAGCGGTCCTTTACATGGAGGCCAAAAAAACAACTGTTGCCTGATAAAGCCTTTCTGTCATGACTGGCTCTACCCAAACTGACACCTGGGACCTACAAGTGCAGAAGGGGCTCTTTATCCCCCTGCTACCTGGGCAGGCTAGAATAGCTCTGCAAACAGGCAGCTGTGCCCCCGAAGAGCAGAGTCACAGCTGTGCTCCTCGCTTTCCTTGGGGAGAAAGCTGGAGGTCTGGAACTGACCATACCATCATTTTTAATCTGCCGGATGTGAAGCCTGTAATGAGCCAATGCTGTCAACTTGATAACCTGGTAGACCACAAACTTCTTTTAATTCCTGGAGCAAGGCGATCAATTGTTCCCATCCAACCTGCTGGACTCCTGCTGCATTTATTTCCTTCGTGTGGGGGACCGGGGACCCGAAGGGAAGGCTCGTAAGCAGAAACACAGGGAGATGCTTTTCCTTTGGATGAGTGGATCAGGGGAAGAGAGACCTCTACTGGCTCAGCTGGCAGAGCTGCTGCTGTCCCCCAGCCGTGCCGCTAGCTGTAGCTGAGGTCTGCTGCCGGTGGGATTTCACTTCACCTACTTCGGAAATTTCCTCCTGGGTCACAGACCAAGGAAAATTAGGAAGCAAGCTTTCAAGTTTTCCCTTCTTTTCAAAAAATCCAGCATGGAGGGACTCGCTCAGTTGCAATTGGTAGCACATGAATTTGTGACAGTGCTCACCACAGTAAGTAGCTTATTTCTTTGGGGAGGGGATGAACCTTGGGCACTGAAGCAGAGCAGAGAATTAGAGGCTTATCAGTACTGGAGGCCAAGGCAGCAGGGTGTTTTCATCTACTCCACTGATACCAGTTGCCTTTTACTCTCTTTGTGTTCTTCCTCCCAACTGTTTGTGTCGTACGGTGAGGAGCAGGGCTTTGGGAACCATCTCTCTCGGGCCAGTGCTTCTTAGCATCTTGCCTCTGCTGCCAGGCAGTTAGATAGATGTTGACTCCTACCTAGGCCTAGCTGGCGTCAGTAACCATTGGATGCTTATCTTCTTGGGCTGGGGAAAGGTTCATATACAGTAATACAAGTGATGCAAAAGAGAGTTTGGTGTTTTCCAGCACAGGTGGAGCTGGGGCACAGAGGTTGTTTGTGGAGTGTAAGGCCTTTAAGTCCTGAGTTGCCAGTCTGTCAATGCAATGGAGGCAATAGTTTCACAGCTGAGCCTGTACTGCTCAAATGTTGGCTTAGCCGTACCTTTCCTTGCTCATCCGGCACACTCATTCCTGCCACTAGCATTCCTGGTGCAGTTACTTGAGGAACTGCATCAGGGAATGGATATTGCAGAGATTTCCCACCTTCACTTCTTTGCTGTTGGTTTGCATCTTGTGTTTTGTTTTTTTTCCCCCACCTGGATGTGTTTCTGGTCTAGTTCATCACGCGGCTGCACTCACAACCTGTCCGGCACAGTGCGTGGGAATGGGCAAGCTGGCAGCACTACCATGGAATCACAGCCTGCGAGCTGGCAGTGTCTTCCTTGTGGTTTGCAGTAAGTCAAAAACTAAAGCCTTGTGCAGGATAACTGATCTCTATCCTACAGTGATGAGGTTTGCAAGAAGGTGCTGGGCAATCTCTGGTACTGCAGCCCAGGATTCTTCCTTCCAGCTTTCACCTCACATCTCTGGCCATAGAAATCTGCTTCACAAATGACCTGAGAGTTGCTTAGCTAAGGAAAAAAAGATGTTAGTGGGAACGGCCTGAAGCTTTCATATTGTCTGCCAGGAACTATCCTCATGGAGGTATTCTGGAGAGATCTGCTGAGCCACAGTTGTTCATTTTTTTCACTCTGTCTCCAGCTGCTGCCCTAGCCTGTGGTCTGTGGATGGTGTAGGATCATGATAAAGGGATGAGGGCACTGCAGCCAGGCAACCACTTAGAGGTCCCCAAGCTGATGGACTTGGAGAAGGTACATGCTCTAGCTGTTACTGGTGTGACAGCCCTTCCCCCTGCATGCCTCGGACAGCTCAGCGTCGCAGGTGCTCTCACTGTACCTTTCCCAGTGGATCTCTGCAGCAAAAGCATTTGCTTTCTTTCCAAAGATGCTGGAAGAAGAACTTGCTCCACAGCCACTTTTTATGACCTTTCCGTCCACCCTCCCTGTCTCTTCCCATTTTACCAGTCACTGAGTGGTGAGAGCACTCCCTATTTTGGAGACATCTACTATGTCTTCTGTCTGGAGGCACCAAAGTTTCTTTTCTCTGGAGGGTGCCCTGTGCACTGGATTCTTGGTTTGCCTGCACCCTGCTGTCCTTGTAGCTGCTCCATCTGCCAAAAAAGAGTGAAAGATTCACTGTGTATTGTCCAGAAGTCTTTTGGGCAGGAGCTGGAACATGGAGCAACTTGTTCTGAGATGAGTGTCCTGGATGCTAAGTACAGATGCCTTTTCTTTTTTTAATTTATTTTTCCCTTTCTTTCTTCCTTTTCATCCTTCCTCTCTCTTCCCAGATCTTTGAGGTCTCAGTGGAAAGAAAAACCTTACAGATCTGATCAGTTCAGGTCCTAGGAAGTAGAAAGCTCCACGCTCAGCTAACCTCACTATAGCAGGTTAAACCCTCTGCTCTGCTCATTTAAATTCTAACATAAAAACATGGCCCTGCTTTCTAGAGCTCACTGCACATCACTCCCTCCTGCCCCATTTATTTGAAATAGCTCTTGGTGCTACCAAATCATGTCCTACCTGTCACTCTCAAAGTGTGGCTTTGGTCTGAAACTGATACTGATGGCATTTTACTTAGGTAATCTGTTCAGCACTAAGAAGAAAGAGGGGCCCTGAGTTCTTTTCTTGGGCACCGGTGGAGCTGTTTGTCCGTCCCTCATTCATACCCAGAGGTTAGTGAGCGTGTTGCAGAGGGCTTTGCTGTCTGACCAGATTGTATACCTGGTTTAATGGGATTTAAGGAATAACTGATGCTTCTGAGAGGAACCTGCCCTGTGTTTCTGATCTCAGTGGCTTGGAATAGGAGAGCTGTGTGAAGCTTATGGCTTTTGTCTTTATATTCCAGATGCTCGGTGGCTTGGACTTCTCCTGTCTATAAAAAAATCTGAATTCCAGTCTGAGGATCATATGCAAAACTCTTGCTTTTCAGATAGAATCATAGAATTGCAGAATGGTTTGGGTTGAAAGAGATCTTTAAAGATCATCTAGTCAAAATCTCCTGGCATGAGCAGGAAAATCTTTCACTAGATCAGGTTGCTCAGAGTCCCCTTGTCCAACCTGACCTTGAATGTTTCCAGAGATGAGGCATCTACCACCTCTCTAGGTAACCTGTTCCAGTGCTGCACTACCCTCATTTTACAATAAATTTAAGATCCAGGGAAACTTGTAAGCTTGGCTGTTCAGGAGACAGAGGGTTTTACAAGGACTAGTCCAAGACCAAATTGCACACGTTTCTCCAAAGAGAATCACAGACTTCTTTCTGCTCTCCATTTAGGGTGTGCTTCCTGGTGCTGATTTCTCTATCAGACATCCAGAAGCACCTCAAAAGTAAAACACCCAGGTGCAACGAGCCACTGAACTCACAGACCTTCCCTGGGCAAGAAGATGAGAGTGAGCAGATGATGATGTGAGAGATGTTAGCCGTGTTGCTGAGTGCAATTCCGGAAGCTGCTGAGATGCTGTGGTCAGGTGGGTGGTATTACAAACCTATCTGGGCTAGAAAAGAGAAACATTTTTTCTAGTAAATGAGACATATCTGATAGAGAAAACACTGATCATTAATAAACATGCAACAGAGAACTACCATTGGGGAAATGCTTTTTGAGGTGAAGCTGTGTCATCGTTGTGCTTTATAAGTAAGCACCCCATTGCTTCAGAGTTGAGAAGGACAAGATGCTCTCGTGGCAGCTCTACTGAGTCAGTAAGCAGGCATGTGAAAGACAGACCTACTGTACCTCAAACTGCAGACTGGGTCCTCCTGTCACAACAATGTGCTTTTAACTGAGCAGACAGATTCTTCTGAGTGGTGGTTGGTTTTTTCCAGTTCCTGGATGTCCTGCATGGGTTTTGCATGAAGCCCCAAATGAGTGGTGTGAATACTTCTTTTGAGTAAGACTACTTTGTGCTTTTTCAGTTCGTCTCTTTATCGGCTAAACAGTTCAGTGCACTGAATTCCTCTTTCTGTAGACTCTGCATGCCTTTCTAAAAAGAATTGTAGCTGTGGAGGATTATGGAGGATAAAATTGATACATACATTAGTATTTTGTCTGATGAGGTGAAAAACTGGTGTTCCAGAAATTCCAATGGACAAATTAGCAGTAGTCACAAACTGGAACATGGAAGTTCCACCTAATCATAAGGAGAAACTTCTTCACTGTGAGGGTGATGGAGCCCTGCAACAGGCTGCCCAGAGAGGCTATGGAGTCTCCTTCTCTGGAGACTTTCAAAACTCACCTGGATGTGATCCTATGCAACCTACTTCTGCTCTGGCAGGAGGGATGAACTGATGATCTTCAGAGGTCCCTTCCAAATTCTGTGATTCTGTTATTCCTTCCCTGGTACAATCTCAGTGCTGAGGATGCTGTGATGCTCTCTAGGAAAGCTCTGTAAACCAGAAATAGTCTCTGTTCCTCTTGGCCCACTGAGAGCATGAACACAATACTTTGAACTGAGCCTGTGAAGCTCTGTGGTGATGAAGCTCTTTGTTAGGGCATTTCTTTGTAGAACACGGGTCCTAAGTAACCAGACAGGAGTGCAGTCACTGGTTTAGGTACACTGTAAGAGAGGATAGGGGAGAACACAGAGAGATGGTAGGACCCTATGAATTGGAAGTCCTTGATCAAATGCAAGTACCTGGGAAAGACAGTGAAAAAAAGCAGGGCAGGGAAGTTACAGAAAAACCCATATGAAATGTATTATTATTATAATTATGATTATTATTTTTGCATTGGTTTTGAAGCCTGATAAATACAAAGTTTTCTCATCTATGGCAGGCCCCTTTTCAGTCATCTAAGTGAGCCTATGGGATGGTGGAGTTTTTCCAGGCTGCCGGAGTGTCTCTCTGTCTGGACACCGATACTTTATTGTCATGTTACCTTTCAGTAACACATGATGGTAACCCAGGGTGGCAATCTCAAAAGACCAAAAGAAACTGAGGGCACTTGGATTTTGTTAAAGAATCAACATTGTTTTTCACTTTCTTACAGCAGCCACAAAGGATTACGATTCCTAGGTCAGATGGTGGGCAAAAAAGAAGTTTTCACTTTTTCCTTAGTACCTTGCCAGAGGCTGGCCACCTGGGGTTTTTCAGGGATACTCAGAAATGGCAGATAGCCATCAGGACTTTCTGTGGGATCTCAGTGGAGGTAGGTAACACTCCATCTTTAATCTACCTTGAAATGGATTAGAAATGGCAAACGATCTTTCCCAAAGAAAGTGTAAAGGCTTTGCTTATTTAAGAAAATTTCCAACCAACCTGCCCCCTCCCCCCCCCCTCCTTCCCTCAAATCTGAATTGTTTATCTCTGCAGTCTGGGCCAGGGCCCCTCCAAAGATTTGCAGGAGCTCTGGCCAAGGCTGGAGAGGCCACTGATTCTCCACTTCACTGCAGTTTGTTGCCTCTTTGAAGAGCAGCTGTTGCCTTTGAAGTGAACTTTTCTGGGCAAATGAGTATCAATGGATACGGTGAGATTTTGGCTGCAGACAGGCAGCAACAAATTCCCTTCACAGAGGGGACTCTGCTGGCAGAAGGCTTGCGAGACGGAGGTTCAGCTGCTCCACCAGCCACTCCTTACTGAAAATAATGCAACAAGTGGGGATGAAGCAGGGGCATAACAGAACTGCTCTGTTTAACTTCCTCCTGGCCTGAAGTCCTTGGGAAGGGTCAGCCTCACTGCCCTGACTGGCACCAGCTCCTCAATCTTTGTGCTATCCTTCTAAGCTAATCTGGAGCTCAGGTAAAGGTGAAATTTCAAGTCCAGGCTAACCTTCCTTCAGTATAGGATGGCGTGACCTGTTGCATGGGTTTTGTCTGTGTTAGTGTGAGCTTATTGGGCAGGGCTGAGTCATTCCAGAGAGGTTCCATGTCCTGCAAATGCTAAAATGTCATTTTATTACCCTTATGCCACCTTTTGTTCCTGGTCTTTTTTTTCCTCATCCAATACGTCTTTATTCTCTGCAAGATGTCCTTATTTTCTCCTCACTTTTCATCCAACCTGCAACTGGCCTCTGAATCCAAAAGCACTCTTGCTGGCAGTTCGTGCTAATATTCAGACTATTTTCTGTCACTCTTGAGGACCTGGCATGTGTCCCCCTGCACCTAAGTGGCTACCCCTCTCTGAGGGAGATGGCATCACCACTGCAGGTAAACCTTGTAGAGTCTGGGAGTGAGAGCCTGACTTGTCCTGTTAGGTGCTTAAATCCCAAATGTCTGTCCTTAAAACTCTGGGTCATCTGTCACCCATGTCTGAAGGTGCCTCAAGTTCACCAGTGCCTACTTTATATGTGATAGTATATCAAAGTCTGCCCAGTGGCTGGCTTGCTCCCACAATATCCTCCTGTAGGTCACCCTCTGTGACATTTCTGGGAGATGCTGGAGCAGGTAGGCACGCTCTCTGCACCCAGATATTGGAGATTCATAGTGTGCTGCCACTGATGGCTTTGTCCTCAGAGAGAGCATAGAGGGCTAGCTGCCTACCTGCAAGGGGATGTCTTTCTACGGGTGTAAATGCTGAGGCAGGCAGGGTGGAAGGCATACTTTTCTCATGAAGATTTCAGTATTGCCTGGCTCAGACAGCTTCAGCCTCTCTGTAGGCATGTAATTCCCCTTACAAATTAACACGAGAGTATAGGTACCTGTTTCAGACACTGCAAATACTGCTAGAGGGGAAAAGAATGAGAATTTAAACACTTGGGAAGGGAAAGCTTCACTCTGTTATTTAGCTTGGAGGATCATAAATGATGGAAAATGTGGATGTATAATACAAACTTTCAGGCAGGTTTGGGTATGGATGTATATGGCTGAATATTGTACACTTTGCTAGGAGTGACAGCCCTTTGGAAAGTGAAACCTGGAACCTGCTGTGTGACTTCACTGATTTTTGGATTTGCTTTACATGGGGAGATTGCTAAAACAGACTTGTTCCTGGATGTCAGGCAGTTCACACTACTGTGTTTTTATGCAAGTGTTTCACAAGCACTGGACTAATAGAGAAACACTCAAATTTGTCTTGACTAAGCACACCATTGCTGAATAAAGTATACACGTATTGTTTTCAGACAGCTGTAATCCCTCTGCAGACTTCAGGGTAATTTAATCTCTTGACATGACTGTGCAACTCCTGTTATTTTTAGGCAAATACATTTAAGAGAAGAAAAGGTCCATTTAATCTGAAAACATATTAGCAAGTTTTCCTGCTTCCACAAATCTGTGCCGGGTACTACAGGGATTAAACTGAAAGTCATTAACATATGATTACTATTTGATGGCCAGAATGAAGCTGTTTCATACCCTCTCCTTACCAGCAGATACTGCAGTCAGGCGCTACTCTTGAACATTGTATCAGCAAGGATTAAAAACTCATTGCAAATTGTGGGAAGTCATACCCAGATTCTCTGCTGATACCAGCTGTCTGCAATCTGTATGCGTGGTGGACGGGTGGCCATGGGGGTGAGCTGGTGGGAAGGAAGGAAGGGCCTGAGGCCTGAGGTCCTCTCATGCTGATGAGAAAAGTGGTGTGTCAGTGGCCCTCCTTGATGATGCCTGAGGATGCTGAACTCGTCTGACTCCTGCCCCTGGTGTTGCAGCCCAGAGGACTGTCACTGCCAGCTCTCCTGCTCTCCTTCTCCTCCCAGCCTCCCAAGTCACTCAGGACAAGTGACAATAGAGCCTGTCAGGCTACGGGATGAAACTGGTGGCTGTGAAGTTGGCCCAGATTGGTCAGGCCCTAAGTCTTCTCTGGCACAACAGGGAGCTCCTGTATCATCCATGATCCCTGTGCAAAGCTGTTTCCTTCCCCATCTCTAAAACGGAGATGGGGTTACTAAAATCAAAGCAGTTTCTAAAAGGAGGTGAGGATTTAGTTTTCTTCTAAATATTCCTATCAGTGTTATCCAACAGGAGTTGGGATGTGATGAAACACACTAAGGATGTTGTTAAGGCCTCCACAGACTCTTCCAGGCTTAGCTTGGGTGGGAAGGTGAGGTTATGCATGGCATATCCTCTTTGAGAATGAGTAGGAGAAGGCAAAGACAAGGGACAAAGTGAGAAAAAACATGAAACTGCTGTGGTTTATGGGGTGGACTGTTGCATCTAGCAGGAGATTGTTGATTGTTTGTTGAAAAACCTCGCTAGCTGTATTTGCTTTGGATACCACAAGTCACTGGGTTGTGATGAGGACTGTGAGTCATGCTCCTCCTTGCAATGGAAAACAGGGATTCATCACCATGGTGCTGCGCTCCTTGCTTGGGCGCACAGCAGGGTGGGCTGCCTTTTGGGAAAAGGGGAAGGTGGCAGAAGGCAGGAGATGTGGAGGCTTTCCTCTCTAAAGAGTGCAGGAAAGTGTTTCTGAGGTGCGTGTTGCTCTTCCATCGCTGGTTCTGAAGAGAGCTTTGTTGGAGCCTTGAAAAAGTGGTGTTCTTGACTTCTTGTGTGCTCATGTTGCTGTGGATACAGGACTCTATTTCTGTGCCTCTTGCCAAAGTTTTGCCTGCATCTTGGAGCGCCTTAAATGCATTTTTTTGGGTTTGGAGTCCTGAGAAGCTCAAATCATTGAAGTTGTGGTCTCAGTAGGAATTTAGAGCAGACTTATCATGATGATGACTTCCTCTGCTGCCTCTTGCTTTGGCAGAACAAAACCAGGTGGTGGTTTCATTCAGTTCATAGAGGAGTGATGCCTTTGTCAGCAAGAGATGCTGCATCTCCCTTTCTTTGGCCTACACGGAGAAGCCCTCTGCGGAACAGAGAATAATGCCAATAGCTGACTGGAGGGCTAGAGTGCAGGTCACTGTCACCTACACTGTCAGGATACTACTGATTCTCACCCTGAATGCACAGAGCGCGCAAACCACATTTGCCTCTCATTTTTCCTCAGACCACTCGAGATTTAACCCCTCATTTTCTTTCTGCTGGAAGCATAGACCTGTGACAGCTCCAGACATGAGCATGGGTAAAGATCATCACTGAGCATACCTAGCAGGGCAGAAGGAACCTCTGTGGTAGGTGGTAGTAAGCTATTAACTCCTTCCTTTACATTAGGGACAAGAAATTCTTTCCATGCTGAGGGACAAATAAGTCTTCTGAGCACCTTTGGTCTGCTGCACATTAACACATGCCTTAGTGTTGCCCAGTAAATGGTGGAATAATAATAATGCAGTTCCAGGCCATCTGAACTGAAGTTGTGGTCTGTACCTGTCCCCATGGGCTGCAGTCTCCTGCCTCCTGTGAAAGAGCATGGGGCTAGTAACGAGACGGTGTGTGGTGAGAGAATAGGTGTATTTAAGGAAATGAGGTTTAAATGAGAATTTAATTACTCGGTTTTGGCCTTGTATCTGAGCAAGAATAACATGAAAACTTGAAATTAAGCACTTGTTGCATTCCAATACAGGGAAGAATGCCTCCAGTATTTGAAAATAATTCGAAGAGAAATAGAATTAATACTTAACATATAAAAGAGGCAGCTAATGTTTTGACAGACAAGCCTTCTCCTCAGAGCCAAGAACATGCATTACCTAAAGGAGGAAAATCCTCATTTGTACTGAAGGTTGCCAGGAGTCATAATTAAAGAACAAAATTAGTCGAGGCGAGGATGGAATGAAGTGTAAAAAGATTGTTCCTTCTTAGATAACCATGCTGGCATTACAGAAGGAGCATGCAGCTTTGAACATATTTTTTTTTTCTCTATCTGTCCTTGCATCCATCTAAAAATATACAGCAGGTTCCCTTACAGTGAATATAAAAATAGAAATGTCCCACTGAGCAAGCTATTCCACCACAGGTGGAAATTAGCCTGCTTGCTGCCTGTTGTGTAGAGTCTCTGATGTCTAATTAGGGATGAAGTGGGTTTTTTTGCTAGTTTAGTGAGTCCATCACTTGGGGCATCATTAATGCTTCTTTCCTTTGCCATCTGCTTGCAAAAAAATGTGAGGTTTTGTACTGACTTGGATACAACTGCCCCTTCTGTCACATTTGAAGGAAATTTTCTAAGGAGTTGAAAAGCTCCTGGGAGGGTGAAGAGGAAGGGCAGATAACCAGAGACATACATACCCACCCACATGCTGTATGGTTGCATAAGGCTCATTTCTGGGGGAAACTAGCCTGAAATTTTGCAGAAATGGGACCCGTGTGTTATTCTGGGATTATTAATGCAGCACGCTGGCAATGGTTGCTCATATGTTCCCATAAGGCAGGGAAGAGTAGATAACAGGAGTGTCATGGCCAGAGAAACAGTTAACTGCAAAGGAAAAACTGAGGTATTTTTCTTTCGGAGGAGAACAGCGTCTCACTTGGATATATAAAACACACAGCCTTCTCCACTTTATGTGCCTTTCCTAGCGGCAAATGTGTAAATCTTTTCTTCCAGAAAGGAATCCAGATGCTCACTTACTTCAGTTTGAGCGAAGATAAAATGGCCAAATTTTTTCTTCCTGGAACATCAGTAGAAATGCCACTGAGGGATTTTGGCTTGTTGTTTTAGATAGAAAATTGCAGAAGTCCTCCCATTTTTTCCTCTTTCGACATTGGACCAAAAATACACTCAGCAGTCATAAGCTGTGGCATATTAATAGAAAGATTTTCTCTATAAAATGTCCACTGCTCCCAGGGGCAGATGTATAGTCCATAATCCACCATTTCAAATGCTAAGGTCACCACCAAACATGTCAGCCCACCAGGATATCGTAACACATAAATTTCATAATCAATAGCACATGTCTTCCTCCTTTCTTTACCAATTAATGTATTTTTAAAGTAGTGAGCTTGGCTTCTATTGTTGCAGTCAGGTTGGATGAGGAAACACGTCTGAAGGAGGAATAAGCAACAAGCCAGTTTTCAACTAATCAGTAAAAGGCTGGTATTTAAGGTGTTCACATGAATTCTTCCTCGTGCCACATTCAGCAAGTGCACACGAGCATCAGCTGCACTGCCAGCTCTCCCTCATGGCTTCTGACTTTTTATTAATCCTTTAGAAAAATGAACGTAGGTACTACCAGAAGATACTCTGGGTTCGGGTTTTGTTTGTTTGTTTGTTATTTTTTTTTACTTCATCTCAGATTTCTAACATGTTTCTGTGCCGGCGTAATGCTCCTCCTAAAACCATATCATTGTCCTTTGACTCCTCTGAAACCTCTTGCAGGTCCTGATTAGAGTGTTCTTCTAATTTTGAATGGGATTAAGTCCAGAGGATGAGACAGTGACTGACTTACATCAGTTGATGGGATATTTCCTGCTCTCACCATGATGTTTTTGTGTAAATTAGGTATTTCTTTGTCAAGGCAACTGAACTTTAGGCCTGGCTCATCTCTTTACACTGATTATTCTTCCTATCTATCTATTTATTCAAGCATAGGTATTTTTGGCTGGATTGGGAAACTGAGTGGTCACTTGTAAGGATAGTCCCATTGAATTAGTAGGTATACTTACTTGAATAGGGGCTTAGCAGTTCAACCTGACTTAATCTCTGTTTACTTGCCATAAGTATCCAGAGCAGCATAAGCATTATTTCGGGATGTTAATGCCGGATCTCATCACATGGAAACACATTTTAAAAAGCATGTAGAAAATAGAGCTCGTTTTCATTCTCGATTTCTTAACTGTTGCAAGGCTTGGCTTTGTGACCTTCACTTTCTGCTTAGGATTTCTTGGATATACAGTTAATATTCTTAAATTAGAAAAAGCAAAAGAGAAACCAAACTCCCCAAAAGCAGACCAGTTCTGGGTCTGAGCTACATGAAGGATCTTCCCAAGTCCCAGCCTGGCTCATCCAAAAAATTCCCAGAACATATTTCCTAAGGTACTCACTGACCTCTGGGAGTCTCTTCCAACCCCTAACATTCTAGGATTCTATGATTCTAAGGCAGCCAGAGAGGCATCAGGGGCAGCTTTCTCCAGGCTAGTGCCTCTCTGGAGAGATCCTTTGAAGAAAACCTAACACCCCAGTAGGTTTTGCTGTCTGTGGGGGTGAGAATCAAGGAACTGGTTCTTGTTCCCAAGGCATATGTACTCTTAAGAAATAGTCCCATTCCTTTTCTCTTCTTGTAGCAATAGTAGACCATTGCTAATGGAAGATATGCTGTACGGTGCTTGATGAAAGCAGAAGCTAAGCATGAGTAGGAAGGAGATTAGTGGTCTTGGAGGAATTGCTTCTCTAGCAATGGCTGGTTGGCAGCAACTGACCTTTTGTGAGCTAGAAGCTTTTGGAGAGCCTAGAGCTTGGGAAGACGGTCCCCTCATAGCTTGTTCATAATTTCTCCCCATCCCTTGATTCAAACAAGACTTATCCCTTCTTTCCATCATGGTCCAGGCTCATGGATGAAGCACATAGGTGGAATTTTCAAGCCCTATAAAGTTTCCCGTGAACCTGCACTGACTGAGGTTTCTGGGAAGCTTGTAATGTGGCTGATTTACATGAAGTCACACAGGGGCAGCAGGAGGCCTGGGTTTGACTGCACAAATGCCAGTGTTCTTTTCCAGTCTGTGTCGCCACTACAGGATCCCCCAGACAGCTCGTTTCATGCATATAGTCTGTAACAGGGCAAAATGTGTTTTTCTCCTAGCCGTGTGCTGAGAAGTGACTGAACCATTTTGCTGAAGCTTTCCCAAAAACCACTTAGCCTGGGGCAGACAGCACAAATGGAAAATATCCATCCCATACAGCTGAAATTTGGCAAAGCTGAATGCAAACTGAAACCCATTCTTCTGATGGAAAAGTGTTTGATGACCTCTGATAGGCAAAGTCCCTTTCTCCACCTAGCTGAGACACACAGGCAAAGTATGCAGCTTACCCTCTGCGCCCATAAGCTTGGCTGTGTCTACTTGGAGCAGCAAAATTTATGTATAAAAATATGCACCCTTCTCTATATACATGCTGCCTAGCTCCCTGCTACGCAGGATTCCTTGGCCGCAGATCAGTTGCATCACTCCCCTGATGTCATCCTGGCATATGCCACCTCCAGCATTCTTTACCCAGGCAAACAGTGTAGTCCAAGATTGTTTTTTTTTCTCTCTCTTTTTTTTTTTTTTCTTTTATTTTTCCCCTGGTTTGTTGCTGTCACTGCAGAAAATCAAAGGCAGTCTCACACATTTGTCTCTGTTTTTCATTTTGTTTTGATGCAAAAGTTAAAAGCTTTGGAAGGACTTTCTTCAGCACAAGTGAGGAAGCAGCTGTTTACCATGAAAAAGCCCATAAGTTTGTGCTTCCTGAGCTAGGAAATAGCTGCCGTTGCCACCACTATGGTTTCTTCAGACATTTCTTGTGGCCTGGGAGATGACTTGCTCTGACGCTGTGGCACAGGATGCTGAAGGACGACACTGGAGTGGGGATGGGAGACTAGGAGAAGTCATGTGGCTGTGACTCACTAGAAGTTATTTTATAAAACCTTTACTGAGACCGTATGTCCAACAGTCCATGCCAAGCCCTGTAAGAAATCTACCCTGTGTTATAGTTTCCTTGAAAGAAGAGTGTAAGGAGCAATTGCTGTGGGAATGGTGGTTAGCAAAGCCTGTGAAACTGGTGGCTATGCCACGAGGATGGGACGTTTTGCTGTTCGTGTGAAAGTCAAGAGGGTAAAGCCACTGTGATCTGCTGTCACTAATGACACACAGTTAAAAACTGTCCTTTTTCTAGGTAAGCAGCACTCAGCAAAGGTGCTGCAGGTGACCCTGGCACTGCATGTGCCCTGTGGGAAGTTTAGCCAGACCTCCTGCAGTCAAGGGTAAGTCATTCTGGGAAATGATCTTTACAAACATTTCCTCCTCTTTGCACAAGCAGAAACACAACACAGGAAGGGTTGCTCTCATTTCCCAATTTATGCCCACTTGCTTCCCCATCTACGCATTGGCACCGATGGTCTCCCACGCCTCTCTGCCAGTGCTCTGTGGGCTGTGGCAGCATTACATGGGACAGTGCTGAGCAGGCACCAACACAGAGGGTATGTAAGAAGGTTGATCATAGCAGTAATTGGATCTCTTGGTGTTGACCCATGGTACTGAGAGACAGGCACATCAGCAGTGGCAGACAGATCAGACCTTTTTGGTGGCCGAGGAATTCACTTACTATGATTTTGCAACAAGCAATAGTTCACTTCACGTGCCATCCTCACGGTAGTCCTTTGAGGTCTTTATTTATGATGGTCCCATCAGCCATGCCTAGAATGAGATGGCCTCTTTCCTTGTCTTGGTCTGGTGCCACTGCTGAAGTATGACCATAGAAGACAACTGGGCAGGGAGGCTGGGGCAGGATGTACAAACCTGCGCTTGGCATGTAGGGCCTAATGTCATGGATTTCCAAGTGTGTGTGGGGCTGTGAAACCTGTATCAAGAGCTGTGTAGGCATTTAAGATGTCTCCATATATCATGTGCTGTGTGTGACCTCCTTTGAGTGATGCTTTGTGGGCATGTATGGCAATGGGGAGCGGGCATCTGCCACAACTGTGGGACCTGCACTGAGGGCCAAAGACCTGTTGCCTCTAAGTTATTTTTGAGGCTGTGGAAGGAGTGTCACTGGACAAGGCTTTGAGGTGCAGTCTCACCTGCTCTAGGCTGGTGTTCTACCTATAGCCTATTCTTCATTCTTACAAGCAAGAAGTCTCTTTCTGCAGTAGGGTATGACAGTAAGGGGGATATAAGCACATGTCTCAGAGTCACGATTTGGTGTAGTCTGATTTAGTAACTCCAACACCATGGCACCTGCAAGCAGGAAAGCAAAGAGAACCAGCTGTTGTTTCATCTCACTTTTCTTCTGCTCTGCCCATGAGACCTGGCTTTCCTTAGAAGATGCTCCTTGCATGCCAACTTCTACAGGAGCAGCAGGCACATTTCACCTTGAGGCCCAGTGACCCATTCTGTAGGAAAAACACCATTTTCCACAGAAAATGAGATAGCAATGCTAGACAGTGCCACAAAAGTGTCATCAAGGGGCTTGGGATCACTGTTCTCTCCACACTAGGGTAGCACACAGGAGTGAAGACCACTTGTGCAGTGGTGTAAATCAGCCAGGCCCACGTAACCAGTATGAGCCATGCTGGCTTACACCAGCTCAACGTCCACCCCAGGAAGCTGCCACCCTGCAGCATCACTTGCACAAGGTGCCAAGACTTGCTGTGTGAGGACTTCAGACACCTGCGAGCAGCAGGTCTGGCATGACACTTTGTTTCAGCTTCCACTTCATGTCCCTCTTAGCAGGGAAATCTTTCTCTTGAGACTGAAGTTTCACAATGAATGTGCATTTGCTGTGATACAGTTTGCAGAATGATTTTGTTTCATATACTGCGAAGTATATTTCTCAGTATTTCCTTTCTCTCTTCAGTGGGGGCAAGGGGGTGAAGTATTCTATGTGGAAAAGAAACATAATAGTTACTTCCCCAACTCCCAGAAGGTCCTGGTGACAAGTCCTTGAAGGGCACAGAAGTAACTGCTTGACAAAGGGAACCCAGGAGACCAGGTTTGGGAAACCTTCTGGAGAATACAGAAAGAAAAGGCTTTTACATAGGAAGTAACAAATTAGCAGGTCCAGAAGATTGTCTGGAGGGAGGAAGCCAGGAGTGTGTGTGTGTGTGTGTGTGTGTGGCTGGTGCATTTACAAGCTGCTCTGAACAAGGTGCCGAGCTTCCTGGGAAGCCGTTTGGGGTTAGCCAGGGATCCCACCACAACCGTGCCTCCGGCTCAAAGACAGCCTGGGAGCACCAAGGATGGTGCCTTTTCCCTGGGGGCAGTTCACGCTCTCCCTCGCTGGCTGGCCAGTTTACATTGCTGGCTAATTGCGAAGAGAAGGTTTCCTCCTTAGTCTACTGTCCTGATGTGCTTGCAGCGAGGGTCTCAGGAGGGTGCTGAAAGTCCTTCCTTTCTTGGGGCTGGGAGCCCGGACCATGGGCTCAGGCTGAGCCCCCTATACCCCTGAATGGAGAAGTAGCAGGGGACAGATGAGGAAGTGGTGGGTTGAGCAAAAACTTTGTGCTATAGAAATCTTTTTTCCAGAAAACCAGGGAAGGGGGTGGGGCGGGGGAGGCAGGGCACCAGCCGCCCCACTGCAGTAGCAACATGTTTTCATTGTGATGCAAATATCTTCATGTAATTTGGGTCAGGTTCAGATTCAGCCAGTTCTTGTGGCTGGAACTGAAACCAGGATGTCCTCACTTTTGCTCACAGTTCTGAATGCTCTACTCTTTTGTTGTGATCCCAGAGCTTGTTTTGTGATGGGGCTGCTTCCATGTGTCTGAGGAGGTGCCTTTTGGTGGAGCATATCACTGACCTTAGTCAGCTAGGTGGTCACCATGCTTCTCTCTCCCTCCCTGGTGGCTTTTTTGTGCTCTGAATGGCTTTTATTTTTCCTCAGAAAGGGCTGGTGGGGATGTGCGTGGGAGCACATGGGTGTGCTATGATGCTATGAGGTTTTGAAGACTGGTTTCATTCAATCAGAGTAGCTCACACTAATGCTGGGCTAACACTGTCTGCGGTGCCTGAAAATGTAGAAACCAGTCTCACAGCACCAGATTACAATCACTGAGATGCTGCCCTGTACAACAGCCTGGACAGCTTTGAAAATAGTGACTTTGCTTCTGGGAAACACAAAGTACAGATTTGAACAGGAATTTTACTGCCTTCTTGCACAAAACTTGACTTCTCCTCACCCCCTGCTTGCAGTGAGTCTGTAAATGTTTAAGTCACCTCACTGTTATCCTGTGTGAGGTCTTTGTTCCTCCCCTATCCTACTTATGTTGACCTAGCCCTGCTTCTCTTTCAGCACAGTCAGTATTAAACTCTGGGGGCACAGGGCAAAGGCAGGGCTTGGTCACTTCTCACCTCCCCCCCTCGGAGGGGATGACTTCTGCTTCTGTCTAATATGGATTAGTGGGGCTCCCCTCCAGTTTTGGGCCATGGGCAGTCACCTTAGTTGCTCTCTCCTAAATCTAATTCTGTTCTGCTTTGTCCAGATTATAATGCTCCCTGGAATTCATTTTAAATGCAGAGCAGGGTCAGGGGAGGCTTCAGAGACTGCTTGGATGCTTTTAGGGTTAAGGCTGCGCTGAAGGCACTTCAAGTCTGTTCTGTAGCATTGGCTGTTAAAATCAGTGACTTCCTGAGCTGGCTGTTAAAAAAACACCTGCCGGGCTCTGTGCATGACTCTTCCTCTCACCCTTCCCAGCTCAGACCTAAAAGTCTCTGTCCCCACCAGTGGAGGGCCTTTCCCTTGCTAGTTCTCCATCCTGGCCCTAGCCCTCATGCTTCCTGGCCCTATCCCAGCTGGCAGCATAACCTGCCTGGGTTCAGCCCTCACTGAGCCATTTTGGTACACTGAGTGGAGATAGAGCATGGTGGAAGGGGCACAATTGCCAGTGTCTTGCATTTCAAAATCACCTCTTGCTTTGAAGAGTCTGATTCCTCACCAAGGACTTTCAAACTTCTGTAAGGCAATTTGGTTTCCTTGCACTTAAATGCAGCTGCTCCTGGTGCAAAGTATGGCAGCTGCTTTACACTGCACAGAAGAACACTTTGGTAAAGGAGACCTAATGATTGTGCTTGGCTGAATCTGCACAGGGAATCTAGGTGGAGGGAATGTAATTATTGGAGTTTGGCCAGGAAACGGGGAGAAAACACCCATACTCTTGTCACATGAGCCGTGAGATAATAATTTGCAGCAAAGCATATACAGCAGAGCAGTCAGTGTTACATAGGTCACTAGTCTGGATGTGCAGTTTCATGAGTAATGTTCTGCTCTCTTCACCTGCAGGGAATGGGTTTTTAATTCTTCACACATGACAATTGCATGTGCCAACCATTCCCCTTAACAGGCACTCATAGAAAGAGGTATTGGTCTACTCTTATTCTGTAGGGTCCATGGAGAAGCTGTTGGTAAATTGTCCTGAAATAACTCTGTTTTCCTGGGCTTTGGTTTCACTTAGAATTAGAGAAAAAAGCAAAACTGGAATCTTGGATCTGTAGAGACTGAAACAGTAGGGATGGAGGAATAAGATTTTCTTCATTAGGACTGTATCTCTTCCACCTTGCCTCAGCTGAGACCCTAAGAGGTAAGGGGTTGAGTTTGGATTTTGAGGTGGCAGTGCTCAAGATCCTAAGGTTCTAGTGGATGTGCGGCAAGATGAACTTATCCCCTGTCCAACCCGAGGCTGAATAATGACAATAGCTTCTTGTGCTTCTCTATTATTTTGTATCATTCCTAGCCCTTAAGCAGTGCCAAACCCAACTGATGTGAGAATTTTGCCTTGTTGACCATCCTCTGAAGGGCTACTTCACAGTTATTTTAGAATAAGTTCCCTTAAAGATGGACATTCTAAGCTAATCAGAGAGGGAAAAAAATATTTTTCCTGTTGTGTTTTTGCAGTGCCCAGTCTAAGAAGTGGTGAGATCTGTAACCTAACTCATATAGATGTGACTCATATCACAGTACGAAAGATAAATGAGTGTAGCTGATACTGATCCCAAAATTGACATAATTTTGATCAGCTTCAGGATTGTTTTTGCCTGACAGCATTCATTCTTGGAGCTGGACTCCTTCTCAAGGTGAACAATAGCATTAAATGATGTCTTCATGAGTAAAACAAAAGGAAGAAAAATTCCTCTGCTCTCCGCTGTCACTAAGAAAGCAATTGTCTTTTGGACTGGATGGTAGAATTGCTGTGAGAATGAGTGACTGACTTTTTCTTATGAAGGACAGAGTGCTGTGTTGCTCAGAGAACATGAGAATGCTACAGAAAGTGGCACCAGTTCTTGGAAACAGCACTACTGTTTGGTTTCTTTCCCCAACAAATTCAGGAAAATTCAGGGGGGATTTCCAAAGAGGAGAACTGTGGCTGTAAAGAATGGTGACCGTTCCAAACAGATAACTTAGTCTCCAAACAAAGTGACCCTCAAGAGAAATCATTCTATTTTCTCCCAGCTATTAGTGAGATAACTATTAACCCCAATGAGGATAAGAGGAACTTCTTATGATGGAATGTTTACAAACAGGAAAAGCCCATTATCTATTTTCTTAATACCAAAAGGAAAGTCTAATTCTGCTGGGGTCTGGTCAAAGGCTCTCCTTAAACTGGGAGATGAGCCACCAGGCTTGGTGTTTTTCTTTCTTTGAACTCTTGAGCCCTTCAAGGGTCAGTTGAGTAGGAGGTATCGGAAAACCCCTTGGCCAGGGAGTTGGGAGTCCAATCTCCTGCCACATGTGGAGACATGGCCCCATTGCTCTGCGCTGTCAGCTCCCAAATGGTTGATTTTATCTTTGTTCCCTCTTGGGGAAGTCATGTTGGATAGCTGAAACATCCCAGAGGGGCAAGAAAGCAAGTGCTGTTCTTCCACGTTTGCCTAGAAAATGCTGAGCAATAGCAGCTTGGAGCTTTCCTGGAAGCTGCTTTCAGTTTCCAGGACTGCTTGTTCTTTGTGAGCTGCTGCATATCTCTGAGGTACACATCTCCTGTGCTGTATGTAAATCTGCAGCAATACGTCCTAGATTCCTGTAAACTCATACGCCACACCACACCCCCCCACACCCCCCCCGATTAATAGAAACCCTGAGTTCCTTTTTTA
>VWZY01009146.1:341108-364351 GCA_013399075.1 Chloroceryle aenea
TGTCGAGTCCTACTTCTGCCTCAGGGGACTTTGGCCCATCTCTGTCAGGTGAATGTGGTGACACCTGCCTGGGTTTTCTCAGCCACAGAAATCAAAGCGCTTGTGTATCAGCCATAGCTGTTCTTCAGGCTGGGAAGTGAGTATCAGATGTCTCAGTCCTAGAGGAGTGCCTGACATACTAGATTGCTCTTGGTACTAGCTTCCTTCTCCTCTCCCTTTCTCCAACCCTGTGAATGGCATGGGCATGGTGAAGTCCATAACTCAGTGCTCTGAATCCTGTCTGTCAGCAAACTTGCTGCTAAGTTTTGCTAGGTTTGATGGAATGTGCTGACCTGCCTTGTGAATCTGGCCTGCCTTGCTGAGTCCAGCTCACTAACTCAAGAACAAAGGCCTCATTTCTTCTTGTGGCCCTGCAAAATGCTGTCTAGCAGTCCATTCGATGTGATGTGTTGCGGTCTCTTTCTTAATAAAAAAAAAAATAAATTCTTTTTTATTCAAGTATTTTCCATGTATTTTCCAAAGCACAAGCAAAATATCCTCTTTTATTTTTACTTAGGCTTCTGGTATGTAAGAATGAGTCACTTTGATGGAGGAGCCATGTGCCATGTCAGATACTTGCACTTAACGTGAGTGCTGTATGGATGTATGTAGATGCTCCCTGTCCCTGTGAATGAGACATATGCCCCCTTGCAGGTGAACAATTGATCTGGAATATTCAGGAAAAAAAAATATTTTAAAATCTTCTGCTGGCTAGATTTTTTCCTGTAGCCATTAAATGCAAAGACTCCCTTTTTGTTAAAAGCGACTACATTTCCCAAGCACTGCCTCCAGACACCCACCACCTCACCCCCATATAATCATGCAGAGGGCTGGAATGGTTTGAGGTTTCCAGATGGGAGAATCTTTTGCTTGGAAGGTGCTGGGGCCAGGGCAGTCCAGCCAGACAGCAATCAGAGGTCATTTCAACCTGATGGCAAGCTTTGCAAGCCTGTATGAAATAGCCTGGTTCTTCCACAGGTTGTTTTCCACAGACTTAGGTTTCCACACCGTGAAAGCTACAATCAGTAATACCAATGTTTAGCACAGTTTGGGTGCTGGCTGGGCCTGAGAGCCAAGCTTTGCTGTCCTGTGTAATCCAGGGTTGGGCCAACACATGGAGACAGAGTATTTTAGGTATGTCCTTTCTGGTGCAGAAGAGAGCAGTGATGTCAGACCAGAATCAGACAGAGTCTGACAGAGGAATAAACATCACCCTCAAGGGACTCTAGTGCACCAACTTCCCTGTTTTAAGCTTAGAGGAAAAAAAGAAAAGGGACTCTTGGTGAGAAGCCTGCTGTAGTTGCCTGATGAAGGACCAGCAGAAAGTGCTGCTGCCCCTGTACCCTTTTCAGATTTGGAAGTTGCTGTTATTAGGGCAGAGGTTTCACCCCTAATCTGGAGGGATGCTGTGTAGTTATGAACACTGCCAGAAACAAAGCAGAGTAGCATGTAATTCACTTTTCTCTGAATGAGGCCCAAGGGAGCAGGTGTGTTGTGAGGATGAACAGGTCTGTGAGGGTGAAAAAACCCAGACCATTACAGAAGAAAAATACATGGAGAAATTGGAAACCAAACAGGAAATTAATTAAATTACCAGATAGTTAGAAAAAACAAGAGCAAATGAAGTATTTTTAACTTTGTCTTTACAACTCTGTCAGTATCTCTCCTCTCTTTCTCCACAGCAGTGCGGCCTCCTCTGTGAGAGCTTCAGTGGCAGGTGTCACATTTGAGAGGAAAAGACACCAAGCAATGAGGAAGCCTAGAAATAGTCTCTGCAGACTATAAGATTTCAAAGGGAATGGAGAAAAGATGGTCCCCAGACAGGGCAAACAGGCATGGCTGGGCTGGGCCACCCAGGGAGGACATCCATCTTCCCTGCAGCCGGTCAAGGCCTGTCTCCAAAAAGATGGATTAAAGAGGTGCAGACCTGCTGTACTCATCCCACAGACTGACTGCTTGTCCTAACAGGGCTGCACCTTGCAAGGCTTGGCTTTCTCCACCAGCACAGAGAAGCGGCAGCAGCTGAGCAAAGGCATTTCTGCCTTTTGTCAGCTGCAGGCAGAGGTTGGCACTGAAGGCTTATCCTGTGAGCTGGTGGTTATGTGGTGCTGGTTAGAGATGTCAGGCTTGCAGGAAGGAGGTGTTAAAAAAAGACCATACCAAAATGGAGGAAACAACTGAAAACCCTAGTGGGAAAGGTTGCAGGAAGAAGCAGGGGTTTCCCCTGGGGAGACTTGATTTGGCCTTTTTAGTTTATAAGGGCCGCGTTTCCCCTGCCACAACCCATTGACTAACTGCAGAAAATGCCCTCTCCTGCAGTGCAGCATGTCCATCCTCCTCGCAGCCCACCCTGGCTCTTCCCTGCTTTTCTGCAGGCCTCAACTCATGCACAGCAAGTCTTCTCACAGCTTCGGCTTCTCTCGCTTTCTTTTGTTTACCCATGAAGCTCTCCTGCTGGTTGCAAATGCCAGCACCTCCCCTCTGTCTTTGAAGGAGGGCTGGTAGCTGCAGTCAGGAGCACCTGCAAACCAATGGCCCTGTTGTCCCCTCCTCTGCCCTGGGATCTGTGGGGTGGTAGTATCCCCCATGGCTCTGTGTGCAAGGCTTGGCCCAGGGTGCCCAAGTGAATGAGGGGACACTGAGATGAGACATCACCCGTCTGGAAGTTTTGCACAGGTCCACAGTGCTGACAGAAGCTCCACCTGCCAAAGCCTTGCCACAATACTGTCTTCCCATCCCCTTCCACATCACCTAATGTCCCGAGACTTTGAAATCTGAGTTGAAACTTAGATAACCAAGACTATTAGTTATTGAGTAGTGTTCCTGCTACAGCTGCTACTCCCTCCCTTTCCCTAGTCTTTTATTTTTCCTCCCTGGCATGGGCTTAGGTGGGCATGCATGATTTAGAAGTTTTAATTTCCTGTTGGAAACATTTCTTATGGCCGGCAGGTAGGTGCTTTGTTATTTTTCCTTCCCTTTCCTGCCTACCCTCTTAGGTCTTACCTTAGCTTTAGAGCTTTTCTGTGCTCCTAACTGCCCCTTTTGCAGTCCTGAGCCCCTTTGGATCTCACTGTCTCTGGGCTGTAACTTCACTGATTTTGGTAGTGTTAGTGCTCGTGCATATATTGAATAAATGTGAGGGAAATCAAGAGTCTGTTCGCTTTGTTTTCCTTGGTAAATGTAAACCAACCTTTCCATGTTGATATTTGCAATTTGGAAACATTCAGTACCAGTGCATCCTTGCATACAGTATGGTCCATCTGGTATGGGAGACTCTAGATGGAGGGAGGTGAAATGATCTGGCCAGTGAAAATTTCTAAATAATTATCTACTGATGAAGAACAAAATAGGCTATGGCTCATGCTGCTCGTGTCACAGATGACAGGGGCAACGATGCACACATGGAAGAGGTGCCACTGCTGGCCATCTGCAGGGCAGGATGGACATGATGAACACAAAACTCTGGGACTGCGATCTCCCAGCTTTGCACCAAGGCTGCAGGCTCAGTAACCAACAGGAGTGGAAGTTAGCTGCTGTTTGGCATTTTGCAGTCTCTGCTTTCATTTATTCCCTGTGCTTGCAATCTTTTAGTTGGACAGTCAATTTCCTCAACAGGATCAGGGACAGCAAGCTGTAACATGTCACTTACCGAAGGTGTGATGGATGGACACGTGGGCATGAGCATGTATGTGTGTGCACAGCATGCCTGTTTATCTCAGTGATTAAAAGCAAGATGTATATACATACATACACAGAGACACATTTATAAATACATATACATAGCTCGAGCTTTGAAATATGTCTCTTCCCCACCCAGATTTTTCATATCTGGGATCTCAGATGATATTGCTTTTCCATTTCACTCCAACACACAGATTCCCTTGGCCCTTAGGATGTAGGGTAGAACTTCATAAAATCATCCTTCCCCAGGACTCTTGTGGTCCACAGGGCCTTTAACCATCACTTGTATAGAGAATGTGTAATCATGAACTTCTTCAACATGTGTCCTGCTGTCTGCAGGGTCCTTTCCAGCTGTCAGTGAGAGGAGCATGTGAGTGCTCAAGGGTCTTGATATGTCTATGAAAGCCCTGATAGTGACCTCCACAGCTATACTGGTTGAACCCCCTGGCTTATCTTGGCATAGCAGAGAGAAGCTGTGGCAGGTCTGAGCCACTGATGGGGAGTGTCAGGAAAGGGAAACACAGCCCAGAAAGCAGCTCTGGCAACCTGCGAGGATGGGAGAGTCCAGTGGTGCAGCTACCAAGGAGGTGAAAAGGGCAAAATGTCTTGTTACCTCTGATTTTTTTATGCAGTTCTGACATCCCATGTATTAGCTGTTTGTTGTTTTGGTTTGGTTTTTTTTAAGAACACTTTGGTAACATCTGGCCTACATTGAGTAAAAGACTGAGATTTCAAGCCATGCACAGAACTCGCTGCTTTGCATTGGGAAGAAATTGGGAGGTTTTGCTGAAAACTGAACCATTTTTTTTCTTTCTAGTTCTTCCTTGCTCATTTATTAGCTGCCTCTGGCTTGTGTACCTGCACAGCCCCACGTTGCATTGCGCAGATGCTGTCTGTGCTCAGCAGCCCCATAAAAGCCCTGATTTTCAAATGAGCCGAACGTCTGAGCAGGTTCCACTGGCTTCACCTTATTATCACAGGGTTCCTGCACCAGCCTACCAGTCAAACCCATCAACATCAAAGGCACTGTGTAGATTCACACCAGATAAAAGCCCGGCCCACTCCTTTTGGGATACACCCATTCCCTGCCCACATAATGCTGCTTTCCCACCAGGCTGGCTGTGGGATAGGGGGTAGGGTGGGACCATTGCTCAGCATGACAGCTTCTGCCCCCCGTTCCCCCTCTGCTGGAGGCACCCAGAGTCTCAAATGCTGCCTTTGCCCCAGGCTGTCTCTACAAAAGGAGTTTCACTTGCCGCCCTCTCTTTTGCAGTCAGCAGCTGCTGATACTGCCACAGGTGTGGAGGCACAAGGCACGCTTGGCTGCCATCTCTCCTGCTGATGTCCTCTCTGCTGAGGGCTGGCTGAGCAATAAATGCCACATGCTACAGACGGGCATAACAGGGTCTTGTTCTGCACCCATACAGTCCACTTTTGCAGGAACTTTTGGGGCCATACACCTTGCCTACATATTTGTGGGATTCCAGCGTGAGTTGCCTGAAGTCTTTTTTTTCAGGGCCATTTTTTAACCTGCGGGACGGAAAATTCCCAGAGCTCCAGTCCCTGTATGCCCTGCATCCTCCACAGCTCCCAAGCAAAGCAACTCACTCTGCTGCTGGATGGGCTGCATTTGTTTTGTGGAAAACTGAGAGCTTTGGTCTCCAGGTCTCCTTGCCCAGGCACAGGGCTCACCTGGATGCAGCCTCCTGATTTTATTCAGGGGAATTGGTTTTAAAAACCTGGACTCCATTGAGCTTCCTGTGAAATTACATCTTGAAAAAGAACATGGCTGCACCTTTTCCAAAAAGGCCTTGCTGTCAGCAAAATGCAGCTTGAAGTAGTGGAGAAGCAACTCTGTGTGGTACAACAGGCTGCCTACAGACTGGAAAGGTATGAGTTTGCACAGCTTAGCTTGTATAAATTGAACAACAAGTGCCAGCAAACTGCAGCCATACGAGAGAGCCCGAAAGGTTTGAAGTGTCGCAGAACAAAGCTACTTTTATGATTTATACACTTGCCAGACAACCATCAAATTCTTTGCTGAAACTGGAGCTTCCCTGGTAGCACCATGAGGGCTGTCTGGCCTGCAAGGAATTCTTGGCATCAGAGCAGCTGTCCCAGAGTGGTACAAAGGGCTTTGCCAGTGTGAGATGGAGCTATCAATAGGATGTCTATCAGGGCAGGCAACAAATGGGTTGCTCATCTTGGCTTCCTTTGCCTCACCAGCCCCAGTCTGTATATTATACAGTGGTAACAACCCCCTAGACAACTGTCAAAACATTTCTGCGCAAGGTGTGGTAGCCTCTCAGTGGTCCCTGTGCTTCATGATGAGTTGTTGATTGCTACGCAGAACCGAGTGGCTGAAACAAAGGGAGAATCCTGTGGGGTGTATTGCCCCAGTGTGGGCAGACTTTGGGCTGCCCACGAGGCACAGTGTGCTCAGGGAGCTGGCAGGAGCTGTCCCCATGGGGCAGGACACTGATGGCCACTGTGGGTCCTTCCTGGCAAGGCAGAGCCAGCTGGCATGTGGGTGGTTGATAGCAGGAGGACAACTCTGTGGTCTGCCCCCCTGGGAGCTGTAATCAAAGGAGATGTTCTGGAAGTCAGGTTTATATAGAGTTTTGCTCATGTTGTGAGTCCTGCTAGGCTCTCAGCTTTGTTGTACTTCTGTTCTGTGTGCTCGGTGAGAAGGCTCTTAGCTGTAACCTTGCTGACATACCTTTTCCTCCTGTGTAACATGGAGATGATAGTATTTAATTACTTTATAGCCAAAGGAAGTGTCTTTGTAAAGGCAACAGGAAAGGTGAGGACTTCTAAAATTTTGCCTATTGAGTGAACTTTGGCCACCATGGCCACCTGGCTGTATGGTTTAATGGTAGGGGCTTGTGCATCTGTGCTTCCCTGGAGACGGGTAAGAAACACTACTTAGAGCCTTCAGCCCAAGACGTCCTTACTGGTGCTAAGACTGTATGCACTGAGACATTATTTATTTAGAGAACAGATCTTATTGCTGTTGTTTTGCCAGAAAACATCCTCTGGTTTCCGCTGGCCTCTGAGCCTGCGGCATTAGCGATTATTTTCCACATTTGGTTGCACATTGCTCTCATTAATGCTTCCAGCAGAAGTCTGTGGGCACTAAAGTAAGGAGACAGGGCACAGAGTCAATGGTGGGCAGGCAAAAGGATGTGGCATGAGAAAGCCATGCAGGAATGTGTTTGAATATTACCATAGAAAAGGTTTCAGAGGTTTTGCAAGGGTTGTAATGGTACACAACCATAGTGGGGACTATCCCATTAGTTACTGTAGGTTGAGTATTCAGGTCAATAGTCAACCTACAGTATTTCACCTAAAGTAAGGAGGCTGTGTCTGCTTGAAAAGTTTTACAGGGTGAGACAGTATCCAGGGAATGCCTGTACCCGACAAACTTTCACTGGAGAGCACCAGACAAGTGAATGATCATATATAAATAGCTAAATTTACTTCGGGCATGGGCTTTGGTAAGCCCGGCCAGTTCCTTCCCCTATGTTTCCTTACAAAGTGCATGCCACCTAGGATTTCTACATCAGCTGGAATGACTTATTTTACAGGAGTGTGATGGTGATGATGCTCTGTAGCAGATGGGGGAGAAGGGGAAACCTGTGCCAGGACAGAAACATGTCAGGTTATTTTGATATGGGGTGAAATAAGGGACTGGTCTCACAGAAATAATGGATTTTGGCTCAGACTCCCAGTGCATCTATTTTTTAGGATGTGGTAAAGAGAAAGGCCAGTTAAGACACAGTGAAAGAACTGGTCCTTCTCACTGGGAACAGTTAGCTTTGCCCTGGTCACCCTGTTTATTTGCAGGCAGCTGACTTGTCTTCTTAGCTTTCTGTTCCCCCAGTTAATGCATACTGGCCATCTCTTCCATTTAAACAGAATCCAGCAGTATTTTGATGCCAGGGAAAATACCAAAATGTTGCTCTGAAAGCCACAAAGAGTTCAATTATTTCCTGGAGATGATATGAAGCCTATTGAATTGCAAGAGATGGTTATCGGCTCTTACTCGTGGAGGAAAAAGGCTGGGAGAGGGTGGAATAGAAATCATTGTGCAGGCAGAGTGAGCCTATGAAAGTCACCCAGCCTAGTTCATAAAAATAGGGAAAGCACGGAGTGCAGGGAGAGAAAAGGGGGACTGAAAATCTTAGCACTTATCTCTTCTGCTCTGCACTGGGCCTGGGCTGCAGGGACTGATGGCTGTGTAAAATAGAAGCTCAGCTCTGGAGAGCAGGAGAAGCAGGAATGTTCCTGTAGCTGTCCTCTCCACTGCTCCTCCTGAAAACCAGCGGCCTCTCAGTAGGGCAAAATGTGTTGACTGCAGGGATGAGAGGGAGCTAATTAGCTGTCTGGGTGTTTTATTAGGTGGAGGAGAAATGGCTGTTCTGGGAGGACAAGGGAGGAGGGCACCAAGAAGTCATCTTTATGCCTTTTTTTCTTTTTTTTTGTCAGTCCACTTATTTTCCATAAGAGCTATCATTTTCTGATGATGGGAAACAGGAGATGTGTCTGGGAGATCATTGGAGAACAAGTTTACATAGCATGGGTGATATTGGTGTGCCTGGTAGTAATCAGGAGGCATGTGGAAGCATGTGTTCATAATGCCTGTTGCACCAGACTATCTCTGTGTGGGATTTCAAAATTGTTCAGAGACCTAATTGTGGTAAAAAAGTAAAAGGAATCTTTGTTGTGTGGTGTGGATGAGCTGGGAGAAAGTGGGATCTACTCTTTGAGATGGCCTCCTTAGCAAAGGCTGGGGAAGGAGATTTGCATTTATTTCACCAGTTTAAAGCACCTGCATTTTGTCTATTCAGTGGCATTTGCACGGCCAGCCAGAAATAGCATTTGTTAGGTAGCCCAGTAACAGAGTCTGGTACAAAGAGATCATAGCTTCTACAAAGAAGCCCAGATAAGAAACAGCTGATTCCAGAAGCATTGCCTGAGATATAGCCCTTAATCCTACTGCAGCAGGCAATGGCCTCTCCAGGTCTCTTTTGGTTTGCTGCCTTTTTTGTCAGGATTTTCAGCTTGCTGCATGGGAAGACATCCTTTTTTAACACAATATGTGCGTGTAGGTATTTCTGTGCTGTAGCAGCTGTTGTGGTCACAGCAGGGTTAAGGAGGATCTGGAACCTTCCTTTGTGTGCCAATAGGTGGGGATTTGAGCTCATTTTTCAAATTAACTAAGGAGAGAAAGCAATACCCTGATAGAGTCCAATATGGTGGGACAGTTCAAGAACAAGAGATGCTGGCTTAGCTTGGCCTTGAGGAGTTGTTCTTGAAGTGAAATGCATGCAGATGGAAAACAAAGCATGCCTATTCTCCCAGCATGGCTCTGAGGTCCAGAGAACTGCCCAGAGCAGTCAGTGCCCCAGCCCAGAGGGGACGAAGCATTGATGCTGAAAGGGCTGGCTCCCATGCTTACCCTCTGTCACTTTTAGCATGACCCCAGTTCTGCAGAGAAGCTCTCAGCTTTGCTACTCAAAGTCAGTGGTGTCAAGGTAATACTGGTTGTGTCAGCCCAGGAGGGAGAGTTTTACCCAAAACAAAGTTATGTGTCCTATTCTGGCCCTCGATGAAGAGTGTAAGATGGTATTTTTCTTGCCATACTCCCAGCATTATAACGCTTATAGAGCCCCTGCTGAACTTAGCTACCAGGCTGTAAGTCCATTGAGGTGTCACACTGAATCAGACTGATCCCTGTATTTAGGGTGCCAGGCTGAGACCTTCCTTCAAATACAGAGTGGTCTGGTAATGTCCCTTCGTGTGTTAGTCTATCCAATGGACATGGGTCTTCAGGAGCATCCCCAGGCTCTGGAGATAGCTTTAGGCAGAACTGTAGTCCCATCAAACCCAGTAGACTTTTACAGCTATGTGGATGCAGATGCTTCTCAGCTTTGAAAGTTCGTATCACAAAATCTTGAATCAGCATTTGTGTAAAGCCAGTATTTTGAGCTGATCCATCATGCTGGTTTAGATTACCTAGAGCTAGCTCTAAGCACAAGCTTTCCTCCCCAGTCAAGTCCAGTCCTGGGGATGTTTTGGTGTGAGAGCCCCCCAGGCATCTGGAGCTGCCCTGTGGATTGTTAGTGGCAGCTTTAGGCTTGGGATGTAGCTTTAAGCATTTTGTTGCTCACCAAAGGAAGCAGGGCATTTCTTGATTATGGAGGTGCCCGTTCCTCACTTATCTTCCTACTTCAAGGCTTAATACAGCAAATGCTGAAAATGTATCAGTTGGTCTCCCCACTGCCTGCCTGCCTACCCTCACTTCCTCCAGCTATTTGCTTTGAGTTATTTGCTCAGGATTTGTTTTTCCTCTGACTTTACAAGTTTGCCTTGCACAGCAAAAAAACTGCTATTTTATTCTCTCTGGTATTTGGCAGGAAAACAAAAAGAACAAGAAGAAGAAAAGGATAATCATTGTTTCTTTTTCTCATGAGTTAACACACAACTGTTCTTTTTAGTGCTACTGTTGCTGCTGTGTTAAATCATCTTTTCTTAGGCATGCCAAGAACTGCTGTGGAGAGAAGAAAACAGGGTGTCTCTTCACTGTGCTTTGCTGGGGCTGGCAGTGGGCTCTAAGCTGAGACCTGCCCATCCGCCTGGCACTTGCTAGCAAGGCTCTGGTGCATGTTATTTTGATCCAGGTGAAGCAATTGGACAGAGCAGCTTTTGTGCAGGGATTTGCAAAACGCGTTTCTTTGCTGTTCTGTTCCAGTGGAAGTTGAAACAGGTGTGCTGGAGCCACTGGACTCATTGCATTTTTTGGCTTTTTTTTTTGCTTTTTTTTGTTTCATATTCCCATGCATTATTTTCTTTTATGACACTCCTTATTTCAGGTTGGGGGTAACTTTCTTCTTCTCAGGACATACAAAATGGTTGGTGGAAGAGCCCCAGTGGCTTCTTCCAAATAACGGGGGGAGGACTGGTTTGACAGCAGGGTTGGTAGGTGGTCAGGCAGTGTATCTGAGCAGTTTGAGCCTCTAATTTGGGATGCATACATTCTAGTTTTGGCCATGAGACTAGCCTCACTTATGATATTTTTGTTTTCTTCTTCCACCACCAGCTGAGAACAGGTGATGCACAGGGCACACTGAATGAGAGGGCAATCCATCAGGGCCAGTGAGATGAACTCTCCTGAGGGACTCTCCTGAGGGCTAGAAGGAGTTTATCTGGCAGCACAGGCTATTTTCTCTCCTTTCTTCCTCTAATACTATCAGTCATTCCCTGCCCCATCTTGCTTGCAAGAGAGAAAATGAAGAGTCCTTCGCCTTCCTCTTACTGTACAGAGAGTGGGAAGCTTCTCACAGAGTGAAAGAAGAAGCAGGAAGAGGAAAATAAACAGCTGAGTCATTAATGAAAAAAAAACTTCAGGAAAGGGAGGATTGGAAGGGGCTGGCCATGAAACTTGAAGAGAAACCACAAATGCTGTGATGGACGTTTACAAAGGAGTCCCTCTCCATCTGTGGAGAGAGGGCACAATGGCTCCCACTGAAGACACATTGGGTACCAGGCAGCCCTTGCTCAGGGACAGTGGCAGCATTCAGTGGATTCCAGCTGCTGAGAAGTATGTGGAAATTACATGCTGTAAGTCAGCTAAATAAATGAGGCGGAAAAATGGCTGAGTCAGAAAAAGTGGACTATTAAGTTCAAATGCATTATTAATTGGAAAACTGCTTAACACTGCTGGATATCCTGTGGGCATGGGTAAACAAAAATATGATGAGGAGAGAACCAATTAAAGCACTAATTAGTCCTTCTAGGAAGTCGTCCAGGTCCACTAATGATGACCCTTAATTGTAAGCTATGGAAGAGACAACTTAGCTGTATTGCTGCTGCTGCTGTCTTAAGCACGAGGCCTCTGTGTCTGTGTGTATTGCTTTTTTGTGTCTAGACACAAATCATCAGCTTCAGAAACTGCACATTTACCAGTGGCAAGTGCAGGTTAATGAAAAATTAGAGACTTGATCTTCCAGTTACCCCATGGGTTTTTCAAAGTGTTATATACTGGGATCAAATTTATGCAGGTCCATTTTCTGAAAGGCAGGAATACCAGTTCTGCCTTCTCCTTCCCACAGAAGCAGAAATACAGCAGCAGTGCTGGGGCTGAAACTGCAAGAACTAAGCAATAAGTATTAATGACTAAAGCTATAATGAAAAACACAAGGCAGTGTTTCCAGAAGATTATGCTTTGCAGGAATGGAAAGAGGTTTCATGCTGTCCATTGCCCTGCCAGTACAGAAGATATTTTTTAGGTCGAGGAGTTCAGCAATTACTGAACAGAATGTTCACTTGATCTTGGCCTTTGCCACTCTGCCTTTACAATTAAAAGCAACGTTGGAATGAGTAGGGCAAGGGAGAATGCCCATGTGCTTGCAAATAAAAATGCCAGCCTCCTTGTTGTCTATGTGGAGCTGTTTTTCTGTTCAAGAGCATCTAGAAGAAACCTTCACATGCTTGTGTCTTGGACTGTAAGTGACTCTAGATAATAACAGTTTTTCAAAGTGTAGTAAAACTGAACATGTGCAAAGGGTCATTTTTCTTTCTGCTCAGAGACCATAAAACATCTACAACAAATAAGTGTTATCAGGATAGCAGAAGCCCTCTTGTACGCTGGTGAAAATTATCCCAGGCCATCATGTTGACCTTCTGTGTTTTCCCAAATCCCAGGTTCCTAAGTTTTCCCTGAAACAGCAGGTTTTATACTCCAGGAGCAAATACAGTTTTAGGTTCCCATCCAAGCTGATGGGCTGATTTTCATTAGTGCATGAACTAAGATGCATATGGACCTTTGCATACACCAGTTTTGTTTGCAAACTCCAGAGCAGGCAAGCAACACCTTGCTTTAAATAGGTATACGTGCTGGATTCCTGCTGTGAGGAAGTGAAAGGAGTGCTCTGTTCATCCAATAACTGATGTGCAGTTGGACTTCTAGGTCCTTCAGATGTTTGAGCCCCAGCTAAACTGCACCATGTGTACTTAAATAGCTATGTTGGCCACTCAAAACATCAAGTCTAGAAATGCGTTTCAAAGTAATGTTCGTATGATACCTAGTGTCTTGAATTTTGCATAAAGCTCTGTGGAGTCTGATGGGATGGGAATTTGAGCCTGGATCTCACAGCTCTTTTAAGAGTTTTTTTAAATACATCCTTGCATTAGTGCATGTGAAAAATCTTAAAACCAAAAGTGTTGCAAGTTTTGAAGCAGAGCTACGAAGATACATTTCTTGTCACTACAAACCGAGAAAAAATACTGATTCCTTAGACATTCCCCATGACCTAAATTTTTACCTCTCCCCTGATGTCTCTTCTGTAATGTACTCCTCACCTGGTATGACCGTTACTGAGTAGAGCAGTCCTGATGGGGCTGTAATAATGGTCTTGCTTGGGAAGAACATCTCCACTTTTAGCTTTGCTTCGCATCCATGTGCAAGGGTGCTAGACTCCCTGTTCTAAACTTCCAGCTGAAATCAGGTGGGATAAGTCATCTCTCAAGAAGAATCTGTCTGTCACTGGTGACTGAGTGCTTAATTTAGAGCAGATGCCCAGCCTTTAAATAGATGGATCAAATTAGGTGAGGCAAATCCCACCCACAGGGAAAGTTTCTGATCATTTGAAGCTTGTGCAGGACTATGGAAATGTGTGTTGAATTTTCCATTGTTGAGGTTTAAAGCTGTTGGGAAAATACCCAAATACCAAATAACTGTATAAATTATAAGAGCCTAAAACAACCTTGCAGACCACTGGCTCACTGAACAAAACATCATCTTACAGCTCTTCCGTAGTGGAGATTCCTCTATTTGCTTTCCTTTCGAGATACAGCTGCAATAACAAGGCATATGTGATTTTAATGTGACACCATAATCTGTCAACCCTGAGAACTAGGGAGCAGGCCCATATAAGATAACTAGCTCAACCTCACAATGATAAACATGTCAAGATACAAAAATCAGTTCTTCCCTTACAAATGAGAGAAAGATGTCATGTAATTGGAGATGTCATGCTATGCTGGGATGAGCAACATTCCCACAATTAATCATACCAAATACATTATGTAGTAGTTGTTGCTTGAAGACAAAGGATGAATAAATACTCGTGTAAACATGCCAAATATGAACTCTCCACAGATGTTGATTGCTGTTCCATATTTAGCATGAAGCGCATCAGTATGTGGAAGATATGCTCCACATCCAAGCAGAAGGATAGCTTGGAAAAGCGTTTGTGACTGTTTATGGAGGCTGCAGGTACTGTGGCTGGTGCTATTTCTAGAGTCCTTAGGAAAGTGAACAACAGGAGCTCCCTTATAGACAGCAAAGGAAAAATTGCTGTTTTCTTGAATTAGGACTGCACTGGGGCCCTGGTGAAGAAGAGATGTTTGGCTGACAGTACAGTGGTTAGAAACTGAAGGCAAGTTCAAAAATTCCCAACAACATTTCCAAACAAGAACTTTGTGAATACAATGCAAATGCAACCATGCATATTTGCTGGAATAAAAAACCAAATTAGCTTCAAGCTGGGTTTGTGATTCCTCCCTGACTTTTATGTTTTCTTTTCATTAATATTGATTCCTTCTGACCTTCATGTGCCTCTTCTTCATTGTACATGCTCCACAGTGAATAGCTTACTGGCAATAATATTAATAGCAGCAGAAGATGTTAACAATAGAGATTATTTGCATGAAGAAATGTCACCTTGTCAATAAAGATTTTTTTTTCATCAGGAAACCTCATTTGCGGACCAAAACCGATATACAGTGTGACCTTGTGTATAGTGAAGCTGACTGGTATTGCATGAATTCTGATATCATAACAAATGGTTGAAGAGCAGTGCAGAGACATATGATCCATCCTGAAAATGGCTCAGACATGAGATTGATACATAAGATTAGGAAGCCATAACCCCCAGGTGACCTATATGGAAAGGAAAGCAAGGCTAAATTCAAGGACTAAAATTCTTGCTTAGGTCTAGCTGAAATGAAGTGGTTTTACACCGATTTTTTTTTTTTCCTTTGACTTTTTTACTGCTTCTCTTTGATTTCCTTGTCAGCAGCANGTCTAGCTAAAATAAAGGGTTTTTACCCCGTTTTTTTTTTTTCCTTTGACTTTTTTACTGCTTCTCTTTGATTTCCTTGTCAGCAGCAAATTTTCCATTCCCATCACCATTGGGGAGTGTGGTTGAAGAGTGCTTCTGAAGACACTTTTTCCTTGTCATCTGCCAGGGTTTCTGTAGCTGTGTTGGTCTCTTCCAGTCCTTGGCCTAGTTCTGCTTCAGCTGTCTCCCTCTGGCCTCACAGGAGAGACAGCTAGGCAATGGCAAAGGTCGTCTCCTCTTCTGTTTCTGAAGTTCTTATTCCACAAAGGGATGCACTGCCTTTGGCAGCCGAAGTTCTCCCCTAAGTGCAGTCAGAACCTGGAGACCCAGCCTCCTGTGCTGGACACACCACACACCTAGACTTGCATGTAACACCTGCAAACCTTGGTGTTCCTTTGCTAACTGAATTCTGCTCCATGAGCTAGCTTGTTCTGTAAGCAAAACTTTCCTAGAAGGAAAAAAATGCCTTTTGCTTGATGATTTCCATGGGGAGCTCTTGTAGAATAAGGAGTGAAGAATAGCTTACTTCAAAATAGCTGTGCCAGGAGTCCTTCTGCCCTTCTTCCCAGGGTGAAATTTGTTTTTGTTTTAGTACTATGGAAAAAATCCTCTTTCCGTAAGAAGCAGCTAGACGCAGAAATCTTTTGCAGTTCCCTCATAAAGCTGGAATAAAATTTGCATGAGAAAAGAATTTATGCTTGTTTATTTGGTGCCCTTTATACCCCCTATTGCCTAGAGCAAGCACATCTGACAGCAATGATGGGCTGTGGATATGTGCTGTGAAACCTTCCCCAGAATGTCAGTACTCATGGACTGGTTTGTAAATACAATGCCATAGTGTGCCATCCATGGCACAGAAACTGACTCCAGGGTTTTAAAATACCAAAGCTTAAGGTTAGACTCATGTTGAACATGGAAATCCATATTAGGTGTGAATTTTTGGAAAGTGACAGTCCAGGAGACAAAGTGTGATGGATGCCCCACTTCCTCTGGCTCCTCAGAAGAATCCTCACGCTGGGGTGCAATAGCAGCTACTGTGAGCTCTGAGCATTTAAAAATCATATCACTAAAGATGTGGATGTAGGGCTGAGATTTTCCAGAGCCTTTATGAAGTGTTCTGCTAGGCACTTAGATTCCTGTGTTATTAAGATGCTTTTGAAGCTTTTACTCAGGAGAGACTAACTTTATGTACCCACTTTTGAGAACCTTAGCCAGAGGGAAAACAAACCACTGATAAAAGTTAGACATAGTCTGTGTTTTGGAAATCTTCCCACAGTTATTTACACATCTGTGTATTATCTTGTATTGGTCATTGGGTTTTGTATGTGTATGTGTGGTTTTTTTTTGTGTTTTTTTTTTTTTTACAGTGCACCTACCACAAACCTCAATTCAAATACACAGCTGCTCTTTGAGTATTGAAGGTGATGTGGTGAGTGCTTAGTAACAGAGACACCAAAGCCAGTGAAGAAATCTGCTGTTGCAGAAAAACTTGACTTTGACCTTTCCCCATAACTAAGCTTCTTTTTTTATTTCCTTTGCATTCTTTCAAGAATTGTGAGGCCCTGGGGACTTGAGAGAAAATTCATACAGCTCAGGTCATTCTACCAGTCTGTGCAGCCGTTCAGTCAGTAATAAACACTCTAGCAGGGCAATGATTATTGGAATAGTAGGGGGCATTCTAGCCAGCAAGCCACATGAAAATGATAGACAGTTGCTGAAATCAAGAGAACTACAAAGGAAAGGAACAGAAGCATAAGTAAGTGAATCATTAGGCTGGGCTCAGAGACGTGACATACCAAGTGCTGTGCCTCCTATAAATTTGGTGAGTTGATGATTTACCATAGCAGGGCTTTTCAGTAAAGAAAATGAAAACTTCAGGAGGGCTCTTCAGTTCCAAGAAATAGCACCAAGAGAAACATACCCTTTGTGTCACAACAGCTGACTTGGTATTAAAAGCATTGATACCAGTGAATGAGGCTGGAAGAGGCTTCAGACTCTCTCGTTCCTATTAGGGTTTAAAAGCACTAGTGCCAGATCCTGCAGTTCTTACTCAAGCAAAGCTCCCATTGATGTGTTCTTAATCTGGAAAAAGTCAACATGGATATTTATGGAGCTGTAGTGCCTAGGGGCTCTAATAAAAACTGTGCTAGACATTGTACCTATATTTAGTAGCAGCCAGTTCATGTCTCATAGAACTTGTGGTCTGCATAGACAAGACTGATAAAGCAGATATGGGGTAGGAATTGCTGTTATTCCCGTTTTACATACGGAGGTGAGGATTAGAGATTGCAGGGGGTTTTTCAAAGCCACATAGTGAGCTTAGGTATTTATTTCCCATGCATTTTAAAGGGGACGGGACATAGAGATGCCTTGGTTATGTTGAAAGTCTCAGCCAAACACAGGCATCCCAGTTTTGGTGAGATGAGGGGAAGTCTGTAATGGATGTGTAATTAGTTTAGATCTAGACATTCCAGTCCAGTCTTTTATGCCAAGAACATCCAGTTTTGGACAGGGTTTGCCTCAAGTTAGGGCTTCAGAATTCTGACCTATGGACAATAGCTGCTGTCAATGTATGGTTATAAAATCAAATAGGTAGAAAACAGAGTGAGAGGGAAATGGGAACCCACAGAACCTTGATTACTCTGAAACCTCCTTTGTCTTCGGTGCATGTGGCTGCCTCTTCTTACCTTTTGCAGAAGCTACTTGAAACCCACCAGTACGTGACTACATTGCAGCTGGATACCTAAGCCCAGACTGGTTGGCTGTAGAGAATGCTTTTAAGTGAAATTTGGCAGCTGTACCTCTGCCGAACCTGTCAGAGGAATTTCCAGGCCAATGACAACCACCATGTCTTGGAAACGGACCAACGAGGCACAGAAAAGAGGTTGGAAAATTGAAAGGAATTCAGATAAAAGCTCACCAAGTGATCTGAAGAATAGGAAATCTGCCTTACATTGAGAGTCGTCATGTGTATTACTCAAGCTAAGACTGCAAAGTGATTTAGTAGACATGTCAACTTCAGTAAAGAAAAAGAGATGTGTCCTCATCACAGGAGACTCAATTTTGAAGGGAGCAGAAGGTCCTATCTGTAGACTGGGCCCACTTTTTAGGGAAGTTTGCTGCCTCCTTGGGGCCAGGGTTAAGGACATAAAGAGAAAACTTCCCTCCCTAGTTCAGCCCTCAGACTACTACCTGTTACAATTTTTCAAGTAGGCAGTGGTGAAGTCCATAGGCAACAAGTCCATAGGCAATTAACTTCAGGGCCTTGGGATGGCTGGTTAAGGGATGGGGTCCTCTATCCCTCCAGTTGAAGAGAGTGAAGAGGGTTTATACAGGAAAAGCCAAGAGATGAGCTCCTGGCTTCGAGCCTGGTGTTACCAGCAGGACTGGGTTCTTTCAGCATGGGTTGGTCTATAGGATACAAGGCCTACTGGCAACAGATGAGTCAAACTTGTCACAAAGGGGGAAAAGGATTCTGGGACAAGAATTAGCAGGGCTCATTGAAAGAGCTTTAAAATAGATTTGAAGGGGCATGGTGATGAAACTGGGCTTGCTAGAGAGAAGCCTGGCAGTGTCATGCCAGTGCTTCTGGGATGGTGTGCTGGTAAGGCCTTTCAGTTTGCTGTCTGTGGGGGTGGAGGATGGTGATCCAAGCAGCAGCAAAAACACAAGGCTCACTGACAGGTCAGTAACGATGGAAACAGCTGAGAATGGTCAGTCAGGAATTAGGGCTTCTCCCCCCCAAAATGGTGGCAGGATCATTAGCTCATCTGAAGTGCTTCTGCACCAATTCACACAGCATGGGCAGTCAACAAGAGGAGCTGGAGGTCATTGTGCAGTGAGAAAACTATCATGTCTGCCATCACAGAAACCTGGTGGGGTGACTTGCACAAATGGATACTGCAGTCAATGGCTACCAGCTTTTCAAAAGGGATAGTCACGGAAGAAGAGGTGGTGGGGTGACCCTCTATATTAGGGTGATGGATGAATGCCTACAAATTAATGGAAGTGATGATAGGGCTGAGTCCCTATGGGTAAGAATCAGGGGGAAGGCCAACAAGGCTGATATTGTGGTGGGATTCTGTTATAGACTACCCAGCCAGGATGAAGAGGTGGGTAAAATATTCTATAAGCAGCTGGGATAGGTTTTGTGGTCTCTACCCCTTGTTCTGATGGGGGACTTCAACTTCACAGATGTCTGCTGGAAATACAACAGTCCCAGAGGTTCTTAGAGTGTGTATTAGATAACTTCCTGATGCAGCTGGTGAGGGATCCAACTAGGGAAGGTGCCCTTCTGGACCTGCTGCTTGTGAACATAGCAGGACTTGTGGGGGAAGTAATGGTTGGAGGCTGTCTTGGGCATACTGATCACAAAATGACAGTTTTCACTCCTTAGGGAAGTAAAGGGGGTGTGTGTGTGTCAGTAAAACTGCCACCTTGGACCTCCATAGGGCAGACTTTGACCTGTTTAGGAGACTGGCAGTGTCCCTTGGGAGGCCGTCCTGAAGGGTAGAGGAATCCAGGAAGGCTGGACATACTTCAGGAAAGAAGTCTCAAGGTTCAGGAGCAGCTGTCCCAGTGTGCTGAAAGACAGGCTGGCAGGGAAGAGACCGGCCTGGCTGAACAGAGAGCTTTGGATGGAACTCAGGAACAAAAGGAGAGCTTATGGCCTGTGGAAGAAGGAGCAGGCCACTCACAAGGACTACAAAGAATTAGTGAGGCTATGCAGGGAGAAAAACAGGAGAGCCAAAGCCCAAGTAGAACTCAACCTGGCTACTGCTGTTAAAAACAATAAAAATGGTTTCTATAAATATATTAACAACAAAAGGAGGACCAGGGACAGAGTGTCTAGGGATGAGGAGAAGGCTGAGGCTTAATGCCTTCTTTGCCTCAGTCTTTAGCAGTAGAACTAGTTGTTCCCTGAGCTGGAAGACAAGGACGGGGGGGCAGAATGAGACCTTCACAATCCAAGAAGAAATAATCAGTGACCTGCTACACCACTTAAGGATACACAAATCTGTGGGGCCAGATTGGGTTACACATGAGTACTGAAGGAGTTAGCCAATGTGAACACCAAGCCTCTTTCCATCATTTACCAACAGTCCTGGCTAGCTGGGGAGGGCCCAGTGGACTGGAGGGTAGCGAATGTGTCTCCCGTCTACAAGAATGGCCCAAAGGAGGCTCTGGGGCAGCGCAGNTGGTTGGAGGCTGTCTTGGGCATACTGATCACAAAATGACAGTTTTCACTCCTTAGGGAAGTAAAGGGGGTGTGTGTGTGTCAGTAAAACTGCCACCTTGGACCTCCATAGGGCAGACTTTGACCTGTTTAGGAGACTGGCAGTGTCCCTTGGGAGGCCGTCCTGAAGGGTAGAGGAATCCAGGAAGGCTGGACATACTTCAGGAAAGAAGTCTCAAGGTTCAGGAGCAGCTGTCCCAGTGTGCTGAAAGACAGGCTGGCAGGGAAGAGACCGGCCTGGCTGAACAGAGAGCTTTGGATGGAACTCAGGAACAAAAGGAGAGCTTATGGCCTGTGGAAGAAGGAGCAGGCCACTCACAAGGACTACAAAGAATTAGTGAGGCTATGCAGGGAGAAAAACAGGAGAGCCAAAGCCCAAGTAGAACTCAACCTGGCTACTGCTGTTAAAAACAATAAAAATGGTTTCTATAAATATATTAACAACAAAAGGAGGACCAGGGACAGAGTGTCTAGGGATGAGGAGAAGGCTGAGGCTTAATGCCTTCTTTGCCTCAGTCTTTAGCAGTAGAACTAGTTGTTCCCTGAGCTGGAAGACAAGGACGGGGGGGCAGAATGAGACCTTCACAATCCAAGAAGAAATAATCAGTGACCTGCTACACCACTTAAGGATACACAAATCTGTGGGGCCAGATTGGGTTACACATGAGTACTGAAGGAGTTAGCCAATGTGAACACCAAGCCTCTTTCCATCATTTACCAACAGTCCTGGCTAGCTGGGGAGGGCCCAGTGGACTGGAGGGTAGCGAATGTGTCTCCCGTCTACAAGAATGGCCAAAAGGAGGATCTGGGGAACCGCAGACCTGTCTGACTGACCTTGGTGCCAGGGAACGTCATGAAGCAGATCATCTTGAGTGCCATCACACAGCACATACGGGACAACCAGGTGATAAGGCCTAGTCAGTATGGGTCCTGCTTAAGTAACCTGGTCTCCTTCTATGACAAAATGACACTCTGATGGGTAAAAAGCTGTCTGGACAGCTTTTTTGGGCCCACAGACTGGTGGTGAATGGAGTTTAATCCATCTGTCAGCTGGTCACAACTGGTGTTCCCCAGGGCTCAGTATTGGGACCATTTCTGTTTAACATCTTTATCAATGACCTTGATGAGGAGATAGAATGCAGCCTCAGTAAGTTTGCAGATGACACCAAGTTGGGTGGGAGTGTTGATCTGCTTGAGGGTAGGGAGGCTCTACAGAGGGACTTAGATTGGGTGGATGGGCTGAGGTCAACTGTGTGAGCTTCAACAAGGCCAAGTGCCAGGTCCTGCACTTGGGCCACAACAACCCCAGGCAATACTACAGGCTTGGGGAAGGAGTGGCTGGAAAGCTGAAAGGGACCTGGTGTTGCTGGCTGACAAGTGGCTGACTAGGAGCCACCAGTGTGCCCAGGTGGCCAAGAAGGCCAATGGCATCCTGGCTTGTATTAGAAATAGTGTGGCCAGCAGGACCAGGGAGGTGATTGTCCCTGTGTACTTGGCATTGGTGAGGCCTCACCTTGAGTACTGTGTTCAGTTTTGGACACCTTAATACAAGAGAGACATCAAGGTGCTGGAGCAGGTCTAGAGAAGAGCAACTCAGTGAAGGGCCTGGAGAACAAGTCTTATGAGGAGCAGCTGAGGGAACTGGGGCTGAAGAAAAGGAATCTGAGGAGAGACCTTATTGCTCTCTATAACGACCTGAAAGGACACTGTAGAGAGGTAGGTGCTGGTTGCTTCTCACAAGTAACTAGCCATAGAAAAAGAGGGAATGACCTCGAGCTGTGCCAGAAGTTTAGACTGGACATTGGGAAAATTTTTTTCACTGAGAGGATTGTCAGAGATTGGAACAGGCTGCCCAAGGAGGTGGTTGAGTTATCAATCCCTAGATGCATTTAAAAGCTGGATAAATGTGGTGCTTGGGGATATGGCTTAGTGGTGGACCGGGTAGAGTAGGGTTACTTGTTGTACTCAGTGATCTTAAAGGTCTTTTCCAACCTAAATAATTCTATGATTTGTGTCCCAGCACAGCTCAGCACCCTGTGCTGTGCTCTTTGGGAAACATGGTTTCATTGGTACTGAGCCCTGAAAGAAATGATCCTATGATTTGCAGGTGCTCTTTTCTCAGCAGGATTCAGCTCCTAACAAAGGTATGGTGAATTAAGTCCACTGGTACTGAGCTTGCTCCTACTTAAATTTCCACATTTGAAGTGCTAGGTCTCACTCATTTCTAGTTCTAGTTTGAATGGAATTTTGTTTACATGTAAATATATATTGAAAAATAAGATTAAAATTATAGCAGAATAATAAGAATAAAGGTCTGAGCAAAAAGAGGAGATAGATACATGGGTGAAAATAATTGATCACACTGTCTTGTGAATACAAAGCCATTGACTTTCCATTTCATTCTGCATTTTACTGCTCAAAAAATGCCCCATGTCTTTAGTGGACAAGCCCTTTATCCTATACAAAATGAAAAGACTATAATTTATCCTTTTAGAGCACTTTTTCCTTCTCTTCTAATGGCTTATCTGGAAGATAGAGGAAGGGCAGAGGTTTACTGCAAGGGGAGAGAGGGGACAAACCCCCAGTGTCCCCCAAAATACCATCCAGCACCCCATGGTTCTTGAGCAACAAACAGGGACGCTGTGTGCCGTCAGCTGCTGGGTTCCCCTCCACTTGCCTCCTCCCACCTGTTCACAGGCCCCTCTGCAAGTGTGGGATGGGATTTCAGTGAGCTGAGTCCGGGGGGGGACACACGACCCAGGGCAGGAGGGAGTGTGGGGGGCTGGAGGCAGCATGGCCAGCAGAGCTGACACATCCAGGATGAAATGTCCAGGTGCAAGGAGCCAGAACAACAACAGCAAAAAAAAAAAACTAAAAAGAAGAAGAAATAATAAAAAAAAAAGCTCTTGCATGCACACAAATCAATAAAAAGTGTAATGCATCTTTCTTTAATTAAATCCCACCCTTGAATTGGCTGGGCAGCCCTGGCCGGCGGTGACCTCTGCCCCTCTCGTGTTTGTTGACTGGCACAGCTGTTAGTAAATCACCTGCTGGTGCTGCTCTCTGGGGCTTTAAAGGTCATCTGTCAGCGGCTGCTGGAGAGAGATAAAGAAGAAAAACAGAACCAAAAGGCTAAAAAAAAAAAAAGCAATTTATCAAAA
>VWZY01009146.1:364402-533650 GCA_013399075.1 Chloroceryle aenea
ACCTTGCTGGCACCTGGGGGTGGGAGGCTTTTTATTCATCCAATTCCCCCTACTCTTTTGTATGCATTTTCCCAAGTTTCCAGCTACTTTTATAATCCTTCTGGTTTAAGCTTTTCTTCATGCAGGGGAAATCCATAACCCCACTTCAACAACACTGCTGAGTCCCTGAGAGCCACGCACGACCTGATGTGGGAGGGGATGATGCTGCTTGGGTGGGAGGGAATGGGGGACCCCCTCCCCTGGTGTCCCCATCCCCACTCCTTTGCCCTCCACACCCAGTGCTCTGCCATGACATTGTCAGGCATGAGGAACAGCAGTGGTGGGAAGGACACAGAGGACATATCCCCCACCTCCCAGTGTTTGGCTGGTAGGAGTTGCAGTCAGGAGAGGCCTGGAGGATATCCCCACGTTGTCTGAGAGCTGCTTTTAAGCTGAGGGGCTCTCCCTGTTGGTTCCTGATTAAGTGATGCTGCAGCTGTGCCATGTATCCCATTGATCTGGAGCCTGATCCCATGCCTTGACTTCTCAACTTGACCTCCATCCTACTTCACCACTGAGGACTTGGCAGGTTATCAGGACTCTTGATGGAACCTGCTCTTCTGGTCTTGCTTGAGTCTTGTGGGACTGGGTCCTCACTGGTGACACTACAGCCTCTTCTGGCCTTTCTATCATCCTGGGCATATCCTCTCATACAGAGCAGCCACCTCTCATACCCCCTCACTCCATGTTGTTCCAGGATACTTTAGAAGAAGCAAGAAGAAGCTATGCAACATCAGCCTGCTGTCTCATTTCCAGTGAACCGTGACTCCAGTGCCACAGTGCTTCTCCAAGCCAGTCATGTAGATAAGATATTGCAGGCCAAACACAAGATCTCACTCAAACTGAAGACTGAGCTGTGTGGAGGAGGTACTATATGGAGCAGTTCTGTCCCAGGACGTGAAAGAGAAAAATTGTCATAGGTGATTCCTTGCCATGAACTATTCCTTAGCTGTTTATGCTTGAAGGGATAAACTGGTTTTATGCTAATTCAACAGTTCCACTATCACCTTAATTTTCAGCTTCATGCAAAGTATTGTCAGTTACAATTATGTTATTTTTTTACAAAAGGAGTACATGGGCAAGGCCTGGATAATGTGGGAGCTTTTTTTTCCACCTGATTACTGACATATTTTCAATATTTTATGATTTTAATTCAGTAGAGAACATGTGGCAACCTTCTCAGACTTTTGAACCCAAATCAGGCAGAATGTGCAAATTCTTGTGCATTTTTTTTTTTCTTTCCCTTTGGGTTCATTCAAACATTAAACTTAAAGGGAATCTTTGGGATCTGAGAACCCACTCAAAGCAATGCCATTTGCAAAATTGAGTACAGACATTGAACTCCTCTATCATGTTTTTCTCTGTTTCCAAACATACTTTTTCTGTGGAATAAAAACTAATATCTGCCATTGTATTATATGGGGTTTGCAGGCCACTGGAATAGTTTGACTTGAATTCAGATCTCCAGTAAGATTAATAAAACTAGGTCTTTTAACCTACCAACTCTAGGTCTTCTTTTAACCTACCAACTGTTTATTCAGATACATGGTAAGAGAGATCAATCCGCATTCATCTGTGGTGTAAGTCCACTGACTCCATGAGATTCATACCTGCACTGAATTTAGCATTCTTTGACCAGAGACTCATCAAGTGTATAACTCTTGAGGTCTGTGTCCCTGCAGCAGTTTTTGTTCTTGTCCTTAATGCTCTTCCTTGTGCAGCCCATGGAGATGAATGACTTCAGGTTGTTAGCTGCAACCCTTTGGACTAGATCTTGGTTGTTGCTGAATTTTATTTGTATTGCTTTCCTAATGCAGTAGACTCCCTAATCTGGAAAACTGACTTAATGGACTGTTGTGTGAGGAATAACATGATCACAAAAAGGTGAGGAAGCATTAGGATGGTAAGTGAAACCTAAATAATGCTGAGGATGGAGACTTTGTTGATCTCTTACTGCACTCTGCTAGTCTCTGACCAAAACAGTAGCCTCCTGGGAGCTGGTTAATGGGGTTCCTGGAATCCGAGAGTGATGACACTCGTGATGTAGACAAACTGAAGAATTTGATGCAGTATTGATGTGTCACAGGAGCTGTCCCTAGCTCTTCTTGGACTCCTGACCTGCTATCAAAGAAACAGAAACTTGTACTTACAGTACCAACAATTAGAAGTAAAAAGGAGAACAAAAAATATCAGTAATTGGCAGAATGATTTATTTAGCTTGGGACAAACAAGCCATTTAGAGTTTCAGAAAGGTGAAAATTCTCAGCAAAGTAAACAAAAAGAATGTGGACACTGCATTGGGCAATTTCTCATCTGCCACAGGAATAGTGAGTGCATGGGTGCATCCCCTTCCCCCCAGCTTGATGATATAAAACCCTTCTACCACAAACATTAAGCTACTTGAATCACCCAAACGACTAGGTGTGGGATGGATCTACCTCTGCAGAAGAATTTCACTCCATAGGGAGGACTGGGGTCATTTGGATCAAAACTCAGAAGCTACTTGCAAAGTGTTCCACATCACCAAACTTCAGGAGTGGACTAGTTTCATGTTTCACTGCAGGATGATGACAAAGGGCAAGCTGTAGGTAGAGAGGAACTGACACACTGCCTTTGCCTGCTGTCATATCACCTGCTGTGGTGTCAGAGGTGACTGAACTACGAGCTGAACTAGCCTTAAGCAGATCCTTGTTCACTTGACAAAGCAAAGGCCAGGAGATGTGGCAAGAGTCCGCTCCTGCCCCTTCTGCTGCTCTGGGATGCTGCACATCTTGGCAGCAAGTGGTACTCATAGATATCCAATGCTGTGCTTATCCTGCTGTACGCATTTCCATCTCTCACAGCACGCTCTGTTGAGCATTTATTTAGTCCTTTGGCAAAGGGAACAGCCTCTTATCTTTGGTGAGGGTTGTCTATAACTTGTGAGTTAACTTGTGAAATGGCCAGAGGCTGCTTCCTTTGAAACATCATGGATTTTGCTCTCTGTAGCTTGGTCCTTAGGTAAAGTAGGTGTAAAATGCTAGTAAGCTATCTGGCTATGTTTAGGCTCTTCTAACAACAGTGGCAACCCAAGGTACATGGCAGTAAAGAAGAAAAGCTGCATTTTAGCTATGTAAAAGATGGGCTCAATGGGTATTTTTGAAATCATAGAATCATAGAATGTCTAGGGCTGGAAGGGACCTCCGAAGGTCATCTAGTCCAGCCCCCCTGCAGTGAGCAGGGACACCCTCAACTAGACCAGGCTACTCAGAGTCTTGTCCAGCCTCAGCTTAAATATCTCCAGGGACGGGGCCCCAACCCTGGGCAGCCTGTTCCACTGCTCTACCATCCTCAATGTAAACAACTTCTTCCTGATGTCCAATCTAAATCTACTCTTCTCTAATTTGAACCCTTTGCCCCTCGTCCTTTCACTACAGGACCTCGTAAACAACCCCTCTCCAGCCTTCCTGTAGGCCCCCTTCAGGCACTGGAAGGTGGCTGTTAGGTCACCCCGGAGCCTTCCCTTCCTCAGGCTGAACAATCCCAACTCCCTCAGCCTGTCCTCATAGGAAAGGTGTTCCAGCCCTCTGATCATCCTTGTGGCCTCCTCTGGACCTGCTCCACCAGGTCTATGCCTTTCCTGTGTTGAGGGCTCCAGAGCTGGACATAGATAGTACTCCAGGTGAGGTCTGACCAGAGCAGAGTAGAGCAGAAGAATCCCCTCTCTCAATCTGCTGGCCACACTGCTTTTGATGCAGCCCAGGATGGGATTGGCCTTCTGGGCTGCAAGCACACACTGGCTGCTCATGTCCAGCTTCTCATCTCCCAGCACCCCCAAGTCCTTTTCTGTAGGGTTTCTCTCTATCGCCTCTTCCCCAGTCTTGTATTGATAGTGGGGATTGTTCTTGCCCAGGTGCAGGACCCTGCACTTTCTCTTGTTGAACCTCATGAGGTTCACCTGGGCCCACCTCTCCAGCTTGTCCAGGTCCCTCTGGATGACATCTCATCCCTCTGGTGCATTGATAGCACCACTCAGCTTGGTGTCATCTGCAAACTTGCTGATGGTGCACTCGATCCTGCTGTCAATATCATTGATTAAAATATTAAACAGTACATGTCCCAGTACAGACCCCTGAGGTATGCCACTTGTCACTGGCCTCCATCTGGACTTTAAGCCATTTACCACCACCCTCTGGACGTGGCCATGCAGCCAATTCCTTATCCACTGAACAGTCCACCCATCAAATCCCTATCTCTCCAACTTGGTGAGCAGGATGTTGTGGAGGACCATGTCAAAGGCCTCGCAGAAGTCCAGACAGATTACATCTATAGGTCATCCCTTGTCTACTGAAGTAGTCACCTTGTCATAGAAAGCCACTAGATTCGCCAGGCAGGATTTGCCTTTGATGAAGCCATGTTGGCTGTCATTCATCACCCCACTGTCCTCTATTTGCCTTGTTAGAACCTCTAGGAGAATCTGCTCCCTGATTTTCCCAGGCACAGAGGTGAGGCTGACAGGGCGATAGTTTCCAGGGTCCTCCTTTCTACTCTTTTTAGAAATGGGCGTAATGTGTTCCTTCTTCCAGTCCCCAGGGACTTCACCTGACTGCCAGGACTTTTCAAATATGATGGTAAGTGGCTTGGTGACTACATCAGCCAATTCTTTCAGGCTACATCGGCCAAAACTTTCAGGACTCTGGGATGAAAATGTGGCTTTCCTTTCCCCTCTAAGGCTGAGGTGTCAGGCCAATCCCTAGCAGGCACTGTTTTGAAGATTGTTGTCCTTTGGTTAAAAAAACCCAAACTTTGCCATGCTGATTGGACAGAAGAGCTACAGCAGTTACAGCAATCAGAGAGTTCAGAAATCCTCTTCCTGTCAGCACTCCAGTCAGTTCCATCCATACAGCTCTACCCACTCCAGGCGGAGATCAAAAAACATCATGAAGATGAGTTAAAATTCTCTTCACAAACCCACATGTACCAAATCCAAACCTTGAAACAAATGGCTGCTCAGCCAGGAATAGAAGCAGAGACCCTGTACTTTTACAGAGCCATTTGGTAGCCACTGTGGACCATAATAAGGGCTGAACACAACAGAGTAAGTATTTTGTCAGAACATCTCATTTGTTGTATGGAAGATGCTCTGTTATTTTACTCTTTTATGTCTGACAGACACTGTTTACGGTATGATGGGAAGAGAGCAGGAGAGAGGATAAGAGAGCATGTGCACATACCCAGCATCAGTAACATGAATATAATCCAGAGCCCGGGGTTCTCTGGAGCTCAGAAAATCATGTGGTGTTGTGTGGGGAAAAGGATAATGACCATTAACAAAAGGTTCAAAAAAGTACTTAGACATTTTTCTCTCTTTCAGTTTTTAACATTTCCAGCTACCTTTGTCTGTCCCTTGACTAAGAAAAGAAGTTGCTTTGATGAAGAAAAGGGGCAGCTCTACAGGAAGGCTGAATGGAACTCAAACCCTTTCCTACTACAGAGGTAGAACAGTATCATCTTGTTTAGTCTGGCTAGCTGGGCTCTGCTCAAACTAAAAATGATGCCTGAGATCTCCACCTGGGCTCTTCACTATATTTATTCTGGACCATTACAATGTTTTTAGCATGTACCTTTTCAGAATACTAAATAATGTAATTTTGATGATTGAGATTCTTCCAGCACAGACTCCTCTGTTGGTGCCAGGGCAATGCAGGTGGACAAAAAACCTCCAGTGCCACTAAATGAGCCCACTTCTGAAATGGGCAGCTGTGGCTGGAGAGTCTTTTCTCACTTTTTACTCTCCAGAGATGAAGTGTTCCAGATGAGGCAGCAGATTTCTGATCTGTGACCCATATAGACTGTTTTGGGGCCACAGTTACCTTTTCTCAGGAATTAAAGCCTCTAGCTGATGAAAGCTGAACTTTTTATCTCCCTTGCTGCTGCAGTCTTATCATATGCAGGACTTTAATCCCACACATTACTTCAGAAATATCATCATTAAAGATCTGGGTATACATTTTCAGATAAGATTGGTTCAGGATAATATTACTGACTGTGTAATTATGGAAATGAGAAAATAATTCCCTCAGGCTTTGTTGTAATGACTTCTTCGCATCTTGCATCATCACAGGCAGACAGCAGGCTTCAGGATGCCATGCATTATTAAAAGGAATGTGGAAAATCTTGTTTTGGTTGGTGTGGATGTCTCTAGTAAGGGAGGACACCATGTATCTTCACAGAGAAATTGGATCAGGTAGAAAAACATGTGATCTTTTTGAAAATAAATAGCTAATCTTTACTTGATCTCCTGTACTCTTGTCTTTTGATGCATTGGTAAACTGCATTCCTGACAGCCACCCCTGCTGATACTGTGGCCTTGAGAGACCTTGGCCACCTGGTCTATGCCTCTGTTCTGAATCAAAAGACAACGTGAGACCATTGCAGACCTGGCTGCAGATAATTTAATTGGACCGTGTTAATTCATGGTATTATTATTATTATTTTACTGCTGAGAGAAGAGTTGCTGTAGGAATAGGATGAAACATCAGTGCTAGTAGAAATGGAGACAAAAATGGACTTCCCTGGCTATACTTTCTGTAATTTTGCCTTGTGTTAGAGCCACCACTGAGAGGGAACATGTAATATCACAACCAGTTTTACAAAGGGTAATAAGGAGGACCCTGGAAACTGCTGACTGGTCACTCTCACCTTAGTGCCCAGTAAGGTCATGGAACAGATCCTCATGGAAGTTATGTTGGAGCATATGGAAGAAAAGGATGTGATTAGACAGTCAGCATGGCTTCACCAAGAGCAAATCATGCCTGACTAATCTAGTGGTCTTCTACAATGGGGTGACTGCATCTACCTGGATTTCTGTAAGGCCTTTGATAGGGTCTCCCATAACATTCTTACCTCTGAATTGGAGAGCTATGGATAGAATATTAGATGGATAAGGAATTGGCTGGATGGTTGCATCCAAAGAGTTTCAGTTAACAGCTCAGCATCAAAATGGAAAATAGTCACGAGTGATATCCCTTAATGGTCTGTACTAGGGGTAATACCATTTAACATCTTCATTAACGACATCGATAGTGGGATCGAGTGCATCCTCAGCAAGTCTGCAGATGACACCAGGCTGAATGGTGCAGTTGATATGCTGGAGGGAAGGGATGCCATCCACAGGGACCTTGACAGGCTTGATGAACAGGCCCATGTGAACTTCATGAAGTTCAACAAAGCCAAGTGCAAGTGTCCTGCATCTGCGTCAGGGCAATCCCCAACATCAGTAAAGACTTAGTGATGAATTGCTTGAGAGAAGCCCTGCTGAGAAAGATTTGGGCACACAGGTAGATATAAAGTTGGACATGAGCTGGCAATGCATGCTTGCAGCCCAGAAAGCCTATCGTATCCTAGGTAGCATAGAAAGAAGCATGGCCAGCAGGATGAGGGATGTGGTTCTCACCCTCTGCTCTGCTTTCATGAAACCCTACCTGGAGTACTGCATCCAGCCCTGGTGCCCTCAGCATAAGACAGACATGGACTAGAGCACATATAAAGGAGGGCCATGAAAATGATCATAGAATAGATCATAGAATAGATTGGGTTGGAAAAGACCTCCAAGATCATCGAGTCCAACCCCTGATCAGAGGGCAGGAACACTTCTCCTATGAAGAAAGTCTGAGAGAGTTTGGTTGTTCAACCTGGAGATGAGAAGGCTCTGGGGAAGACCTTATTGTGGCCTTTCAATATCTAAAGAGATAAGAATATGTAAGAAAGATGGTGACAGACTTTTTATCAGAGCCTGTAGTGACAGGACAAGTGGCAATGGTTTTAAACTGAAAGAGGGTAGGTTTAGACTACATATAAAGGAAGTTTTGGATGTCCCAGTGCCAGAAGTGTTCAAGGTCACTTTGGACAGGACTTTGAGCAACCTGATCTGGTGAAAGTTGTCTGTGTTCTCAGCAGGGATGCTGGACTATATGATCTCTAGAGATCCCTTCAACCCAAACCATTCTATAGCTCTCTGTGATGCTCACAGTTTTCAGAAAGATAATGCACAGGCAGAATTATTCATGTAAATCTACCTTTGCTCTCTTCCTTTTCATGAACCTTACAGTAGTTTTGGAGAAGACCTCTACTAATAACCTTCCAAAGAGGTTTTCACATAACTTCTTAAATAATGGCACATGTAGGAGTCAAACTTTTCTCTGCAGCTATGCTACATATTTATTCCCTGGAGGACTCCAGCCATTAAGAGTAAGCTCAGTCAAGTCAGGCAGTTGGATCGAGGAAGTAAGCTGTGGGAGCACATAATCTTTATGAAAAATGTAATTTCTTTCCAATTACATGTGAGAATTATGACAAGTTTCCCTTAGAAAAACTCTTCCTCAAGACACTTTTGGTGGAGTTCCATCCAACAAATCCATACTGCAGTATTTAACAATTTAACAAAACCTTTGGAAGGTACACCTGATGGTCTTCTGATATGGTTCCTCGATGGACTAGATAATCTCATGACGTCCTAGGACTTGTGGCTGCAAGAGAACTCCTCAGAGTTTTGGAGTTTCTTCAAGTTCATCCCTATGCTTCTTCAGTACTCTTTCTATTTTATAGAGACCTAGATCTGATGCTGTTCCTGCCTGCTTAGTGGATGGCAAGACCTGACATTAGCAGACTGTGTAGAAGCTAGTTCTTGCCTTGGGAAATCAGAGTTTGCTGCTGAATGTTTGCTGACAGCACGTCTTGGTAAATGGGCACTCAAAATACTCATGACATGCAAATGTCTTCAGTCTGCTCACTGTGCAAAACCATCTCTGCTTAGAAGATGGGTCAGGCAGGATTACCAGGAGGTTGCATCAGTGCTACTTCTGGATACTTTTACCCCTGGACAATCAGAAAGATTTTGCTAGGTGGCAACTCCAGTCTTAGCTGTTGGTGTGCAGATTTACTTCAATAAGGCTAAGGTATGTTGCTTTTATGTTTTTCCACTTAATCTCATCATAGGGTGTGAAAATCGGTGTCTCCCACCCGTGTTCTTCCTTCCTTGCTGCAATCTGTTCAGGTCACACCCTTATCTCTCCATCCTGGCAGTAGTGATGGTCTGGGTCTGGTTCGTTGATGGTGCTGCCTGAACAAGTTACGACATGCTGCAGTGTTTACAGTGGCCAGCTGTAAAGCAGACGTATGGCCAGCACTGCTGGCTTTTCAAACCCTTAAACACTCAGGCTCTGGCCTCACTGAAGATTTGCTGGGGAAACGCTGGCTTCTGTTAAAAAACCAGACACGCGTGCACACACGCATGCTCGTGCACAATGACACACATTCTTTTTTTTTTTCTGAAGGAAACACTGTGTGACTCTTTATCCTTTCCTCCCACTCACTCATCCCTATTGACTCTCCATAGCTGAGACGGCTTGCATTTTATTTAACTGACTCTTCTGGGGAAGGGCATTTGGTGTGTGTAGTAGGTGTTACTATATGTGTAGTGCCTTAACACTTGTATTGAGACTCATTAGTAAGTAAAATACCATTGCATTCCTTGGTCCACCAGTGACCACACATACCTCTCACATCATCTCTGCAGGGTACCAGGAGGACCTTGTTCAGGCCACAGAAATCCTGTAGCCCTTCTGCTGAAAGCGACCCTGCTTGTCTTCTCAACCCGTGGCAAAGGGATCTCCAGAGAGATATTTTTACCTGTGTCTGAGGAAATGGAACCTACCTTTGGTGTCCAGTTGTCCATTCAGCTCTGAGAGTCAGTGAGGTTAGATGAAGGACCATTGCAGAAGCTCATGACCCTGACTGCAAGCCAGGAGCAACTCGATGCTCTAAAAATGATTATTTACCATTTTCTCATGTTACGTGCTGTATTTGGTCATGTTCAGTAACTCTGTAGTAATCAGACAAGATGGAACGGCAGCTTGTCAGCTGATTTAATTAAAACCACATTGCTTTTTTTTTTGTTGTTTTTATTGCCTCTCACACATCATTAATATTCTGTCTAAGACTCAATCTAAAGATTGGGATCAGTCTCATTGTGCTCTTTCCAAGCTTGAATTCCCAGACACACAAACCTGGGAAAGAGTTTTAAAGGGACAGGTAATAGTTAGAAGCTAATTTGATTATATTGAAATGGATCAGTCATTGGTCCAAATAAATGCTTATTAAGGGACCAGTCTTTCAGGTTGCTTTTAAATGCAGTGCAGGCTTTGCCTCCATGGATATGAGTGGGAATAGAATATATTTAGGATTTCCCAGGAATCGGGTCTTTGCTCTGCAAACTCTGCTCATTCAAATGGTTGGTTATGCAAATATATTAAAAAGACTTGAGTAAATAACACTGCACCCTTTTTAGCTGGGTTTATTATTTACATATTTAGCCAGAGTGTTGTATCATCCCTTTTCTGGAGTGCTAGGTACGATCCATTTCCCAGTGGCAGGGTATCAGCCAGCACATGCACTCGATTTACAAACAGATTCCAAGGGGTGGGAAAAAAAAATCTAGCATTTAAAATTATATGCAGCAGTTTATTTAAACGGCTATTAACTTTCATCAACAGTATGTGCATTTCTGTTTTCTTTAAAAAACCCATTCTCAATCCCAGCTGCAGCCTTCCTTCAGCACCCTGTTACTCAGTGGCTTGAACTGAGCTTTTCAGATACTTCACAGCCAATTACCATACAGGTTTCTTATGTTAAAATGAAGGCATCTGGAGGTAACAACCACTGCTGAATGAAGGTAAAAGCTTGAGAACATTTTGCATAACAGTCGTCAGTGTAGCTGATAGCTATTACAGTGTTCTTGTGCAGTAAGCCTACGCAGATCCTATCTCTCCTGCCTGTCTGTTCCAACATGCATCTCATCTCATTTGCAACCCTTTGCTTTAATTAGCTGAAGTCTTTGCTTCAGTCTTTCATATGTCAACCAGCCTGTGTACACTTACATATTTTTAATCAGTAGCCTGTTGTCTTTACTTTGTCATTCACACTAGCATATAAATCTGCCCTTCTTATGATCCTCACTGCTTGGTAGAAGTCAAAACATGCTGTTTAATTTTCCTGTTCAGTGATTTCCATTTGTTTCATGTTCAAATGCTGGCTCTTATCCCCCTTTTGGGCATGCTGTGAGCATTAAACTTAGTGATTAAATGCCAAAAAAGCAGTCGTTTTCTCCTTTCACGCTCATGAATGGGTCATCCTAACCCTTGCTTGGATGCTTACCTCAACAGCACGCTCTGCGCCTGCACTCAGCCTGAATGGGGCTGCCATGGGCTGCCAGAGGTTAGCAAACGATGGATAATAAAACAGGTGCAAAACGTATGTGCTTTCTTAGGGTCATGACTGGCTTCTTGCTGCTGCTTCTCTTCTTTTCTTTTTTATGTGCTCTACTATAATGGGATATTTAATTTCACCCATGATAAAGCCAAATCTTGAGACACCAAGACTTAAAAATAAGTGGACATAAAAGCATGAGATGTGGCTGTCCTCCAGCTTTCAAACTCTCTGGTTCACTGGGGGGGAATCCGAGGTTCTCTGTAGCTGTCTGACAGGGGGGGTGGCTGGCCCTGTTGTCTCTGCCTGTGGCTGATCCTCCAACTGAGCCTGAAGCATGTTCAGGATGTCATCTAGCTTCTGGTCCATCTGAGTGACCTGTTAAGAATCAGAAAGCAGACAAGCTGTCAGATGGTTGTACATGCTTCTGGTGAGAGGCATTCACTGGCCAAAAGCTCTGGGTGGATAAAGCCTGTCAGGGAGCATGGGCATCTGAGAACCACCAGCTCCTCTGAGTTTTATGTCTAGCCTGTTTCTAGAGAGATTAAATAATGCTGTGAAGTCACAGGGAAGGGTGTAACGATGTGAAATGGCAGCAGAAGGACAGTACGTTTGTGGCAAGAGGACTTGACCACGTGAGTCAGACATTTTATCTCTCAGCCTTTTCCCAGGGTTGCCAGCTTCTCTCGGTGATGATACATCCTGCAAATCTCTACCCTGAAACTCTCGCTGTTCAGTTTATCATGAACGCTTTTTCCCACTACCTCTCCCAGTGCTTCACCACCCTTAAGTTGTAGGACATAATGCTTTCCATTACTGTCTTGGGAAATGAAACAGCTCCCCTCCCTGCACGCTGTAAATAGATGCCTCTGTGATACACATTACAGTCAGAGATCCTACCAGATACCATGTTTATTCCCATGCACTGGTAGCAGGATAGTAAAACTACTAAAACCCACATAATAATACCAGTGACTTCATTAAAAACAAAAAAAAAGAAGAAAGACTGTTCTATAGGAAACTTGACAGGATAATCCCTCCTCTCATTTTGTTGCTTGCCAGGCAAAATTTCTCAGACATAGTCCCTAGGCAAAGGATTCTTTTCTAGTTATTATTATTTTTAAGCAGGGGATAGTAAATCTGGATTTTTAAAGGGGGGGACACTGCTTTCATACTTCCTGCTGGGTTTTTTTTTAGGTTTTTTTTTTTTTTAATTCTGGCCTTTTCTAGGAGTGACAAGCAGACGTTATCCTGCAGTGATGATAGGACTTGCCTTCACTGCAAATGTCATCCTGGTCACCTTAACATCAGCCTGTGGGACAGGCTGGGGACTGCTGGCTGCTCTACTTTGCTCTTAAGGCAAAACTGTGTCCAGCATCATGGAGGCAACTGGGATTTCTTCTAATGATGCTTGAATACAGTGCAGCTTTGTGTAATAGATGAGCCCAAGAAAAACGACCATTTTGAAGAACATTGGATGATTCACTTTACAGTTATCTGCTGTGAAACTCTGAGCCTCTGAAAACTGTGATCTGTCCCAGTGGGTCTAATAAACTTTGATAGCAAAGCTTTTAAAGTGATATCAGATCTAAACTGAGCTTTCATTAAAAGGGAAACCAAGAGAATGAGAAAGAGAAGGATTCCATACTTTTGCTATACAAAGATAACTTGGAAATAGCCATTGGCAGCTTGGACTGAAAGTTTAGCAGGCTGAGATTGCTTTAAAAAACAAAGCAAAGAAAATCACCTTATCCACTTTCTCCTCCTTTGCCTTTTCTCACTCCAAGTGTTGGCTCCCCTGAGGGCCCCTCAAACCTCAAAGTACCAGGAACTTACTCAAGTTCTATCATTTTGGCAACCACTATTCTGTTATATACAACCTGCTGGGAGAAGGAGGAGAGGGATACCTCTCCTACCTCAGGGAGGGAGAGATGTGCTTGTCTCTCATTTCTACTTTCATGACTAATATTTTCTAGTAGAAGAGCCCATCTCCCCGTCTCTGCTTCGGAGTGGGTGCAGGTTATCTGTGGCTGTGTTTTCAAGCAGCAAGGAGGGAGTATTTAGGGCATGGGTTAGACAGCATAGCCCTTTACTATGATTTCTGCCTGAATTCTTTCAGATGCATGGCCAGCACTGCCCAAGCAGTGACTAGAGCAGGCAGGGCAAGTTGTGTGGTCATGGGAGGACAGGGGCTGCTCGCTGCAGCCCCACCAGGTGCTGGGTGGTTGGTGTCAAGCCTGATCACAGTCAGACAGCACCTGGAGTAGAGACTGACACTCTGCTTGAGAGGAAGGGACACTCCTGGCCAGCCTGACCCCCTGCCACCAGCTGCATCTCTGTCTTTTCCCCAATCTAAGAAGCTGCAAGGAGAGGGTGGTTGGTGCTGCTGTGGCAAGTATCTCCCTCTGCTGTGGTCACCGACAGAAGCACTGACAGTACTCTTGTCTCAGGCACAACAGCTCCATATTCTGCTCAGCACTAACTTGGTTGGAAGTCTGGAAGCCACTAGTGGTTTAAGGGTTAAGCAGTAAGGAATTAATTTAAAAACCACAGCCTTTATTTTCTCCTCCATTCTTGAAAAGCCTGTTTGGCTGATGCTGGTAATGACTCAACAGAATCTTTCTTAAGCAGAAATGTTGTGCAGAGCAGAAACTAAAGCAGAACTAATACATTACAGTAGGGTAAAAAGAGGTGTAGGCAGGGAAATGGGATCGGGGAGATGAAAGATCTTTTGGGGCTTTCTTTTGTGAGGCTTTGTTGATTTTGATCTGCATGCTTGATGTTAGATAAGCTATACTTGCCTATTCCATATCATTTAAACTGGCTGCATTTCTCTGTATTTTGCCAACTCAGTGAAAGAATGTGATGGGGAATAATTTTATGCACTTTTCTTTCCAGGAGAGAAGGAGGGTGGAGAATGTAAATATTCATTTGTAGGGAGGGAAAATGAGAAATTCATACATAAGGCAGTAGGTTACACTACACTTCTGTCACACCTTCCACACAAGGATCTGCAAATATTCCCTGAACATTAACAAATGAAGCTGCTCAGTTATCCTGTGTCAATCTGTACACGGGAGGGGTTTAAGAATAATTACTGAGATTAGAAGCAGGACCCTGCAAAATTAAGTGACCCATAAGAAAATGTGGTCAGTGTGAGATCTCTTCTAATCCTTAGCTTTGTATTTTATACACAGGCTCAAGCTACTACCTCAGATGCTCTGAAGTATGGCTTCAGATGCTCTAAAGTCTGACTTACTTTGAACACACAACTAGGCTGGTAAAACTGTAGTCAGAAAGACAAATTCTTCAGTACCTCGTCGAATCAGAGCCTATCAAAATAGGGTCAAATTTAGAGACTGGTTAACTGTGGTTAAAGAGTGACAAAAGGACAACTGTGGACATTTCAAGGCTTGGCTGAATTCAGGAGGATGACTTGCAAGGTTAGAAGACTTTTCACATGGTTTTTCACAAGAGAGTCCTGGTTTTAGGTTTCTCCAAAACCACCTAACAGCTGTTACTTTCCTTAAGTCCAAACGGAACAAGTTGCTGTTTTTGAGCAACGCACCCAGGCCAGCGTGCAGGCAAAGGGTTAAATTGTGCAACATGTTTTTCGGCTGAGTAAAGTGAGAAGCCATCCAGGGCTGGCCACAGGGTTTCCAGAGAGATGTGATATGGCCCTCACAGGCTCAGTGGAGACAGGTGAGTTTGGCAGCTGTCCACAGGCAAATGGCAACAAAACTTCTGTTCTCCCACATCACAAAAGCACTTTGGAGACAATCTAGGAAAACTTTAAAATGCCTTTATATCCTTTCAACTGCCCTGTAGAAAGGAAAATTTCCAAAGCAGTTTAAAATATGATGTTGTTGTTACTGGGACTATGAGGTGAGCTGAAGGAGTGTTGAAATGCATACTTGTTTTGACATCCCCCTGTGAAAGGGGGCTGGACTCCATGGTGATACGCAGGACTGTTAGACAAAGAAAATGTCTTGCAACCAGCTCATGAATCATGAAGAGGAACTCGGTCATTCGACTGGGAGATGTAGGGTGTCCCTGCCCCTCACCTGGAGCACCAGCTTGGTTTTAAATACCTATGTGCTGTTTGAGGTTGCTTTTGAGCCTCTCTTTGTGAAAGCTGGTGTCTCTACATAATCTTTTTTACCTTGGTGGGTTTCTGCTGCAGAAATGCCTTGTGGAGAAGGGGACTCTAGGAATGGCAGCAGCATGGAGGAGGAGGAGGAGGGCTGGATTGCCACATGCTGGACAGATTCCTAACTCCCCTGAGAGCTTTTTTCTTACATGTTTTGCACATGCACATCATAAACAAACGTGTGGAAAACTCAGAGTATCCACACGGTCTGCCCCCAATCCTCTCATTTTAAACCAGAAAAATCCCTCCCCCCAGGTTTTACCTATCTTTTTAATATAATTACTGGAGGCTGGGAAAGTCAGTATCAATTATGTGCACAACACACTGTCTTGAACTATTTCCAGAGGAGTAGCAGAAGGGGAAGATGGTCTGCTGGATCACTGAAGTAAATCTGGAAACCCACAAACACGCTCATATGCTGCTAAGTAGGTGGAGCTCTGTATCAAAAGCTAAACCCTGTAAATCAAATGAAGTTGCTGTCACCTCCTTAAGGATCTGCTCTCTCCCTGCCTGTAGCAGTCCTACATGAACTGATCAAACCGGCAGAGCTGTGCAGCCTTTGCACAGTTGTCTGCAACATGTCTGGGCTGCTGGTACTGGGGATGCAGCACGAAATGGGGGAGGGAGACAAGACAGACCAATTTGTTACCAATCAAAATGTCATGGAGGAACAGCAAGTTCTGGTTTTGGTTAAGCTGGACTGACTTCACCTTCCTGTTTGCCTCACTTGAGTGGGGACGACTGAAGCAGTGCCCACAGGACAGTCCAAGGTGTCGTGGTGGAGGTGGAGGACTGGAAGAGAGATTGTATTGTTGAGCCCCATTCCCTCCTACCAGAGCTGCTGTACAATGGGTGCTTTGCTTCTGGAAGCCCCTCAAGACAGCCAGTCTTCCTCTCCTCAACATGCAGCCCTCATTCCACAAAAAACTGCAAAGAAGCATAGATGACCAAGAGCCACCAAAGCACAGTGGGCTACAGGAGGCGAGCAAGGGCATTCCCAGAGTCTCTGAAAGGTGTTATGTGATATTTTCCAGCTGACACTGCAAAGACAGCCACGCCTGGGGCCAGAGCTGACGTAGCCACACAAACACAACATCCCATCCCAGAGTTTCCAAACCATCATCATCCTCAGCTCAGCCCACTGAACACCCCTTCTCTAGCAGTGGCCAAACTCTGGGCTCACAGGATTACCACCATGTAGACATGTTCCCCCATGACGCTACCATTTCCTCTGTTTCCAGCCTTTGCTTCAGTTCCTTGGTCCCAAGGTAGCTAAAATAAAGCAGGATGCACTTGCTGTAACTCTAACTCAATCTGAGGGCTTTAACACTAACTCGGAAAAGAGTTGTCCGATGAGTAGGATTTATTTTGCATTGAGAGAAGAGTGTATGTGAATCTTTGTCTGTCATAAGCTATAATACCTGTGTGTACTTGATCTGAATATTTCCAGCTTGTTATCTGTGATAGGTCACCTGAGGTCTAGTTGATAGGAGAAAATGGTATTAATTTAGTAAAATCAGATATGATTTAGCTGAACTAGTGCAATCCATTTTACGACTGCTTCCATTTCTGACTTGTGTAACATATTGATTTAGCTTAAGCTCATTATCCAGAAATTCATGCCATTTTCTCATGTTGACCACGTCTGTCATGTGACTTTTCTTCTTAGACCAGATGGTAGACTGATTTGATTAGATCCTTTAAAGCCTGTGTTTAGCTTTATATGCACATCTGGTCCTGTAGCTTCTCTCTGCCTACAGTTACACCCAATTATTCAAACATACTAATAGCCTATCGTGCGGTTCGAAGTCTGAATTGTTTATTTTAGGAATTGCTTTATTTTGTAACATGTCACTGAGTGGATTTATTGCAGTCCAGAGACTGCTGATTCTGGAAAGGCAAATCTTTTCTCTACAGCACTTCATGCAAAACTACCTCCCTCTCATCTTGCTCATCCCCTGCTAGAGAAATTTCACTGAGCTGAAATGCTGAAGCCACTGAACATTTTTTTTTCTTTTTAGCATGGTCAAACAATGCAAACATTGGTGTAGCTTGTTGCTGGCTGTTTGTGAGGAAGAACACGGCCACACCAGCCACAGAGACCACGGATAGCTTGGGGAGAGCTCTCTTATGCAAGGTGCATCTCCAGAACAGCTTCTCTGAGTCTGGTCCAACAAAGTGCTTATGGATGTGTTAGCTTGAAGTATGTGAAGAGTCTTGAGTTCACCAAATGTTTAAGTGGTTTGCTGGACTGGAGCCAGAACGGTCAACAGTTTGCAAGACTATACCTTTAGGATAAGCTTTTGGAGTCTTCTAAAGTACTCAGACACACAAATGCAAAGAAATATATCTATACCAACATTTTTCAAGTCTCCGAGGAGTGATAACTGGTATTGACCATGGCATCCTTCATGAAATGACTTTGGCATTCATATTAGCAGAGAACTAGCAACTTGTCTCTCCTCTTAAAATAACAACAACAACAGGTCTTTAATGAGCAAGCTCCCAATAACTGACTGTTTTTTGGGATGAGTTGTAACAGATTTGGAAGTGGCCTCAATCCTAAACCAATACTATATCCCAAAGCAAGGTTGCCAGGTGGCATGTACACAGGGAAACATCTCATTGTGGTATGTCAACGTCTCATAGCCAACTCCAGCATAACCTGCCCCAACACTGAAGTGTGCATCTCCTCACTTTGTTTTGCTGAGGGAGCAAATGTGCAGAAAGATCAGCTTCAGTCAGTGGGAGGTTTTGCCACTAACCTCAAAGGTCAGGTAAATAGGTACATGAGCAGAAGCTACACAATGCCCATTTCCATGACAGCATATTGTTCTGGCAGCTCCAATTCTCTATGAACACCAAAAAATACATAAACCACCAGACTGTCTTGTTTGACTTATTCCATGTACCCCTCAGGAGATATCAGTTGTTTATTTTCATTCCATGAAACTTATCTAGATAAGGCCACAATTTTCCAGGCCTCCCTTCCTTTATCCCAAACATCCCCACCCATTCTTAGGTCAGGTGTTACAAGCTTTGGTGGCCTAGAATATGGTAATCTTTATTTTAAGTATAGCTTCATTTATTTTGGTTTCCATCTACCTTTCCTGTTTAAATGAAAACACAAAGCTCTATCCCTCTGCACTTTGTTCCTGGGGCATTTCTTCTCGGTACCATTTTGGTGAGCATTACATTTTAATATTTCCTATGCCACAGTTGCACTGGTGAACCTCTGCAGTGAGACCTGTGTCTGTGGTTGCTGCTTCTGGTCTACGATGCCGTTTGCTTAATCTCTAAGCAGCTCTCAAGAGTCCTGCCCTGGGTTTCTAAAGCAGGCCTGGTCAGCATGCAGGTTATGTTAGCAGTGTTGCTGCTTTGGGGAAGGTGTGATTTTTTTTTTTTTAGTGAATCCTGGCTTCCTAAGCAAATGAGGTTTAGCTAATGATGTATCTGTGTATATTATGCTACAGCAGCTTTGGAGTAAGCTGGCAAGCTTCAGACACATTTGCCAGAGACACAAAGTCCTTACAGATAAAAACTTTGGACAGATTGCTGAAAGTCTGGCACTTATGCAGAAGACAGACATCCAAATTAGTGCCTCATTGAAGGAAAGGCAGAAGAGGAAGGTGAACTGTATTATTAGACCCCAGAGAATCCACACAGGATGCCCTGACCACAGGAAAAGCTTTCTTCAGCTTGCCCCTCGGATAATCAACCACAAAATACAGAGCCACAGGAAACCAGGCAGCATAATTTCGACTGCTCCCAGAAGTACTTGTTTCTAGCTGAAGAAATTCCAGTGAGTCCACTCTTTGGGTGGACTCAATGGTACCTTTCCACAGCCACCAGAATGCAGCTACTGGCCGTGCAGTAACTACAGTGGGAGTTTGTCCCATTTTAGCCGTTTGCACATGCACCTGGGTGTCTATTTGCAGCCAGAGCTTTGAAATGTGTGGGTTTTTTCCCCTAATTTTCTGTTTGTAGGTAAATCAGACTTTGAAGAGCTCTTTCTCTTGATTTACATACATAAATGGTTATTTTTGTTGTTGCAGGACATTTCATTCTTCACCCTCCTCCAGATCCTGCTCAGATCCTCCCTGTAATCTCGCCATCTCTCTTTGCGACATCGCTCTCCAGGCACGCCCTGGATGACGCACTGTCATTTCTCAGCTCATTAGATTGTGTGGCTACAAGTCCTGCTGCAAAACCAGCGTGGAAAGAAACAACACACAAAAATAATAAAGCTAGGCCAGCCTCAAAGGTGGATATGCAGCTACTGTGAGTCACACCTTAATTTCACAAAAGCAACCTTGAAACTTAAGCTCCAAGATGCTGATTAATTTAATTCTTAAATCTCTAAACAATACTGGACAGAGAGAAACAAGAAAAAAGTAAATGAAGCACTGAGTCTTTAGATGGTGCCAAGGGAGCACTGAGAAAGAAGTGACCTTAACCTTTCACTAGATGGATGTGATAAGCGCGGCATTTTAGATGGGTGTGATGAACTCGGTGTTTGAGCCTCACCTATCCCTCTGAAGAGATGGTATCAAGTCTTCTACGCTCTGATTGTTTTGCCTTTTGCTTTTCTGAGCTCTATTAAATCGCTTTTGTGAGAATAAAATCTAACCCTACCAGCCTCGTGGCTAGATAAGCTTCACCACTTCCTGTGATGGGGTGGACCCTTTGGACAGTGCTGCAACTGGTTTGTTTCTTCCCATCTTAGTCTCAGTAATTCAGTACTGATACTGAAAGCAGTGGCTGAATCCCTTAATCCAGGCCTGCTGACCTGACACCTAGCTAAACTAGCATGTAGTTATCACATCTGATGGGCTGTGTGTAACTAGGTAACATCTATATGCCTTGTCACAAATACTGGTACACAACTGCCCTCCATCGACACTCAGTGATGCACACAAATCTTTATTTCAAATTAGCAATCCATCTTCTCTTATAGGTTGGCAAGAAAGCCCAAGAGAGAGGGAGAGGAGTTTTATTATTGGGAGGAGTATGGGCGTCATGGTGATGGCGATCTAGATAGCAAGACATGTAGGTACTAGAAAAGTTCCAGGCAGTTCTTGCAAGACTAGACCAGGACTTCATAAACCCAAGCTCCAGTCTACTCCCCAGCACAGCCTTCTTGCATTGAGGACAATTCACTTCCTGGATCAATATTTGTTAACCACATGGATCAAACAATCTGCCATTTCTTATCTTTCTAACATGAAATCATCTGAAATTGGAGAAGTTTGAGTCTTGGCACGAAAGAGAAGACAGAGATCTACAAAAGATAAAAGTAATCTAAAATGGGGACTGAAATTTTGGCTGTAAATTGTACTGGAGAAAAGATTAGTCCCTGCTGGAAGAGGACAGGAAGAGAGAAGATGGTGCTGCTCATTTGTCTGTCCTCCTGTTGGCTCTTTGAGGATGGAAATGGACACGGCTGGAAGTGTGGCATGGTGGTCATGCCAGGAAAAAAAAATATTCAGGAAGCAAAAGAATGAAGATCAGAGGGTGTCACTGCAAGGCCACCATTTCAGCTTCTATTTTCAGTGCTGCAAAACATCCATCATACCATTTTAGCCAAACCCTGTAGCAAAACTAAGGGCTAGTCTGTGCACAGGTTTGTGCTGATGTCAGGAAATCTAGCCTGCAACGTGCCTTTCGCTGTTCCAGGGGAACCTGTTTCTGGACACTTGTTCTGATGTGCCCTGTTTCAGTGGAAGCAATGAACTAAGTTTGGTTGGAGCTAGCTCATGAAGGTCTTGAAAAATGAAAATTGTACCTTGTTCTATTTGCTGTTGAAAAGGGCGAATGAAAACTTCTGCCTTTTTTTCTTTTCTACTCTGCACGGGACAAGCCTCTGGGTGACCTGTTTGTAACAAATTCACCCAAACTCTCCCACCCTCTGAAGGCTGCTTCAAGCCTTGCCTGACACACACGACACAGTTTGAGGAAGAAGGTACAGAAGCACAACATGGTGTTACGTGTTTAAATCATGAGCATTGCAAACCACCATTGTTTGGTCATTAAAACACAGCAACCCAAAGCAAGTAAATTATTATCAGACAGTGCTGCTTGAGGGTGTAGCAGTTCTTGATTCTTGATTCAAACATGCTTTGCTGAACCCCTTGGTTTTAGCCTGCCTGGTTTATCTGTCATTTGATGGATTTTCCTCACTTGTATATACCAAGCCTGATTAACAGCACTGCCACACACACAAGTTTTATGAATTCTTGAAAACGTCACAGTGAGCGTGTGGACTCTGATCTAGTTCTGCAGCTGCAGTGTCCTGACATTGACGGGGTCTGTCTGTCTGTCTGGTCATGCCAAGCCACAGCGCTTGGTCCCAGATCAGCAAAAGGCACAGGCATAAATGATGCAGGGAAAGCAGCTCTGCAGCGAGAAACAGTTCATGACTTGAGCTGAGATTGCTCGGCACCTGGAAGGGTCTGAGCAATATGCAAGGTGTGACAGCATAAATCAGCACGTGGACTGGCCATAGCTGCAGTAACTGTGAATACAGCACATCAGGAGAGGTTGCAGGGAGAACGAATTTGACTGCACGTGTCTTTTTCTCTCCTTCCCAAACTAGAGAATTAACTGCAGAATCCACTCTGTAGCTAAAGAGATGTCCATGGGCATTTAAAACACTGACTGAGAATAGGAGAATGAGTAAAGCAGATTTCCCAAATCCAGAATCTCAACGGTGGACATTCTCAATTTCTTTTGTGCTTGAAAAATAACAGAGAATTCTGAAAAATCAGCATGGCTGCAACCCCAGGGGAGCCTCAAATAAGGCATTAATTAAAGTAGAAAAAGGGAGGTGTCTTATTTGAACTCTGCTGAGCTAGATGGATTACCTATGAAAGCTGGCATTGACAGGACAGCTGGATGAAGAAGCCTGTGGCAGAAGTACCGGTGTCTTGTACAAACAACAGGAGACAGGGCGGGAGACGCGAAGCCATAATTGCCAAATAGATTTCTTCCTCATGAGGCATATGCTAAGTCAGCAGAAACCTGCTTCAGTTTTCTGTTGCAAGGCACTGCACTGTTAATTAAGGGAAAAAAAAATGTTGGTTATACCTACTATTGCTCTTGCAGCTCTTTAGCCTTATAGGGCAGGGAATACTGCTGGGGAGAAGAATATTATAGATCTGGGTTGGAGAAAATAATTTTTCTCTTGTAATTTCTCTTCTTTTTCATATAACATTGCAGAGAAAAAGTACAGCAATGAAAAGGGACGTGTGTTAACATGAACATTGAGGTGTAGGAATATGAGAATGGCCTGCTGAGATTTCACTGTCCCAGCATTTAGCAAAATAATTTAAACTGGTGCTGCAGTTTAATTAAGATTTTGAGTAACTGGCTTTTTTGAGGTTCTAGAGGTAGAACTGGGAAGCCATGGAGGTCTTTACACAACTTTCTGCTGTGGGGGAAAACAGATTTTTTTCAGGTCAGTAAGCTAAAATTCATTAATAAAATAAGTACTTGTTGGGACTACTGAGAACCACACAGGTTTAATTGCTCAGCTTCACATATACTTGCTTTTTTATTACTTTTACTCACCATGTACTATGACTTTGATTTACTAACTCAATATAGTCCATAAGATGTCTAAACTGTATTTAAAAATGCCTGGGCTATTTGTTATTCTGTGGTGTTTCTCATCCCTGCAGAGCCAGATGAACTTCACGTGAAAGTAGTTATCAGTGAGAAGGAAAATAAGGTATGTATCTTGTTTGCTAATTAATACTTTAGAAAGCTTTCACTTTCCTGTTTTAATGCATATTAGAAATCCCATCTGTGACTGGGTACTTATCTTTCTGCACCAGTTTAGTGTAAACCCAAATGACCATCACTGTGAATCCATGGCATCGAGGCTCTGCTTTTGGCTTCCTGGCCACTCTTCTTGGCTTCCTTCACTGCGTGCCCAGCCCTGAAACCAGGACAAAGGAGCATGCTTAGGCTCTGTAGCTGCTGAAAAGCATGGCCCTGCCCACCCCAGCTGCAGCCCCCTGCCCTCCCTGTGGGCAGGTCCAAGGGACAGCCCTGGTTGGACTCAGAAGCCAGCCCAGGAGAGCTGCCTCCATCCTGGATCCCAGATGGATGGCTCCTCTGTGCTTGAGTGACTTTACTGCTCGCAGGTTACATGGGAACAGGGGGAAAAAGCAAAAGCCCTAAGTGAACCAGGCTCATATGCTGTGCTGCAGGTGAAACTGTGCGCCCCATCCAAAAAGACAGTGCTCCTCACCCTGCTTTCCCTTCCCTCTGGTATAGTCAGTTAAAATGTCCATGGTAAGGCACACAACTGCTTTTTTTTCTTTTAATAGGAATTTGAGCTAAGGTTTTAATTACTGTTAATCAGGAAGCAGATTCTCTATCCTGAAAAAGGAGTGAAATAAATAAATAATAATAAAAAAATCCTCCAGACCCCCAGACCATGCCTAGCCTTGGTAAAAGCAAATAATTTCTTTGCCTTTAAATCTATTTTTTTCCCTTTATTATTTACTAATAATTTCCAGAACACAAACAACACTGCCTCCACAACTTTTCAGTTTGAAAATACTGAAATTCAAATCTTCACTTGTTTTAATTTATTTATTGTTCCTAAAAAGTTCATGAAAATCCATATGGTTTTCCGTGATACAGCAGATCATCATCATCACTATTTCACTTCACCTCTATCCCCAGGCCCTATGGGAGGGGGAGATGGGAGGAGGACCTATATCTGCAAAAAGTGAAGGCTCTTCACATCTGTGCTGCCAGCTCTGACTCCGTGCCTACCCCCAGCCTCTGCTCATCGTTTTCCTCCCAGTGGCCTTCCCCGGGGTACTGGGGTGAGCAAGGCAAGGGATTACTCAGTCGAAGAGGGTTGTGGTGCTCTCCCCTGCAGCAAACACCTCAGAACAGAATTTCAGACAAGGTTCTGTTTGCTCACAGCAGTTAGGCACCACTGGTGAGTGTGGCAATCTGAAGAATGGTTTTAAAGCCAGTCGTGGTGCTCATAAGTGGATCTATACAGGCAGCCGGGGCAGATTAAATCCTCCTGTTAGCCACAGGGCAGCGTGGTGTGGCAATTAGTATGTTAAGCAGAACTAAGAGAGACTTTTGTAATGAAACCGAAAACTTGGCTGGTCCCCAAAATCTGCAAAGGTTCAAGAAGTTTTCAGTAAACCTGGATTGATCCTTGGCAGATTTATCATTTCAAGGAGGAAAAACACCCTGGGTTGTGCACAGTTTTGAGCCCAGACCCGGCCACGCTTGGCACTTTGGGAGTTTTGCTTTGGGTTTTTTTGCATACAAATCCAAAACACAATGTAGACTCAGCAGGGAGGAACCAATGCAAACCAAAACTGCTGAGCTTTGCACAGCTTTAATTATAATCTCTTCACAGTCCTGGTTTTATTTATTATTGTTTGTATTGTGGTAGCAGCGTGGGGCTCCAACCGGCTTGGGGGCCACACTGTGGTAGGTGTTGTAAAGGCAGAAGAAGAAGGAGGCAGAATCCCTGGCCTGAAGAGTTTATAATCTAAATAAACAAAAAAAAGAGAAAGAATGAGGGAAGGACACAATATGTGTAAGCAAAATGATTAAGGGATGTTGGTAAGACAATCACTTTTCTTAGCATCTCTCTCGTCCACACATAAAACTGTGTATATTTACCCCATAAAATCTTTGGGGTCAGGGCTGTGCTTTCCAAAATGTGGAGGGAGATGGGAGGGATGTGAGAAATGAGTGCAAAACCAAAGGTGCTGGGGGAGCAGGATCGAGAGCCCCGCTGGATTTCCGCAGTGCGGGTGGGAGTGGGAGGCAGGCGCTGGGGCGAGTGGCAGGGCGATGGCTCTCCCGAGCTTGAGTCAGGCCAGAAGACACCCCATATGCACCATGGCAACCTGGGACAAGTCACCAGACTGCTCCGTGCTGCAGTTTCCTCTAGGGTTGAGCAGGGCTAAAAATATTTCCCTATATGGTGTATTTCTTCCTCGATGTAAACTGCTTTGAGATACTCAGGTGAAAGGTGCTAGAGGAATGCAAAGATTTATTTTTCATGAAACTTTTCACATATTCTTTTCACTGCCAAGTCAAGGCTTGAAGCCAGGAATGTTAGAGATGCATACATCTCTCTCACTATATATATATGAATATAAAAGAAAGAGGCCAAGGTGTATTTTTTAGAAATGAAGCCTTAGTTAGATTCCTAAATCTATATATAGAAACTGAACTGAGCAGCCAGGTTTAAAATCAAGACACTTCTTTAAAACTGGGTTCAGGAGTCTTACTTGAAAATGTTTAGCTACAAGCTAGATGGAAATTTCATATCTTAAAAGAAGTTTGTAATGTCGGGGTGGGGTTTTTTTTGTTCCCCTTTTTTGTTCTGTTTTGTTTTGTTTCGTTTTGTTTTGTTTTCTTCTAGGATTTAGGTGAAGGTTTGGGCCAGCTATTTTATCCTAGTTATTCACCATTCTGCAACTATTAATTAAAACAAACAGCTGTCTGAAGCTATTTCTCACAACTGGTAAGATTTATATCTTGAAACTGAAGCCTGTTTTCTCACTGCATCTATTTCCTATTCTGTGTAAACATCCAAGTTTGTTATTGCAGCAATCACCAGCGCAAGCTCTCAGAGCTCCTTGCCAGGCTCGTGATATTTGTTTGCTAAGCCCCAGCTCTTGAAGTGATTAGATGGGAACCTCAGCTTGCAGTTAAAAGAAAATGATGCAACATCACACTGGACCGTAGGGCTGGTGAGAGAAACAGGAAAACATGAGCAGAATGTACAGTCAAGGGTCCAAACATCAGAAAGGCAGGCAAAAAAGAAAACCCCACATGTATTATTATTTCAAAAGCCTGAGAACTCTTAAGCCAAGCTCCCCCTTATAATTTGGAAGTGGGGGGGCTGACTCATGGCTTCTGACTGCCAAGGCATGGCCATGGCAGGGGTTACTCATCGCCTTGTAGCTGCCCAGAGGGCTCTCACCGAGGGGCTGCTCACCCCTCTGCTCAACTGAACAGGTTTGTTATCGCCGGCTGTTGGGCTCCTGCCACTTTTTTTTCCATCTTTTTCCTTTTAAAACAACTTTACTGAGGCATTAATTCATGAAAATATCCTGCACAAGAAATTACAGGGACTTGGCAAACAGAGACAATAGGTCAATTCCTGGCCCTTCCAAATATGACAGGATCACTTTAGCTTTCAAAAAAAGAAGAAAAACTGAACTATAAAAAAGTCTCAACTGCCAAATAGTCAGCAAGTCTGTAACAGTGTAAATGAAATGTAAACATTATATGATGAAATGCATTTTTTAAAAAAGCCCTTTTTTCTCAGCAGTTAGAGATATACAACGAGAAGATTCATTCCTGAAGGTAACTCCATTGTATGAAATAAACCCCTACATATCACAGTCTAAAATACCTGCTTTACATGAAAAAGCAGCTGGGGCATCACCTTTACCTTGGGAAAAGCTCATTCAGCCTCCTGACTTCTGAAGGCTGTACTTCACACTGCTCCTCTCTGTGCCTCATCGTGCCCACAAACCCTCTGGGGAGAGGAGAAAAATGTCTGCAGAGAAGCAACCTAGCTATTACCAGTGTAGCTAAAGGACATTAATAATGGAAAACCAATGCAAAGAGCACAACAGAAAACACAAACAGGAGAAAAATGAGAATGTTTGTGGAAAAATAGCTATACAAGGTCATGGTTTAAGACACACAAAGGTCTGGTGTGCATTGTTCACCAAGCTATGGATTGGAACTGGGGACCCAAGTGGGGGTCCATAGCCAGGTCTGGCCAGACCTTGCATCCACCTGCGCCTGCAGGCATGGGAATAATCCTGGAGAGCAACTCCCTTTGCTTTCCCACAGCCATGAGGAAAGGTCTGGCTGACACCCAGGATAATGACATGTAGTTTGCCACACAGTTTCTTCTCCACATGGTGACATCTGGGCTGGACTGGTATTGGTTCTGTATAAAGAACCTGTTTATGAAGGGTTGAGTGCTTGGGAAGATGGGAAATTGATACCAGAGCTTTACACAAAACCTCATGAGAGTAGCCACAGGTGAATTGTGCTGCTCATATTTTTCTCCACAAAGAAAGCAGAGGAAAGAAGAAATCACCCTTCACTTTCCTGCCTCCCTTCAATGGTTCCCTGCTGCAGAAAGGGCACTGGCCAGACACCTGCAGACACTGGCCTGAAAACCATCAAATGCTCAGCTCATTGCTGCTGGAAGTTCTCCCTCCCTTTCTACTGAGGATGCTATTTGTAGCACATGGCAGTATCCTCCAGGCACAAAAGGCAGGGTGGATTCCAGAACAGGCAGTAGGAAGGAACATGGTCAGCTGTCTGAATGTATGCTCTATAGCCACGTTGTAATTGATATGGTTTATGTTTATTCATTTACAATAGCTACAATTCACACTTCTCTTTAGAGTACAGATAAACCCCGTTCAAGGTGTGGGCTTCAGGAATCAGGACTGTTAGGGATAAGGAATAGTTGCAGACACTTACACCTTAGAAGAGAGAGAGTAGGTAACAAAATATACTGAAATCCCACAATTACGAGACAACCCTGCATTATGAGTGTTTGTGGATCTCTGCTGGGGATAGGGCTAGACATGCAATAATGAACTGATTTCTGTTTCACACATACTTTTTGGGTCGGTGGAAGACAAGCGTTGGACACACTAGTTCCATCAGCTGCTCCAGTACACTTCAGGAACATCATTCTTTCTGTTTCTGCTGTTAATTCAGCAACATGCCCTGCCAATAAACCATAGTGATTGCTGCCTCCCAGGATATCATGACTACGCAAGAGGAGGCAGCTTGCCAGCTCCTGATGGCGTAGCTTCAAACCATGGATGCTCTGGAACAGCCAAATCCTTATGGGCAATGGCAGCCCCTCCTGAGCTGTCTCTGAGGTGTTCTGGGGCTGAAAGGTTAAGGCATGCTTCCCATACTTCTGGAGCCACAGCTGATCAACCCAAGGGTGCAGGCTGGTACAGTCCTACTCTTTTGTGCATGCTATGCTGCTTCAGAACAAGTCAGAACTGGGGTGTCCACAGCTGGTTAAACCTATGTCAAGTGTCTTTGCTTGAGCTGCTCGTCCAGGCCCACCACTGACTTCTCAAGATTACAAAGTAGGGCTGAAGTGGCATCCAGCCAAATCATCACATATGTAGTGCTCATATCCAGAGAGATGTATGAAAGTAAACAGCTTGAAAAACTGGGTGCTCACTGGAAGGAAGAACACATCAATCCAGAGGTTTCTGTTTTATTACTCTTTTGCAGATAGATCGAGGGAAAAAGGCAAGTATCCCACAAAAACTTGGAAAATACCTCATTACAATGCTCAAGGCTGTGGGATGTGTCCTCACAGAAAAGCCCATCGTCTAATGCAGCCCGGTTGTTGGCACAACCATGCAATTAAACTTAAGCACCACTTAAGACTTTGGAGGCTTAATCTCAAGAATGCCATGCCCAGACAAATTCTGCTGCAAAGACAAAATCAAAGTGACTTAAGCATATTTGTAGATGAAAATGGAAATGCCCTTACTGTACTGATTCCTTCTGCCATTTTATTCCGTCTTTCACTTTTGAAGAGAACTGTTGTGTGAGCAAACAGAGCCTCAGTTTTCTTGTCAAAACTCCTGACGCCAGTGATCCTCCACTTACATGCACAGCAAAGCTGTGTCTAAGTCATAGGGTCAATTTGTTTACCTTGCCTGTGGCAAGAGTTGGGTTCATCAGGTTAATTTCAGTAGTTGCTAAAAGGTCTTGAAATGTTTTTCTGGTGTCATATGGCTTTTGTCTTTTTGTTTTTCAAAGCAGGGGGTAACCATGGACTGTTCAAAACATAATGAAATAAACAACATTTTTCTGCATCAAGCTCATCCTGTAAATTAATTCATTTGCATTTCTAGCCCTTTCAAGTGAAGGGAATCATACAGCTGTGATGAGTTATGGTTCACATCAGCCAAAATTGATTCCAGGGACTACTTATTCACAGAAATGGGGGAAATGAAGGTGGACATGCTGGTGTGTTGGTAAAAATGGGAGATTTTTAATTAAAAAATAATAAAAAAAATACAGCTGCTATTATTTATTCAAGTTCAAAGCCTCTGTGCACATCCACACTGATGTGTTGTGAATTTCTTCTTTGTTACTGGTTCTAGCAAAGTTGATTTCATATTGCTGATTCATCTAATGAGTTTGGACTGCTCTTATTATCCATTCAGATAATGGACCATTGAACCTGCAAACAAGTTTGCTGTCTGCTGCTATCAGCTGATTTACTTCAGATTTCTAAAACTAACTAATTCTTTTTTTGGGGGGGGGAGGGGGTGTGTGTGCATACAGGAAAACAAGCAGCATGTCAGAAATTTTGCTAATCAGAACTAGTCCTGTACACAGGAATGAGTTAATCCTGTGATAAACTCTCTCAATAATTTGCCATTAACCATGGTTATTGATTCTGTTGCCTGGTCTTAGGTGAAAATACTATGTAAAAAAAAATAACACAGTGGCAATAGCAACAAAGTACAGTGTTTTCTGGCAGACTGTGCAAGCCCCTTCAATGCAGGAAGCAATAGATTATAAACAAGTTTTATTTTAATCCCTGCAGGACATATTATGAGAGTCTAAGAACCAGGCCTATTTTTCTCAAAGCCCTCCAGAGAAAAACGCTCTTGAGATCCCAATACAATATCAAAGAGATCAGCCAGTAAAGAAAAACTATCTGTTCCTGGCAAGACATCAAAACATTTCCCACAAGTTTATAGTTGTCCAACTGATCATCAAAGAAAAGCGCTTTGGTTGGGTTTGGGACTTTTAAGTGCCAAGAGGTGTTATTGATCCTGAGAGGCCTGGTATTTTCAAGGATGCCAGCCGAAGGACTGCCGAGGGAGCACAAATGCTCCTTACTGTGTGAAATGTGTTATCTCTGAGCTATTTTATGTATAAACCGATCTTTCTGTGAGCAAAATTCTTAGTGGTGTGCTCAATGCAGGCAGCTATTGTGCAGACTGAAGCTTCTGTTTACACATCCCATCATGCACGCAACAACTGAGCATAAATATATTTCATCTGAAAGAAACCCTAATGTCTGTATCTCATAAGTACGAGAGTCCATTAATTTCTACTGTGCTCATCACGAACATATTGCAATGGTTTAGCATCACGCTTTATTAGGTAGGGAAATATATTCCTCTGAGGCAATGAGAGATTCAGTGGCAGAGATAATTTGTGGCTTAGCTTGTGAAGGGATTTAGGAGCCAGTATTATAACTGATGATTTATAATACTGTGAAGCAGAGGAACTCAAGTCATGGGACGTGGTCTTCTTGTGCTGTATATGAATGCAGGAAAAAGCAGCCTACACTGCATGACTGAAGCCTCCACATCACCTGTCTCACTGGTCCTGGCTCTCCTACAGCAGACATGCATAATTAACCAAAAATGCAATGTGTTCACTGATATAGCTTCTGCCAAGTTGATGAGGAAAACAGTGATGAAACCGTGTTGATGCTCTTATCAGTGGAGCTAACCAGGGCTTATGGCAGCAGTTGTTCTGGGAAGTGTGAACCTAAGGAAGGCAGCTTTCCTGTGGTACTGATGGCTAGATACATGGGTTCTCTAGCTCTCTTTTCTTCTCTCTGTTCCCATCTCCTGCCCCAACCACTCTGCTGTCCCCATGCCAATCACAAAGGGCTGATTGAGTGGCAATGGCTGAAGAACAGCTGCAGGGGAGCAGTTCTTTTCTGCTCCCTGTGCTGAGTCACCCAGCAGTAAGGAACAAATGCAAAATGCCATAGTGTGTGCTGGGCAGGGAGCTGGGGCTTCAAACTGAGTGGGGATTTAAAGAAAAGAAGCCAAAAGGCCAAAAGTGGGAAGAAGTCTTCTGGCTCGAAATTAAACCTTCATTTTAGAAGGTCAGCTGCAAATGCTTCAGATCCACTAACCAGTCATGAGGTCAAGCTGTGGCTAGGAAACCATCAGCCACAGCCAGGGCTGTGCAGGAGGGCTTGAGAGTGCTCTCTGATGAAGAGAAATCCTGTCTGTGAGAAACAGTGTCTCAGGGAGGACAAGCACAGGTATTTCAGCAAATCTTTGTTGATGTCAGCTTAGGTTTTTACCTCAGATGATGATGTAAGGCCATTTCTCTCTCATGCACAGCCTTGCCATTCAAGCTGAGATGATTTATGGTCCATATTTGCTCTTCCACAGGCTAGCAGTATGTCTACTTCTCTGAGATGACCAAGGGGTCACTTGAAGAATGTAATCACATATAATGTAATGTATATTGTAATGTATGATCCCTTGATAATCGCCCAGCCAGAAAGGCTGCAGGTCCTTCCCACTAACCTCTTTCTCTCTCCCTGCACCCAACTTCCATCTGACCCTCCCACAAGTCTTCAGGAGAACACCTCAGTTCCCAGTAGCACAGAACCAATGCTGTCTTGGCAATACACGGGTGTTAATGAAACACTGAATGGAGGCTGATGCTTGCACATGACTTCGTAGAGCTGCTGGAGTAACTATAACACTCTGCAGCAAACTCACTGCAGCACCAGGGTGCCTGTTGCTTTCCTGTCTGCTCCCTACAGACCTTAGTCCTGGTCCTCATCCCTCCTGAGCTGGAAGTGCTGATCCTAGATGACTACTTCCACTGCTGTAGCTGGGCACGAGCAAGTCCCAGGACAGCTGCATGAGGCAAGTCTGTAGGAAGGCTGCTCCCAGCACAGCTGGCTCAGCCACCAAGAAGGAGTCGTCCCCACAACTGCTTTATGCAGTCTTGTCTTCTGAGCCATCAGCTTGTGCCCTAAACATGTTCCAGACAAAATACTAGTGGTCCCAACATTCAAAACCTGTCACTTAACTTCTACTCCTATAGAAACTATGTCTTTAGTGATAGTTGCAGGCCATCACACTTCAGAAGAGAGATTTCAGAAAAGCTCAGCTCTGGCAGTAGGCAATGCTTACTTGAAACGTCGCCAAAAATTTGTACAGTTATTATTTTTGCAAGGCTCCTCCACCATAGCTTCCCTGTTGTCCTCTTAAATGCAAATGTTTCTGTCATCTGTCACAAAGAGTGCTGCCATTTCGCTACAGTGGTAGGAAGCCCAGGCTGTTGAGATAGGAACTGGAGTTTGGCAGGAGATCTGTGTGAGTTAGGAGTGAAAAAAAAAAAATCCTAATCTGGAAACATGCCAGCAAGAAAATTACAGTGTATTGAGAAAGAGGCTGTGCAAAATTTATGAAAGGAAGGGGGCAAGTCCTTTTCAAATGCCTGCCCTTACAAGAGTAAGGTAAAGGTGGATGATTTGCTGGAAAGTTGGCTTGCTTGGTGTGAGACCCAGTTCACGGTGATCACTGATGTTAGGCCTGGCAGGGAGTTTTGTAAAAGGCATGAAGCAAATTCCAGCCTCCAGAGCTGAGCACATAGATTTGCAGGTTGCTGTGAACACTGTCACTCAAAACTGATTTTAACTGTGTTTCATCCTGAGTAAACCTGCATTCCTTGTGACCAAATTCCTGAAAAATCAACACCACAGAGAAATTCAACCAGTGATTGTCACAAAACCATTTTGTATGCAAATAATGTCTTTGCAAGGGACTTAATGAGATTTTATTTTGCTGCACAGTTGTTTTTTTTAATGTATGTTAGTCCTTTGGTAAATTACCCAGCTCTGGATATGCGATACTAAAATAATAGAAGGGTTGAAGAATTTTCCTGTAAATGGTTTTGACTGAATTACACTGCTTACTGACTTGGTTTTAGTGATGTAAAAGGTATTCAGAGTTTTCTACTTTCCTTTTAAAAACAAAATGCAGTTAACATCCTAAATTTCATAGAATCATAGAAATCACAGAAACATAGCAATGTCTGGGTTGGAAGGGACCTCCAGAGGCCATTCACTCCAACCCCCTGCTGAGAGCAGGGACATCCTCAGCTAGAGCAGGGTGCTCAGAGCTCTGTCAGCCCCACCTTGAATGTCTCCAGGAATGGGGCCTCAACCACCTCCCTGGGCAACATGTTCCATTGCTCTACCACCCTCATGGTAAAGAACTTCCTCCTTACATCCAATCTAAATCCACTCATTTCTAATTTAAAAACATTGCCCCTCATCCTGTCACTCCAGGCCTTTGTAACCAGGCCCTCTCCAGGCTTTTTGTCATCTCCCTTCAGGTACTGGCAGGTGGCTGTTGGGTCTCCCTGGAACCTTCTCTTCTTGAGGCTGAACAATCCCAGCACCCTCAGCCTGTCCTCATAGGAGAGGTGCTCCAGCCCCTGATCATCCTGTGGCCTCCTCTGGACCTGCTCCATCAGGTCCATGTCCCTCCTGTGCTGAGGGCTCCAGAGCTAGATGGAGTATTCCAGGTGAGGTCTGACCAGAGCAGAGTAGAGCAGAAGAATCCCCTCTCTCAATCTGCTGGCCACACTGCTTTTGATGCAGCCCAGGATGGGATTGGCCTTCTGGGCTGCAAGCACACACTGGCTGCTCATGTCCAGCTTCTCATCTCCCAGCACCCCCAAGTCCTTTTCTGTAGGGTTCCTCTCTATTGCCTGTTCCCCAGTCTTGTATTGATAGTGGGGATTGTTCTTGCCCAGGTGCAGGACCCTGCACTAGGTCTTTTTGAACCTCATGAGGTTCACCTGGGCCCACCTCTCCAGCTTATCCAGGTCCCTCTGGATGACATCCCATCCCTCTGTTGTACTGACAGCACCACTCAGCTTGGTGTCATCTGCAAACTTGCTGATGGTGCACTTGATCCCGCTGTCTATGGAATTGATAAAGATGTTAAACAAGACAGGTCCCAGTATGGATGCCTCTCCATCTGGACTTTGAGCCATTGACCATGACCCTCTGGACATGGCCATGCAGCCAATTCCTTATCCACTGAACAGTCCACCCATCAAATCCCTATCTCTCCAACTTGGTGAGCAGGATGTTGTGGGGGACCGTGTCAAAGGCCTTGCAGAAGTCCAGATAGATCACGTCCGCAGGTCATCCCTTGTCCACTGCTATTTCTAGCCTTTGATTTTTAAAAAGCCTTTTACTGAAAGTGTGATTATTTTATTGAAACACTTTCCTAAGGAATTGAAGAGTTATTTTCAAATTTTTAATAAAAAGGAAGAAAATTAATAGAAAATTGATAAAAATAAGTGAGCTTGCCCTATTCCCTATGTCCCATTCACAACTGCAATTTCTTTTTTTTCTAATTAGCTCGGCAACAGTGGTGAATAAAAGACCGAATCCCAAGCATCTGTGACTTAAACCAACAACACAGCATGACAAAGTGTGCAATAACACTAGATTTGCACACTTTTTAAAGAGGCAAAAACTCTTGGCCATTTGCCACATCTTACAAGGTAGGAGAGGGGTCTGGGGACACCTGCAGATGACTGCTGTGGGGACTTCCCCATCTCCCACCCACCTCGATGGGCAAAGGCTGGAGTCACTTGCCTTGCCTTCCCACACTTACAGTACCTATACATCTAAGTATAATTTTTCTCATTTGCCTGGTTTAACAATGCAACTGGCTATAATTTTCACACTTTTGTTGATGATTTAAAGTGACATTTTTATTTGCCCAACAAAATTTTAAATGTGGCTTAATACTTCCCCACAACAGACCTGCATTCTCTGTAATACGGGGAATGTTTAGGATTCAATTCATACACCACCAGGAGAATATAATCCAAGTCACTGCAGGCTCTGGTACCAGGAGGAGGGGAAACAAACAACAAAGGGAAAAAACCCAAACCAAGCAACTTTCCCTCCCACCCCACCAGCTTTTTCCTGGGACAGAACAGAGTGTTTCGTAGTCCATTTATTTGTCTGGTTTGGCTGCAGCTCTGGTAGTGGTTTTGTGTGCAGGTACAGAAACCTGCTGCAGCTAGTACACAATTCAGGGGAGTCCCCATGATTCTGGGGATGAAACTGCCCCGGGAAGAGCAGATGGACACCTCTCCCAGGCCCTACCCAGAGGGATGGCTCCTCTCTGCCACTGACCTACAGTGGATTGCATGTCTGTGCTTGCCGGGGCCGGGGGGAGAGTGTCTCTGTATTACTAGGGAAGTATTAAAAAAAAAAGAAAAGGGAAACATTTTCAGGGACTGCACAGAAAACAGCGCAAGAGTTGCTAGAGCAGTGTGCATACGCTCGAGAGGAATCCCTTTCAGTTCCTCTTTTCTTCAGCTTTATTTAAAAAGGGTTTGAAGGCTGGTTTAATTACGAAAACCAGCTCTCTAGACACCAAACAAAACGACAGCCTAGCCTAAGTTGGCACCAGGACAGATGCATATTTTGCTCACTTCTCCATGCCAATCGGCTGTAGCTCATCCAGTATGTCAATCCAAGTTGTCTGTCTGCAATCCAAGTTCTGTGGCCTGAAAATATCCTGGTCTGGCTTTGTTTCATTTGGTAAACAGCTTGCTCAGTCTATTTCTTCAACATTCAAAACAAAAATCAACCCCCCGAAAAAAACCTGTTACTACATGATATGCCTCTCTTTGCATTTTACCCCACTGCAGGATTTCCCTTCTTTTCTCTGTATACACTGGCCATGAAATGCTGGCAAAACACACTGCTTTTTTTAAAGATAGGCTTGATTCTGCCGAGCACCGAGCTCAAGTGAATGGGCTCAGAGTTAAGACTGAAGCAACCAAGTCCTACACCAGAAATGTTGGGGGTAGTTAAGTGCTTGCAGATCTGCCAGCTCCTTTGAGCTGTATGACCATCTCCTGCCTTCAGCTAAAACTGGTAGCGACCACCTGTGTGAGCAGGCAGGGCTCAGGGATGGTGGCTTTGCAAAGCCTTGTCTGATCAGGGCTTTCCAGAGCCCAGCAGCTTCTTGGGGCTTGGTCCTCCCCACCCCCTATAAGGTTTTGCAGAACAATGTGCATAAGGCAAAGAATAGCAAGCAGTATCAGGGAGGGTTTATCGAGATTTACCATTAATGCAAATTCCCTCCCCTCCCTTTTCCCCCTTCTCCCATTTGAGTACAAATAAAGGGGCCCAGGCTCCCTAGTCAGCCAGCAGGATCGGGACTGCCAAAAGAAAACAAATCCAATGCAGGGAGGCTGCCCACAAAGCACAGCTTAGTCACCATTGCAAAGATGAGAAAAAAACCCAAAGAGCCTCCTGAATGCCAGTGATGGAATATGGTTTTCGTGATAATGAAATTCAAGCAAAGCCTCATCTCTCCTGGTTTCCTACCGGATATTTTCTCCTGAAGGAAATTTAACATCTTTGACAACCTGGAATTTGGTCTCCATTTGCCAGCTTTCTAAGCAGAAGCAATGTCCTTCCACAGGGTACAGCTAAATCCCATGGAGATGATTAATGCGCCAGTCGTCTGGTTTTCACCTTTCCCAATAGCTTTGCAATTGGCCCAGTGTTTACTGGTATATTTAAGGGTCAGTGGAGAAGAAAAAAAGAGAGGTAGAATGTGAAGCATTGAAATAGACAGATAACTCGTGAAATATGAGGTTAAAAGCATCCAGGAATCTACAGAAATCCCTAGGAAATAAAACAAATATCCCCAGCCGTCACCTTTCTTCTCCCACCTTCCTAGTGAGAAGTTACATGGTGTTCAGGCAAGAGCACGTTGCCTTTTAATTATCACACTTAGGTGCTTTATAAAGGCACCTTGCATAGTGGACACTTAGACACATCTGAACCTTTGGTTTAAACCAAAGAAACCCAGGAGGTGTGGGGAAGGAAACACTGGGAGAAGAGATTCAGTTGCAGCTATTTACCCCACCAGCGAGCCCAGCTTCAGGGAAAGATTGTATCGACTGTGAGGGTGAATTCAGCTGTGCTAATGACACTGCAAAGTCATGTGCTCAATACTGCCATGTGATTTTTGCCCCAGAGCAAGCCCCTGCTTTATATTTGCACTCAGAGGCCATAAGAACAGAAACTGAGTAACTGCAAGCGGCCTCAGTCCATCTTGGTCTGCAGTTATCTGGGCTTTTCTGAACATGCCTTTCTTCTTCCAAACTGCAAGGCGGGGAGGTGATGTGAGTATTGCATCTACCTCAGGACAGCATCTCTGTTAAACTTGGCAGGTTCAGTTCACTAGCAAGAGGCAAGCAGCCGTGCCCTGCTGTGCCTGAGTACACTGGCTGGGACAGAGAGGTGAGGACACAGCATCCCTTGGGAATAGACCATCCTGCTCCCTGTGGCTTGGGTTAGCCACCCTGCTGCTGCACTGCAGCGGGGAGAGAGGGTTGTGGGGAGCAGGAGGGGGAGGCAACCCAGGCGACTCCAGGAGAGATGGTTCATGCACAGCCCGGAGGACCTGCCAACCCTGCCATCTGGCAGAGCCCAGGGCAGAGCAGTCAGGGTTAATCCTGACCACAGCACACACTTCCCCTTTCCCCTCCCCCAGCAAGAAAAAAACATTTCCTGCAAGGGGAGGATGGCTTTGCAGTGCTCTGAACAACCCTACCAGTGGCCAGGGGATTTTCTGAGTATGTGGGCTGCGAGACTTTGAAAGCAAAAAGTGCACTCAGTATCTCGTGGGTTTGCTTGCAGGTTAAATTACTCCAGTGAGGAACATGCAGCTTCACTGGGCTTCTGTACTAACCGAGTAAGATAATGGCACTGAGCATTAGGCTCCTAAAGGGCATCTGCCTGTTTGCATGCAGTTAGCAAGAAATGCACATCACCACGTAGAGACGCTTGGACAGACTGAGAAAATGCCTGGTTGTTGGATAAGTCTGGTGAGGATTTTATCTCTTGGGACCTGTGATTCATGATGAAACTCACAGGCATTGTATTCCTTTCCAGTAAAAGGAGCATCATCATCTGATAGTTCAGGAGGAAAGAGGAGGAGGAAGAAAATAGAGGAGAGGAGGAGAAACAGAAGAATAAAGAAAGTTAACACAGGAGGATGGGTGCTATTGCTGGTGAAGTCTTCACAAGGGTGCTTGGTGTTACTTCACTAGAACTGGAAATTCTATGCTCCCACTTTTGGGGAGGGTATGTCAAAGCCTGAGTGAGCAGACGGGTTGCTGTGCAATGCCTGGCAGCTCCACTGGCCCAGTAAGGTGCAGTCAGCCTCGGTTTGGAGGGTCAGTCCTTGTCATCAGGAGGGTGGCAATGGGAATGTGTCCCCTGGAGGACCGTGGAAACCTCAGAGCTCAGAGATACAGACCTGTCTCTGACACAGGAACTGTCTGATACTAATCGGAAACAAAGGCAAAGGTAACTTGCTGCCCTGGGTGCAAAAATACAGCTTTATTTAAGAAGAGGCACAGATACCCAGAGGACAAAGCAGCTTGCCAAACTGAGGCTTTTTCTTTCTCAGCAATACCGGGCAGTTTTTTTTGTCCAGATGCTGTCCATCCACAAAGGCTGGCCCCCTTCTCCGCTCTCAAGTTTCACCCCAGGATTCAAATCTTAACACCTCTAGATGTAACTTGGCTTCCTTCCTAGAAGGAGCAGGCCTATGGGAAAGGGGCCGCACAGTGGCACCACCTTGGTTCAGAATGGGGAACAAAGCTGCAAACCTTTTCAAGCTGAAATGTTGAGGGGATTGTATGAAGGTGGTGCGCAAGCTCAGCTGTCACCCATTGCAGAGGAGACAAAGAAAACTCCATACTGGGAGTGAATAAACAGTTTACTGTCCCTGAAACCATGCTAGTCAGCTTGCAACCCAAAGGTTAACAGTTTTTTATTGAGGTCTCTGAAACTGTGAGGTTTTTTAGTTTTATTTCTTGCTTATTTTTCAGGGATGTAACAAAAAAAGCCCCTCCTGGGTTTGAAGTACTCAAGCCATAGAGCTTTTAAACTTTTCTCTGCAACCATATGGACAAGGAAGGTCCTTTCTATTTTGAAAGAAAGCTGAGATTCTTGCACAACCATTTCCCTCCAGGAGCTTGTGTCCCAGCCCCCACCCCCAAACCCAACCTCAGTCCACTAAGTACCTTGAGACTTGCAATTAAGTCTGTTGGCAATATAATTGTGATGGTTGGCAACCCAGTGTTGGAGGAGCTTCCACTCCTGTAGCTGAAGGATATGAGTTCCCTCTCTATTTCACATCTGCACCGATGCAGAGGGCACAGAGTTCCTTCTTTGTATACTAATGTCTTATTTGCACAGTAATCTCAGCTGTGGAATGGAAATGTCTTCTCTGGCCCAGGTTGTGTACTGTTAAAAATCTGGCAGCTCCCATACTAGAGGTGGCTGCATTTCAGTGGTGGGAAAAGTGATTTTCATATTGTTCTGGCACAGTTCTTGTAAACTGAACTTCTGTAACATTTCTCTTTGAGATCCATGGGAGTTTTTGTCTTCTCTAGTCCTGCAGTGCAGGGCCATCAGTTTGTAAAACACTAAAAGAATGACTGGGAAGAGTGCTATAACGAAGTTGTTTGTCAGGGATTATTATTATTATTATTATTTTTGTCCCTACATTTGATTTCCCTTGAGATAATCAGAGTTGACTTTTGCATCTCACACTCAAGTCTCTCAAAAGCACTCTCTGCACTCAACAGGACACAACTCATTTGTACAGTTATGCCACTGATGTGCTTTTTTTATACATTTGCATGTGCAAATGGCTACTTCTTCATGCTGATTTTCTTCTGTGACTGGTAATGACTTTGCCTGCTAATGAGGTGTGCCAATGGGTGCAATTCAAAATCAGATCCTATCCAAGGCTGAAGCTAACATTCAGCATGCAAACTTCATAAACCAACTACAGCAGCACTTTGTCACCACTCCTGCACCTGCGGGCACTTACTTCTGCTTGCCACCCTGTGGGCCCACATAGCTGTCTTTGTGGCTACAGAGGAAACTGGTAAAGGAAACTGATGCAAGTGAAAGAGAATTCAGAAAAAAAAGAAGTTATTTTTCATCAGGATCTCTTCCCTGACCTCGTTCATTGCACAGTGCCATGAACAGCTGTGCTGTCACAGTTCAGGAGATGGTGCAAGGGTGGGACAAGCTGGCCAAAGCTTCCTCTGATGCTGCCTAGAAAAATACAGACTGTGTTGCTTCTGGGATTTTCCCGTAATTTATTTCTGATGGTCTATTTGCAAGGTCTTTTCCAGAGAAAGATCTCACCACCAATGATTTAACAGAATATCAGAAGCAAGTACTAATGCACCTAGACATGTCTGAGGGCCTCAGGACAATGTCCACTTCTATGCCCTCAACACTCTGGCAAAGAAGGGATATGAAGACCCCCTGGTCTTCACAAGTCATTTCCTCTGACTCTCGCTTGTAGAAGTTAGATCACCACTGCCATTAAGGACAGGTTATCCTGTAATTTCCCAGTTATGTGTGAGATTTACTGCACAATGTTGCAAGGCCTCACGGGAAAAGAGTGTCATCGAGCTTTTGCACTCCATCTTGTCCCTACTCTTATACAATTCCAGTGAGAAGCCGAGTTTTTTGCTGGTATAATAATACTAAAAAAAATAAACCCAAAGGAAATTAAACCACAAACAACTATATTCAAAAAACAAAGGGTCTGGCTGGTGCCCAAGAAAACAAGGAAATTTAAAGATAAAGCAAACTGTCCTTATTTCACCCTGTTATGCCTGAGGATGTCTGGAGTTTCCAAAGAAGGCAAGCCACTGCATGTCCCGCTCTGCCAACTAGCGGCCAGCAAAGGGCCAGGCGAGCTGGACCTTCTCCCCGACTCCTTAATGGGAAAGTCATGCGGCGACATTGAAACCCAGACACCGACATCTAAAAGCCCTCCTAGCCATGTGTGCGTCTGGAATGGATTAGGACTAAATGAAGCCCAAGCTCACTGACTGGACGTGGAATAGGGGAAGACTTGAATGGAATGAATTTCCCTTGAACTCACTGATGGGTGCCCAGCCCCCTGGGACATCTGCGTGGCCATGGAGAGGGAGTGTCGACGAGCCAGCCTATGCCAGGAGATGCTGGTCGTGGTCTGGGAAGGGTGGGCTGGGTGTCAAGAAGCTGTTGGATTAAAATCATGAAGCTCTGGAGTAGCTGAGGCTTCAGCTTTGGTACCTCATCAGTTCAGAGGAAGGAAAATGAAAAGTGTCAATGCCAGAGCTCTCCGGTGTTCTCCTCTCCTGTGGCACCACCATGGCCCAGCTATCCGGGCTGAAGTGAGGGCTAATGGCAGGACAACCTATCCAAAGCCAGCCAAGTCACCTCTGCTCGCACTCATCCTGAACTGGCTTGTGGTGTTCAGAGGGCAGGCAGGGCACTAGGGGGAGAATAAGCAAGGAACAAAAGCCCAAATAAAATAACCCACTTTGCATGATTATTTGTTAAGCAAATACTTGCTTTGATTAGTGTATTTGCTGGTTTCATTATGACAATGTTTGGCAGCACGGTCTGTTCTTGCAGTCCATGTTAATGGCCTCTTTCAACTTTGTAACGTCTTGGAGGAGCAAGTTTGCCCTTTTTAATTTTTATTCTTTTGCGAGACCGGTTTTACTACTACCACAGGCCTCCAGAGTAGCTGATGCTTATAGTTTCTATTTGTAAGTCATTGTTCATTTAACAAAATCTATTTTATTTATTCTTGAATACTTTGAATATCAAAGGATTTCCTCTATCCTCCTTTGGAGCCTACGTGGCCCTCATCATGTGCTTTCATTCAACATGTAATGAAAAGGCACAGGCAATGGACTTGAACGTGAGGATGAGCCAAACCTTTGGGAGACAACACAGCATATCCCCATCTGTGACAGCGGCGTCCCTGAGAATGCTGCTTGCAGGTGCATGTCCTAGCACAGAGTGAAACACACACATTTGATTTAGCTGCTCACTTTGCTCACCGAAATCTCATTAAACCAGTGAGATGGATGCTTTTTGTCTTGTCTTTTCTCACTGTCACATAAAATCTAGGCTCTACTAATACCTCCCTACTCACTTGGACCCCCATCAATATATTCTATAATGAAGTAAAAAGCAAGCAATAAAGCCACTTAATAACCAATCCTTTCAAACCTGCCGTGTTTTAAAGACAAAAATTGTTTCCAAGTAATCAGAACATTTTACTGACTTTTCTTTCTGAGACAACAATGCCTTTTTCTACAGTAGTCAGAGATAGATTCAGAGCTAAAAGCCAGCTTCATTTATAACCACAATTCTTAAAGGCAATTGAGTCCAAAGGCTACCATCTCCTTGCAGCTCCACTGACAGAGCCAGATGCCTTCAAATCCCAACCTTTTTGTCAGTTTGTAAGGGAGCTGGTAACCTAGAGGGCAGCTGTTAGGGAGTATTCATTGCTTTGAAAAACCAAGCTCCCCTCTAGGTTGCCAGCCAAGAACTACTGGGGAACCTTGATTCTCAAGTGGTGTGGGAACATGGGGAGCTGAATTGGGCCTCCCATGTCCCAGCTGACAGCCTTAATTTCAGACATGCTGATTATTCTGGGGGTCTGGCTTTCTTTTTTTTTTTGACATGCAACATTTCAAAAGGTCTCAGTTTCAACTCAACATGAATGAGGTAAATTTGTGGAAGCTTGAAAAAACTTGGCAGGATGGGAAAGCTCTTTCTCACCCATCTAAGTCTTCTGTTTTCTCCTGGGTGAGAGCAGTGATTTTCAAGCTTATCTAAATTTTCCCAGTGGAAGTGGATACTTCTGTGCAGGGAAGTCATGAGAATAGCTTGTTTCTTAGTTATCTTTTGTTGAGCCTTCAGAAGCTGTACACAAACCTCCCTGTGCTGGATACTGCTGAATGAGAGGGACAACTGCTAACAGACAGTATGAGGACTCCTCAATTCCTCCATAGGGTTTCTACTACTGTGCTCATCAAATGTCTATATAAACTTATTGTCAGTTATTTAACACTACACCTTTTCTTATTTTAGCCTTTGTGAACCAACGCACCTGCCCTTACCTGGAGAACCTGTAGCACCATTTAGGAGTCTCAGTATTTCAGATGCTGATATCCAGACTCCTAATGATTCTTACCAGCTGCTAAATAAGAACATCTGTTCCTTAATCATGTGATTCACCAAAGGGGTGTAGTGCTGCCCAAGCTGTTTGCCAACTGGGCCTTGTTGCATATTTTTCAGTGATCGGGTCACAATGCAGGAAGCTATTAGAGAGTTAGTCTGAACTGGATACACACAGAGATAATGCTGCTAAAAAATGCTTCCTCTTGAAGGTACTTCTATCCAGTGCCACTGTTTGCTAGATAGTTTGCAGTGTGAACTTTCTCAAAGGAAAGCTCCTTCCATGCTTGGTCTATGTATGGAGGCTGGAATGGAGTCCTTGTTGCAGATGTCTCAGTAGGAAACGAGCATAACTGTGTGTATCACATCTATACAAACAAACTTGCTAACCAGCCTGCCAGCAAGCATCTCAACTGTATTTCCCCCAAAGAGAAGAACTAATACGGGGGGATCTTCGCATCTGACATTAATACAGAGGCACAACTCCGCTTTGAGTGTAAACTCTCTGCTTTGAGCCAGGGCTCCAACTTGCTTATCTCATGGCTCTGACTCACCCTATCGAAGTGACTGATGGTCTCTACGACTGGGTGGTGGCTGTCTGCTTGGGATAGGATTAGACAACCACAGGTGGCACCACCTGCTGTGAAGCTGCCCTGCCTGGTTTTTCTCTGCTAATGACTCCTAGCCATTTAAGAGCCTGCTCAGTTGCTGAAGGGGAAGTGCCCAAGGGGACAATGGGCTCCTTGTAGTTTTTCAACAGTATCACTTGACTTTACTATTGGCTGGCATTTGGCATAGCATGTTGGGCTGGGTGCAAGTGGTGTGAGCAGTTGGCTGTGCCTCTCCAGAAAGGTGGCAGGAAGAGTTACAGGTTTATGTTGATCTGTAACACAGAATGCTGCTTTCTCTTTGCCACAGAATCTACCCTTTATACAGTGATGTGAACTACTGGGAGTTCTCTCACTGCCACTACAGCTCAATGGTGTATGTCTGATGCTTTTCTTTGTTCCTCTACTTTTATTATTGTGCTTTCTGCTCATTTGGATCAAGTACCTAATTAATTGTGTTTCCTGTAGGACAGCCTAGAACCTCACTAGAGCAAAGATGCTATACACTAAAAGACCTGCCTTGTTACCTTTGCTTGCAGCCTAAGAACTTAAGACAGTAGAGCCAGCTATTGATAAAACCACCAAGTGCCACTGCCACTGCCATTGAGTATCACAAGTCCCAGGCCCATTTTGAGCAAGGGAGCTGGCTGTGGAGACCAGCATTCTCAGGTGTTATCTTCAGAAAACTGCATCTCTGATGTCACTAGCATCTTCTGTGATAATAAATGGGAATTGTTTAAGGCATTTATAAAAAATAAATCCCAAGTGGAGGCTAATCTGAAGTCTTAGAGTTTCTTTACAAAACTCACCTACATAATCTACCCAGTCCCCTGCAATCCCTCAAAGCATACAGGAGATGAGAGCCCACTAACCAGATCCCCTGGACCCTACACCTTACCTGCCTGGCTCCACTGCAACAGAATCTTGGTGTTCAGAGGATTGCTGGGTAAATTTTTATTTTGATGCAACTTCTTTGTATTTTTAACAGGGCCCACACTGTCTGATGCAAATGAGTGCTCTGTGCTTTCTTCCTGCTATACTGCACAGCCATATGCTGCATGGTTTGGCTTTAATACTAAATGAAGTAATAACAAAAATCAGAGTGGATGTGCCATCCTCTAGCCCATGCAAAAGAAGTCACTACCACAGCTACCTGTCTTCTCAAATCAGGCCACACTATGAGCAATGTCAGAAAGTCAGGTATCTATAGATGAACCACAAAGCAATGCATAAAATCTGTTCTATTATATGACTAATCTCATTTCTTGTATGTGCCATTCCACAGTGTCGAGTTTAAACCTGGAAAACCAAATTAAACTCTGTGCTGCTGGTGGTGAGGGCCCTGCAGTACTTCCATGAGAAGGTCCATAGGCTAGGTATGAAGCAAAAACATCCGAGTGTCCGACCCAGCTCCAGGGAACTTGGAAACAGGTATCCCTCAGACTTCACTTGTAACAGGACTGACTGAAAAATTACCCATATTCCTGACTTCAAGCTTCATCTTCAATTAAAAGGAATTTCAGATTACTTTCACCCTACAGCCACAAAATGAGAAGACATTTCTAGTGCACGTGTGTGCACACACTAGTGGGAAACTGTAGATATGAATTTTGGATCTAGCCCAAGGCAAGAAATGGTTTGAAATTTTTGGAGGACAATGTATATTCTTTTACAAATTTCAGAGGGTCCTTAAATGATGAATATTAAGAACTCACTGCAACACCAAAGTCCTTGTCCGAATGAGCAATCTGTCACACCATTCTTCAGAGCCTACTTAAGACAGTTTACTTGGGATCAATCTGATTTCAGGTAAGTACACTAAGAACAAATGAATTTCATCAAAACCCCACCTCTTGCTTTTAAATGATTCCATGTTGTTTGCGATCATGACTGCAACTGCTGTGCTGCCTACAAATGCATTTCTAAACACAGAACTTTTTGATTTACTAGTACACTTACTAGTGTGAGTCTAGAGACAGCTTCATCTTGTGGGGCTATTGTTCAGTTATCTTCATTCCCTGAGAGCAATCCTGCAACAAATGCTCAAACCCTAAAAACCTTATGACATTAAAGTGCCCAGAATCGTGTATTTCTCTGAATATCATGCGGTGGAAAGACAAGACAGATTTTCTTGCCTCTGGCCTAGCCCTGTCTTTATGATCTGAAGATGTTGGCATCATTAAAGCATCTTGGCTTGGCATTTGCTTTATCTCTTGTTTGTAAAGATACTGTTCTGAACAGTACTTTCTTTTTTGTGGTACCAAACGGCTAGACATTAAAAGGGAAAAATACTAGTGGAAGAGACAACATTTGTCTTTTCTGTTGAACAACAAACAGAACTAAATGTTGACCTACAGCCTCCAGCTGTCTAGCAGACTAGCTGTCCCAAGCTGCAGAATAGCCATCCTTCCTGTAGCCAGTGCCACAGCATTCCCACACATTCACACACTGGCAAATCAAGAAACCTTGTTCACTTCAATGCTGATTATTCAGATTACTGAGAAGTACCCAATGAAAATAGTGACAATATTTGTAGACCTTGATTCAGCTATTCATTTTCTTCTGCTAGTAGATACAAATTCACAGATTTGTCTGTACTGTAGGGTTTTTTACATCAAATTTGTGCCAGTCAGGGAGTCAAGAGGAGGAAGAAAATGTTTCTGCTGTGACACAGCACATTTAATTGCACAGAAACAATGCACAACTTTTGAATGCTTATATCCTTAATACTACATTGATGTATTAATGTACTTTGTTTTAATACATAGAGTTAAACACAAAAGCTTCCTTAAAACTCCAGCCATCCCTCTACTATCTTGTAATTCAAGCCATGTGAAGTCAGGAAAAGGAAACTGAATTATGCAGCTTAATATGGAGACATTGCACACCTGACATCAGATTAAAAAAGTTAAGCATCAGTCTTCTATAATTTTTTCCATTTGTTTTCTTCTTTATTTATTTAAGAGCCTGGAATTAACCTGAAATTAAATGGCAATCCCTTTTCTTCTGAAGGACCTAGTTAGGATCTCCTGTTTAATCAGAAATGGAGCTTGTAATTGGGCAAGCACCCAGTGGTTGACATGCACAGAGAAGGGGTCAGTTTTCTCCTTTGCCTGAGGAATGGCAACTTGCATCTCTAGTGGCAACTGCTTCTATAGCTGGGAAAGAAATCATGCCCCCACTGACTTCAGCTAAATGCATCTTTCATTGATGGAAGTCATGTGGAGAAGGCTAAGCAGAAAGGCTGGGAATGACCTTACCCTCTCAGGATAGCCTAGCAAGTGTGACACTTGTGGGGGAGAAATATACATCTGACCCCCCTCCCCTGGGAGCTGAAGTCAGATTCCCTGTACCCGGAGGAATATAGTCATTGTTAAAGCAGGAGTCATGCCACCGCTGTCACCCTCTGGGCTCTGAAGGAAAGCCACACTAACCACAGGATTTCATACAGAGCATCATTCAATGGGCTTGCTCAGACTGCTGAATGAATCGAGTCATTTGTATGAAATATGTAGAAAAATGCCACATCTCTGGTCATGATAGGGCTTAACTATGAGGCAGGCAGTGAGCAGCACAGTGCTGTCAAGTCGGAGGTGCTGCTGGGCACACCCCGAAGCAGAGGTATAAGAACATTTGTACACTCCTGTGTACAAAGCTGCAGGTGCTGGGTCTAACTCTTGAGTGGGTGGTGATGAAGTCTTATTTTGGGTGCCTAAAGGCTTTAATAGTTCTCGATATGCCTACAAAAAGCCCATTTAAATCTATAGAATTACCTGTGTTAATTACAATGTCACGCTGCTAATGCTACACTGACCAGAGCTAGCATGGCCAGAGTGCTCTGTACCAAGGAAGGAGTCCAAGACAGAGTTAGACAACTTAAATTGCATCCTACCTTCCCTGGGACAGGTCTGTCAGGCAGACAGGACATATGATAAGGAGGATTCCCTATCCTCTCTCCACCTGGCTGAACTTAGTGGGGAATGGTGACAAGTTGCTGCCCAGCACATCAGTTGTGTCTCCTCCGTGACTACCCCACCTTCACAGGCATCCTTGCATAACAGGTACAAGGCTCTGCAAGTGGAACCAGACAATGATGGGGATGATGGTTCTTCTAGCTTGGAGATGTCACCAAGGTTAAGTCAAAACTGCTTCCATCAATAAAAAAAGATGGGTCACTGACATAGGAGACTCTCCTGAGGGGAACAGAACATCCAGTATGCAGACCAGACCCAGCTCTTAGTGAAGTCTCCTGCCTCCCTAGGGACAGGGTTAAAGATGTGAAGAGGAAACTTCGTACTCTGGTAACAGCCCTCAGATTCTTATCCATTATTGATTTTTCATGTAGGCATCACTGAAGTTGCTACAAGTCAATCAAGACAGACGTCATGGCCTTGAGACATCTGGTTAAGGGACCAGGAGCACAANACTTGATGATGGTGACAATAAAGTTGAGTGTTTATGGGTAGGAATCAAGGGAGAGGCCAACAAGTTAGATACCATGGCAGAAGTCCATTATAGACCATTCAACCAGGATGAAATGGCAGATGAAAAATTCTGTAAGCAGCTGGGAGAAGTNGAAAGCATCAGGTCAGTACCTGTCTCTGAAACTGATGTCATTGAGAGATTTTGGGGTGTTTTGATGGTGGGTCAGTTTACAGGACACCAGGCCTGCTGGGAGCAGATGGGGTACACCTGTCTCAAAGGAGGAAAAGGATCTTTCAACAGGCATTGACAGGGCTCACAGAAAAACTTTTAAACTAGATTTGTAGGGGAAAAGGGATAAAACCAGACTTGCTGGAGATATAAACCTGGGAGCAGGTTATTGGTGTGTTAGAAACCATGGAAGTGCCTGAGAATGCTCACAAAGGAATTAAACTTCTCCCTCTCTAAAGGTGCCAGGATCAACATAAATAAAGTGCATCTCCTCCAGTGCATACAGCACAGGCAACAAATGGGACGAGCTGGAAAAATGTCATATAATTGCAATCACAGAAAGATAGTGAAGTGATTTGCACAACTGAAGTGCTGTGTTGGATGGCTATAAACTCTTTAGAAGGGATTGGCCAGGAAAGAGAGGGGGTGGGGTAGCCCTGTATGTTAGGGAGTGTTTTGACTGTCTTGAACTTGATGATGGTGACAATAAAGTTGAGTGTTTATGGGTAGGAATCAAGGGAGAGGCCAACAAGTTAGATACCATGGCAGAAGTCCATTATAGACCATTCAACCAGGATGAAATGGCAGATGAAAAATTCTGTAAGCAGCTGGGAGAAGTCTCACAATTCATAGCCCTTGTTCTTGTGGAGCACTTCAACTTACCAGATGTCTGCTGGAAATGTAAGACAGCAGAGAGGGAACAATGAAGGAGGTTCCTGCCATACGTGGAAGAGACCTTCCTGACACAGCTGGTGAGAAAGACAACAAGGGAAGGGACCCTGCTGGGCCAGTTGTTTGTGAGCAGAGAAGGACTTGTGGGTGATGTGAAGGTTGGAGGCTGTCTTGGGCATAGCGATCATGAAATGACAGGTTTTGATTCTCAGAGAAGTAAGAACGGGTGTTAGCAGAACTGCTAACTTGAATTTCCAGAGGGTGAATTTCAGCCTGTTTAGGAGTCCCTTGGGAGGCAGGCCTGGAGGGAAAATGAGTCCAGGAAAGCTGGAAATTCCTCAAGAGGGAAATCTTTAAGGCACAAGAGCTACTGTCCCTGTGTGCCATAAGAAGAACCAGTGGGGAAGATGGCCAGACTTGCTGAACAGAGAGATTTGCCTGGAACTCAGGAAAGGAAAGTTAATGGCCTGCAGAANCATAGCCCTTGTTCTTGTGGAGCACTTCAACTTACCAGATGTCTGCTGGAAATGTAAGACAGCAGAGAGGGAACAATGAAGGAGGTTCCTGCCATACGTGGAAGAGACCTTCCTGACACAGCTGGTGAGAAAGACAACAAGGGAAGGGACCCTGCTGGGCCAGTTGTTTGTGAGCAGAGAAGGACTTGTGGGTGATGTGAAGGTTGGAGGCTGTCTTGGGCATAGCGATCATGAAATGACAGGTTTTGATTCTCAGAGAAGTAAGAACGGGTGTTAGCAGAACTGCTAACTTGAATTTCCAGAGGGTGAATTTCAGCCTGTTTAGGAGTCCCTTGGGAGGCAGGCCTGGAGGGAAAATGAGTCCAGGAAAGCTGGAAATTCCTCAAGAGGGAAATCTTTAAGGCACAAGAGCTACTGTCCCTGTGTGCCATAAGAAGAACCAGTGGGGAAGATGGCCAGACTTGCTGAACAGAGAGATTTGCCTGGAACTCAGGAAAGGAAAGTTAATGGCCTGCAGAAGAATGGGCAGGCACCTCAGGAAACCCACAGATATTCCTTAAACTTTTATATGTGTGCATTCCCTTAAAACTTGCAAACCATCAGAGTTGAAAGCATTTGCTACCCTTCCCTAACCTAGCCTGAAGAAGTGGCCTGTGTACTTATTAGTGAGATGGCAGCCATGGGATGGGACTCCAAGTGCTGCTGCTGAAATCGCCCCCAGGATCAAATGGTACCGGCTGTCCAACAGTGCCCAACTCTTCCCCAGGAGTGCGAGGCAGTAAATGAAAAGCTCTGTGTTCAGAGTAGAAAGTAGAAAGCTGGTGTAGACATGCTGACATATCCAGCCACTAGTACTGGATAAATTCAATGTAATGCCTTGTAAAAATCTGGTTGCCACTTCCAGATGCTCATACTTGTAGCTGGTTACTAAGCTTGGGGTTCTCAGATGTAAGTAATTAGCATCCTACCCCTGTTAACATTCCACTTTCTTTCACTGTGATGAAGCATCACGTTGTAAAGCAGACAACAATGAAAAGCATATCCATTTTCAATTTGTTTAAATATATTAATCATACATGTCGGGATGGATTTTAATTAATAATTTTTTAACTTGTGTATGAAGGGAGGGATTAGCTGGCAGAACTGTGTAACGTCACTGCCAAAAGTCCTGGCTCTTTTGATAACTGTGTATGAAATTAGAGGAAAAAAAATCTTTAGCTTAGTGACCAGACCAAAATATATTTTTACAGCTGCCAAGCTTCTCATTGAAGATATAAACCAGAATCTAAAGGGATTCTGTGTATGTGTGTGTTGCATCGAGATATCCTACTTAAAACAGCACTAACATTAGTTTTGTCAGAAGTTGAATGGTGGAAGGGAGGGATGGGGGCTTGGCAATGGTTGCATTCTGGCCAGCGCTGTGTTAATATATCCAAACAAAATCATTTAGAGAGACAAGTTTCATGTCACAAGTTGCTGGTTTATTTAGCATGTGTGTAATAGATATGAAGGGGCTGGATTCCCACCTGTGTCCCCCAGGTGGTGGGAGATGGAGCTGGACTGCGAGGAGGTGCTTCTTTTGTGAGCAAGCACAGGGACACACTGGGGTCTCTCAGCATCTGCCTCCCCCTTCCCACCTCACCCCAGTTAGTGCAGGTCAGATGAAGTGATAGGTGAGCTCTGTTGCAGCAATCTTCTAGGCTATAAAATCTTTTAAGGAGTCTCTTCTATCCTCACAATGTCCCAAGAAGAGTTTTTTGGTTGATCAAAAAAATGAGTGAGCTGTCAGGAGCTCAGGCTGAGGATAAAATTCAGTCTCACCACTGGTGGGTTGGTTCAAGTTCAGTTTCAAAGACTACAAGGAAATTGCAAAATTGAAACTTGGCACAGAGATTGCTCTGCTCATGGTATTGCTATCTGAAAGCCAAATATTAAATGAAGTGCCCAAACATATGATCTGAAAATGACTTGGGGCCATCAAGACCTGCCAGAGTGCTAGCACCAGGTTCTGAAGAATCTTGTAAAGACTCAGCAGTCCCCCTACACCTGAAGATGGGGATTCGTAGTCAGCTTATGTTGATCTAAAACTGTGTCAAAACAGAAGGAGGCTGTCCTGCCTTAGGCAATGACACAGCACCCTAAGTAATGTCCTGTCCTCTGGGGTCAGTATGCTTGCAGGTCCCCAGTAACACTATAAATCTCCCTATGTCTATCCCCATTGAACCTGAGGAGCTGTTCTCTGAGTAATGTTCCCCCTCAGTATCTGCCAGCTCCTTTATTTTTGTGCACACTGGTGTTGACTGTCCCATCCCCTGCAGTCATTGCAAAACAGAAGATGGCCATCACTGTCTTTGACCACACTGACACTGGTCATAGTTATTGAAGCCACTGCTGCATACATGGTAGAGTTACCTTCTGTCTGCTGAAACCAATGCAGGCAGTAACAGTGGAAATACTTTAAAATCTTGAAGGTGTTTGTCTTCTATTAGCTGGACTTGATGCATTAACCTGTTGCCCACAGGTCTCATCAAGTGGGAATGATTTTCAGGCAGTAACATTTTGTCCAAATCTAAATTCAATTGAAAGATCTGATTTTCTGTGGTCCATCCAAACACCTCCACCAATAGAATGATTTTGCTTTTATTGAAGTATTTTCTTTCTTAGGGGCCATATTTCCTTTTCCTTCTGCCATACAAACTCCACAAATGATCAAAGTCTCAAATGGAATCCCAGCTGAAAGTGGTTACAAGAAACTGGAGATAATAAAACAAATATTGTAAGACCCCTAATATGAGCAACTCTCATAAAAAATGAGCAATTGGGAAATGTCTTTGCATGTCCTCTTTTAAGTTTGTTTAGTACATCTATTACTTGAGTTCTGAAGATCTAATGTCATAGCTCTCCAAAAAGTACCATAATGCTGTTTCCACTTAACTTAGAGATTTTCAGCAAATTTTGCAAATAAACAAATGGCTTCGTGATATGCATTAAATTCAAACTGAACAAGATGAAGATACCAGAGCAAAACAAAGTACACAATTAAAGAATAGTCTCAGACTATAAATCACAGTTTATAAATCACAGATTATAAATTATAATTGTCCTTCAAAATCTCTTGCCCAGAGTTTTAAATTTCTTTTCTGAAGCTGATGACCTAATCCATGTTCAAATTATTGCTTGGCACTTGCAATAAATTCTTAAAATGAACGCAAAAAGAAATATTAGTGTATTACTTATTTTAGAAAATGCTATGCAACATTTGAAATATACTTTTTCAGATGAATGGAAATCAAATGTAGCCCTCGTCCTTTATAGTTTATTTCTCCTACTTTTAACAAAAAAGTTCAAAGAAATATGAAATGGCTCTGGGAGGGTAACTAGTATTGTAACATATTTTCCTGGAGAAAGGAATAATTTGTTTTTTGTTTTTTTTTCAGATCTGAAGCACATTTGAAAAATGGTCAGGAGCCATATGTCTGAAATCTTCAAGGAATATTAAGGCTAACAGGCTAAATGTCTGACTCTGAGATGCTCTAGAGGATGCAGATTGGCTAAATGATGTCCAGCCTTTGAAAACCTGGATGTACTCCAACTTGGTGCTTGGAGAAAAGGGTCTTAATGAGTCTTTGGTATCTGCATCTATTGTTCAAGAGAACATCTTGAGCTGGGTAAAAGATGGATGTAATTTGTGAGGATCTAAACCCAAGGCAGCTACTCTTGCCCTTAAATGCACTGCTTCAAAGGCTTCCTGTGAAGCCTTGAAGATCAAGGAAAAGGGAAAGATCAAGGAGAAGGGAATGAGCTAGCTCAGTCTGACCTGCCCTTTGGCCAAGCTGTCTGGGGAGGTGGCATGTGGGGGATTTTAAGCTATTCTGCTGTCAAACCCAGCAAGGGAGCATGAGGTCCATGGACGCTTGAGTTTGGGTGGTATTGCTTCTGCCTCTGTCAGCCTCACCACCTATACTGTCAAGGGGACGAGAGAATTTGGGAGGCTGTGTGCTGCTGCCACTGGGAGTTGCATTCTTTCTCCCCTGCCTGCTAAAAAGGGAGAGGTACTTGAAGGTTTACCTTTTTTTTACCATCTTGACTGGAAGGAAACACCCCTCTACTAAAAGAAAACATAGGGTAGGACTCAAGATTGAGAAATAACTTGGAGTCGCTCAGTTTAGGATAAGTTTTTGGAAGCCCTCATCTCTATCAATTTGCAAACTCTGAAAGCAAACAGCAAAAAAAAAAATGTTGACAAGTGTATTCTATGGTCCCCTTGACTCTATGCAGTCTGTAAAGTCTTTTTAATCCTGACAGCAGCACCCTACCACTGCTGGCAGGGGAACACCAGCTGTGTTCAGTCTGCCAGGGGAATCAGGGGGAGAAGATGTAAAACTACTGAAAGGCATAGGAAATTTTTAGTTAAAACTTGTGACAGATGATTAGCTGGAACACATTACACAGACTTGGCAAATACCTAAAATTCCCACCAGGTTGGATTTGATGATGAGAAAGTCACCTTGAGAAGTGACAGACTTAACAAGCTTATGAAGTCCTAAAGACTTTCAGAATGTCTTGGCTTCCAGAAGCTTTGGTGAAGACAAACATGGAAACAAAAAATGCAGCTCTGCTCACGTCTCAGAACAGTCTTGCCTCCAAGAGTATACTCTTCCTGACCACCTTAAATGTCTTTACAGTGTGCTGCTCTTTGTTTCTATTTTGCTTCACAACTGCCCCCAAAGTGAAAAGTACTTCAGATAAAAAAGAAAAAACTGATTAGCAAGTTCTACCAAGTGTGCAGCATCTAGCCTCCTGAATTTAGACCAAGCCAAGAAACTTAATGGAAATTTTTACTGTGTATGAAAACGATTATTGTCACAACTTCAAAGCTCCTCAGCCAGTTTTCTGCATACTTAATCTGCTTTTTACATTTTACTGGTGTACTCAAAATCTATTGCCAATATGTCCAACCATTACAATAAACATGAAGTGTTTATGTTGGCATCTATGGCACAATTACGCATTTGCTTGTTTGCTTTTTGAAGCACAAGTTAGCTATGCCAGTTTTCCTGATCCTTGAAAAGGAACACAATGGGCACTTGTGATCCAGTAAAATTTGATTGAGAGAGTTATGAAAAACTAAAAAGCTTTGTTCATAGATGATAGAATGCAAACTGCATTCAGTCTTCATTGCTGTGATTTGCTGGTGTACAGTCACACTAAAACATCGTTAGTCAGCTTTGATGGAAGATGCAAGTCTGTTCCTCTGATGGACTCTACAGGAATAACAAAAAGCTTTTGTCTCAGATGTGGAAGAGTCCTCAGCAACCTTTCCGAACAGCATTGACCCTCTAAACTAAACACACCTCTAGTCTAAAATCTTTCATGCAAACATGGAAAATAATGGAAATGAAGGTGCATGGCCAAGAGTCCTACTCTACCCTGGGAAAGGACTTTAAGAAAGCTCACTATCTATCGGCAGCACTTACTGGAAACTTGTAAAACAAATGAAGTCTGGGCTTATGCTAGCCCCAGATGTGCCAGAGCTCCAGAAAAGAGAATGAGAGAGAAGGCAGGTTCTGTTTCTTCTAGGCAGGAAAAAACAACAGTACAGAGATAGGCTGCTTCTGTCACCCAAGCCTATTGACTAAAAACCAGCATGGGTCTCTCTGCCTTCTGCAATCAATAGTCCTTTTGGGTTCTCCTTAAATGAATGAGAAAATCATCCTGTAGGTTCTCAATACAGATTTCCCTTTCATGAGGTGAGAGTTAAGAGCCATACAGGTCATGCAGGCTGTGTTCATTTTGCTATTTTGTTTTACTGAAGGAGAGCCAGTATGGAGCTGGAGCTGCTAGGTAGGTGCTGTGCAAGCAAAGGAGAAAAGCATGGGTGCCTGCTGCAGGGTAGAGCCCTGCAGCTCTGGTGGTTGGTGCTCTTTTGTTCAGCTGAGGAAAGCCAGCTAGGTCTTGTTACTTACTGTCTTATTTGGCCGTAGGAAGAAAGGGTTAATTGTGCTGGTTTTTGCCAGCTAGGGAGGCACTGAGCCAACATAAAACTGGGAGGGGAAGCAGGACAACTAGCTCTTCAGAGTGGGAGGGGGAAGAGGCTGCCAGGCCTTGTTGTTTGTGTTTTTATTTTTGTTTTAAGTTCTGTTTTGAAATAAAACAAATTATTACACCTCTGCAAACTACCGAGTTTTCTAAGCCAGCCCTGCCATACAGCCTATGATCTTGCAGAGACAAAGGCAAAGGAAGATAGCTTGTGGTCTCAGCAGCTACTTGTGCTGGCAGGAGCAAGTAACTGCATAAAAGCAAAACTAGGAAAACATCCATTTGATATCCTTTCCAAACTGCAGCTTGATTCAGTCAAGGCTCTTTTTGTGCTGAATTTTTCTGTTTCAGTCCTACTACTGCTTGGTTTTCAGATTGACTGGTTGCTGCAGGAATTCTGTTTTAATTTAACAGGCAGCTGGAGCTTATTAAATGTGATTTTCCACAGTAGTATTTTATATCAGTACTTGATAATGGCATACCTGTAAACACCATCTATAATGAGCACCTTTAGGCGCCTGTGGAATCCGCCTGCTGCAGTCGGCGTGGCAGGGATGCTGGGTAACAACAGCCTGTCAGTTTAAGCCCAAACTTTCTTCAGCGCATTTTTCCCCTGCTTCCTAATCTCTCCTGACATAATGTTGAAAGTTATTACTTAGCTGCATAAAGAAAACCATCTGTCAATTATTTACCTGCTTACATGTGGGACCAGGTAGCCAGAAGCTGTTACTGGAAGCCAAAGCAAATGCCTGTCTTCCAAGAAATCAGAAACCCAATTGCAGTTGTCTGATTCAACCATCTATCTAGGGTAAGTCAATAAAAATCTGTTCTCCGTCAGAGAACAACTGAGATTCCTCCAAATACCATTTTTGACATCCAAGTCACGGCTGAGTAGTCATTAAACTTCTTTTGAGAGCTCTTAGAAAATGAGATTTTTAGCAGCTGTAAGTAACTATTTAAGTACACATCTTGCTGAATACATGTATGAAGACTGTTCATCCATGAGGTGTATCCTCCTCATGTTGGGTAACAAAAATGCTAACCTCTGAACTCATCACTTTCCAGAGTGCTCCTGTTGTTACAAAATTTACTACTTCTCTAGTTTTCCTGGCATGAAGAGCGGACTCTTTGAAAGCACTTGCTGTCTGCTGAAGACTGTTCCTGTCAGAGTCACTATGAGCTTTACAGTAATTGCAGTGGAAGCAGCCCTTGAGTAGAGGACTTTGGCTACACATGCCTTGATGAAAAAGAGAAGGAGTTGGGGGTGCTGGTTGATGAAGCGCTTAACATGAGCCAGCAATTTGCACCGGCAGCCCTAAAAGCCAAATGTATCCTGGGCTGCATCAAAAGATGCATGGCCAGCAGGTCAAGGGAGGCAATTCCACCCCTCTACTCTGCTCTAGTGAGAACCCACCTGGATTACTGCATCCAGCTCTGGAGGGTCCAACACAAGAAGGACATGGATCTGTTGGAGTGGGTCCAGAGGAGGGATATGAAGATGATCAGAAGGCTGGAGCACCTCTCCTATGAGGACAGGTTGATGGAGTTGGGTCTGTTCAGCCTCAAGAAGAAAAGGCTTTGGGGACACTTGATAGCAGCCTTCCAGTACCTGAAGGGGGCCTACAGGAAAGATGGAGAGGGGCTTTTTATAAAGGCATGTGCTGATAGGACAAGGGGCAATGGTTTTAAACTAGAGCAGGGGAGATTCAGATTAGACATTAGGAAGAAGTTCTTTACTATGAGTGTTGTGAGACACTGGAACATGTTGCCCAGAGAAGTCATGGACACCTGGAAGTGCTTAAGACCAGGATGGATGAGGCTCTGAGCAACCTGGGAAGTGGGAAGTATCCCTGCCCATGGCAGGGGGATTGGACCTAAATGATCTTTGAGGTGCCTTCCAACTCAAACCATTCTATGATTCTATGACTTTTTTCCCCTTCCATCCTTCAAATGACAGGAAACTACCAAAGGTTTCGTGAGAATGCTCAGAAAGACCATTTGGGAAAAAAGTCTCTCCTGAAGAAACTTAGGATTTCCTTTCTCAGGACCTGTGGGCAGATTTTTGCTAACATTATTTTACTCTAGTTGTTTCCTGCTGTGATTGGTAGACCACGGTATGCTGTTGCATAGTCTTCAATGGATACTGCTTCTCTGGGTTCATTGGAAATTGGGACTGGAAAAGATCTGAAAGCCAGTGTGTTAGACTGACACTGCTTAAAATGAAAAGATATATCTTGATAAACAGAGATTCTGCCATTTAAAGGTCTGTCTCATATTGGTAACGTTTTCACTTTTGCTGTGATTTGTCTTTTGATCTGTTAATTGCTAAGGAGAAGGTAGCACTCCTGAAACAAAGTTGTCTAGATGGCTCTTTACTGACACCCTGAATCCAGACTGGGTAAATCTGGTCGGCTTTCTGGGGGTGTCTTGTCTGAGATTTACTAAAAGAAAAAAAAAAAAAACAACGCACAAGGAATTTCTGCTATATATTTGCAGCAATATTACCAGACACGAGGAGGGTTAAAACAATTGCTAATAGATAATTCCAGGCATGTGTTACTCACTTCCCTGCAGGAGTACTGAAAGCTTTAGAAATATATTTTTCCTTCAACCTTCCAAACTGAATGGCTTAATGGAATTGTTTCTTTGAATTACTGACAGATCATAGCAGTTATAATTAGAACTTCCAGAAATAACGTGCTAAAGATTTTGTAGAAGATAAAGTCGGATTATATTTGCTGTAGACAGTCAGCATTCATGCAACAGTGTGTCAGCTACTGGAATAACTGTGTGCTGGCCATAACTTTGCAGATGCTCTGTGTTTTCAAGAATAGAAGGAATTGAAAAACAAAACACACTTAGTGTTGATTACAGTGAGATCAGTTAGGTCACTGCTGAGCATTTTTGGAAATCCCAGACCATGGAAGCTAAAATGCTTATTGTGCTGGCTGGACAGGAAAAAATGTGGAACCTATAGAAGCCAGAAGTAAAATGGCCAGCTTAAAGCAGCATTATTATCAGCAGCTGCTTTTCAGTCCTAAATAGAAAGTGCTTTTTAAGGAGATCTGTTGGGAATACTCCTACAACTAAGTGAACCCATAACAGCATGCTTCTGCTGACTAAACAGAGATGGAGGAGGAGAGTTCAATTGTTCCCAAAGGAGTTGCCATATATCTTTCCAGGATTTCTTGGACAGAAGTATATGTCTGAGCTGTTTGTGATGCCTTCATACTAAGTGTGGTCCCTGTGGTCCCAGTATGCGTGCACTGCTCCAACGTTTTGGTGTGCACCACAGGTCTTAGACACTTGACACACCTTAGGCTCAGTGGCTGCATCTCTACTTAAAACACAGGGCTAAGCCATGGCACCTGATCATCTCTACTGTTAAATTGTTACCACGGTGCTGGCTCTGTTTGGGCCAATTGTTGCCCTCTCAGACAATATGTGTGTATGGAAACACTGTTCTGTGTTGAAAGATAAAAGAAGATGGGTGGGAACTGTGTTGAGCTCATTGGCATAAGTGCAGGAGGATGGGCCCTATGATCTTTTGTTTAATAGAAAATATGACCACTGTGTACAGGCTGCAACACTGAGCTAGGATGTATTTTGCTGCTCTAGAAGGAGCCTGTCTGTAACTGCCCAACCCCATACAGGGGACAGTTATGAAAAAATCTTCAGATTTTCCTGAGACAGAAACAGAAAATTGGAATAATTTGTGTAAAGGTTATTTCAGAATTTATAACTTCTGTTCAGCATTTTCTTAAGTCAGTTTTGCCAGCATCCTGTGTTGCTCTTGCATACAAGATGTGGCAGTGAAGAAATGACTGCTTTTCTACAGCTTAAGCATAAACTCTTCTTGCAGCTCAGAGCCCAGGGATGCTCAAACCTAACCACAGATACTAGTGAAATCTAGATCCTCCTCATTTTGGCTCTTAAACCACCTCTCCCACACAGGATGGCCTTTCTCTAAAACCATTTTGCTGTCAGTTTATAGTTTTGTTTTCAGAATACTTAATTTTTACCTGCTCTGTGAGCAGCTTGACAGCACAGAGAACTACTGTTAGGGCCATACATGCTGCAAATGCCATTGGAAGCAAGTCAGCCCTTTCAAAGACATTTAAAAAATATCATCTCCACAGCTCGTGTGGCCATTTGTTAAAAACAAATGTCATTTGGGGAGTCTGCAAGCCAGGACCAGCCATTAGGTGGGTCTGAAATATGTGTCATCTGTTTAGTGTTGTATCCCCTTACGCACTGTCTCTTCTCAGAAGGCGGGTCCCTTGAGATTTCTGAGATCAGAGGGAAACAGGAGACCCATCTGCAACCTGCTGATTAGCCAGTCATCAACAGATTATCTCATACAAAAGGATGAGGGTAATGGGCTGAGGCCAGCTAAGTGCATATATGGTAGTGAAAGTACCAGTGCCACAAAGATGGGAAAGACCAAATGATGTGAATTGGGGGGGGGCACCTTTAAACAGACAGAAAAAGAAGGGTGGGATTGTTGGATGAGTCAGTTCAGAATATTTGGTGTCAAGATCAATTCAATAGATTCAACCTGGTCTTGTGGTTTCCTTTCTTTCTGAGGACAGATATCTGCAAGCCAGAGGAGCTGGTGGGTGTATGGTATTTTCAACTGCTTTATTTTCTCTGGGCTAAAAATACTCTGCAAACTTTGGTTTCATTTTCCATTCCTAACAGCTGAGCCCTGGTCTGGAGGGAATGAATGTGTTATCCCACTGTGAAACCATCTAAACAGGTGGAAAGGACAAGGGAGGGTAGAAAGGGAGGGTGGAAAATCTTGTTTTAGACAGAAGTACTCTTTCCTTTCTGAAGACAGAGTGAAGGCACTGTAGGTTATTTTAAAACTAAATTTTATATTCCCATTTTCCCATTTTCATCTATTTGCTTATGTGAAAGAGCCTTGGGTTGGGAGACATCAGGAAGAAAATAGTTATGGAGATGCTGTCAGCAGAAAGAGAAAATTCTGGGCACTGTGCTGCTCCTTCAGTCAGACCTAATCATTCTGCCAATAAGCTTCGGTTTTCACCTGTAACTTCTGTTATGACAGCTGGAGTCTCCCATTCAGCTTTACCAAAGTACTTTCTTTTCTCTTCTTCTGAGACAGCTCTTTATGAAAACTATCCCAATTCTGAGACAGCTCTGTCAAAGCATCTCAGTGCTGACTGGTGGTGCTGCTTCTGTAGCCAGCCCTGTGCCTCAGCACAGGGAAGACTGTCAGATAGGCTGAACTGTGGCAAATGTTGTTTTCCATTTTTCAGTATGGAAATATTTTCCATTGAGAAGCATGATCCTGCCTGGTAAGACTCTCTTCATCCAAATCCTGTCTGGATTGCAAGTAATTCTGCGAAGGCAAGGGCTAATGCACTAATCCATTCTAGTACTGTATGTCTTTATAGAAGCTTTTATAGAAAAGAAAAATAAGAATAAGGGTCCAGAGACTTGTACCATACAGAATGTAATCAATAAAGTTATTCAAAGTTTAACACAAAAGCACTCACACGGATCATTAGGGCAGAAACTTTAATCCACTGAGGTTTAGAAATGAGGAATTTCTTAAGTAGCACCTGAGATTTATTATTTTCTCTCCAAGTCTGTAGGGCTTTGTGGATTGTAAATCCTGCCAAAACACTTTTTCAAATAAATATTGGTGAGGAAAAATAAAAAAAGGAGTAAAGGAAAGCCAAGCTGAAATCTGATAAACGGCCCCAAGATTTCAACTCTTTCAGGGGTCACTGACTACTGTCCCAAACTCTCCCCTAACTGATAGAAGTTAGTAAGTAATCATGAACAGGGGGAGGAAAAATGGTGATAATGAGAAGAATAAAGCCATGCTGGTTTCATCTTTCCTACACCTGAGCCTTTGGGTAGGCTTTGAATTCCCTTAGACATGCCTCTTGCCATTCATACTTTTTCTGCTTAATCATCTAAAAAAGTGCAGGCTACACATCTCACCTGCTCTTGCTGAATGACAGGTTGGGGCTGTGTGAGCCCTGGATTTGCCCTGCCTGTCTCACATCAATTTTCTACCTTTCAGCAAAGGCATCTAGGCTAGAGGAAGGACAATGGATCAAGCGTGAGAGGATGGGCACCCTGTCAGGCAAGCACAGCTTGGAGTGTTCTCTTATGGGTGCTGAGTCCTCCTCTGCAAGACCGTTGGTTGAAGTGCATCAAAGGTAGCCCTATGGACATGCTATCAGATTAGAAACACGGATGAATGATGTGTTGGTCCCCCAGCCCAGCCTCGAGGCTGTGCCTGTGCAGCCCTGCAGACATAGTCACAGGTTAGGCATGAGCCTCACAAGTCTCCGCTGTTGCTTTCCAGTGCTTAGCACAAGGATGGCCTGGAAAAGCATCCTAGAGGTGGGCACTGGGCTGAGGTAATTCAATGACTATGACTGGTGTGCAGCTATCTGACAGAATGCTCTTGACCAGGGAGTCTGGCCAGACAGGACTTTCCTATGTGACAATTCACCTGACACCAGATGTGAATTGTCCTGGTGAACTGTGATTCCTCCTACAGCTTCTGAAGAATGTGTAGATTTGCAAAGAAGCAGAGGCACTGTGGGCCCTGTGCAAAATACAGTGTCTGGATCATACATTGCTCTTGTGGCAGCTTCTACCACTGTTCCCATTTGTGTGTCCTCTTTGCTCTAAAGCCAAGAGAGGGCTAGCATGTGTGAACTATGTTATATATGAATGAAAAGACACAACTAAGATATATAATGTACCCATATAACCCAGAATGTTACACATATCACCTATGTATTCATTGCACATATTTTATTTCCAGTAACATTGGCACCAGACTGTGTTCATTTAAGTTGTCTGTATTATGCTTGCACAGTAGGTCTGGTGGAGCTGTGATGTATCGTCCTCCCCCTCCACCAGAAAAAGATTTGGTGTCTACAGTGGAAACTTCAGTATCTTACTGTTGTAGGTCAGTGGTTTTCAGACTGCTTGCTGAGGCTGAGTGTGTGATCTGCAGCTGTCTTGGATGGCCATATTAACCAAGGACTTGCAGACTCATTAGTTTTATGTGAGGCTAAGTTTATTTCAGGACTACCAAAGGCCCATTAGGTCCATTATGGTTGGAATGGCTGACGAAGGCTTGCTTTGGGTGACATATCTGCTTGAGGGTGAGGCAGAACACGTGTGAGAGCTCCTCAGAGATTGCTTCTGCTTCATATAAGCCACGGGAACAAGAGCAAGTTAGCAAGTGGGTGTTCCTGCCTTCAGCAGGTAAATGGAGATTGTTATGATTCATTCAGACTCAGAATAGTTTCAGTAATGGCCATTAAAATGGATTCTGAATAAAATCAAGAAAAGTTTTTACTTCATCCTGATTACAAATACTCACACTTAAATACTGAAAATACTGTGATGTGAGGGCTGATGTTCTAAAGAGTACCCATGCATTAGATGTCAAGGAAATGTAGTATGGTCACAGACTGGTATAATGAGTCATCTGGGGACAAACCAGAAGCAAGCGCCTGAGGGAGGAAAATGGAGAAAGACAGCTGGAGAAAGAAAACTGCCTGGCTGCTGTTTTCAAGGTTAAAGAGAAATGATGAAATCAAAGCACCTATTAATTGTAACTATTCCATCTAACTTAGCTTGCTAATGCTACAAGACCACTGGCTCACTTTTATCTAAAACTGAAAAAGTGTGATTCAAAGCCTGTTCAAAGAGAATAATGAAATAGCCTGGAAGACCATTACCTAAAAACCAGCTACAATTATATGATATCTATGTGGACTCAAGTTTTTATGAGCTTGCATTTGCCCTCCTGGGCATCAGACAAAGGCCATCTATTCGTTAGGCTTTGGAGGAGAGTAAAATCAAGCTGTTTTGGACAGGGTTGAGGGCAGGACTCCCATATCTCTCACTGTGATGTCCTAGAGAGACTTAAGCATGCATGACTTATACAGTGACTTTACCCCATGCATGTACTGCATTGGTGATTGGCAAATGCATGGCTGGACTTCTCTGGGGTTTGCAGATGTCCTTGTATAGGCTGGAGTGGTAGCTCTGACTCGGCTATAAGACTTCTAATCTTATCTCAGACAAATGACCAATTGTTTGGGTTTGCTTTGGTTTGTTTTTTTTGAGCTGAGCAAGATTTCTGGACAGAAAAACTGGAATCAGACATGGGGTAAAAAGAGGAGAGTGTGTGTGTGCACACACACGTGCTACTGTAGCTCCTGCTGATCAGGTACTACTTGCTCTCATGTACTGGTGGCTGCCTTATAATCTTGTCTGAGTTGCACAGATAACTGCTGTCAGAGTACGTTACAGCTTGTGTACAGGCAGTGTAAGTTACATTGGACAGTTGAAAGTTGCTATTTCTTACTTTGGCCATCACAAGTGCAGTCTCTCCCTCTGCAGCTGCGGCTTAGTCACAGGGTACTGTTTTGTAGTCTCAGATTACTAAGTCTTTGAGGACAAAATTAATTCCTTACATAACTCGGTTGAAATTAATGTATTGATTGATACTGATGATTTGATGTTATTCTGTTAACTGTTTTTTCAAAGGCAGAACAATATATCATGGTATGTTTATTTGTATGCTGTGGAGCATAAGTGAAAAGGTTGATTGATCTGTTTTATGAAAACAAAGGATAATAATATCTTGGCTGTCAATACATTTTTGTATCTTTATTGTCTTTGATTCTTTACAGCCTTTACTGGCTTCAGTGGAGTTTGGATCAGACATTCATCTTCAAATCTTTATGCAAATGACAATGACAAGTTCACTCTGTGTGTGAATGAATTCCTTAATCTTCTGGGAGAATTTTAAGTTTACATTATAAACCAAAGACCTAACGGTAACTTCTGAGGCTACTTCTGCCGCCCCTATAAAATGATCACTTATCAACCATCTGATGTGTTTCCTTGCCAAACCACTAATATGAGGAAAAGTAGGTTGTGTGTGATGCTGTGTGTGATATTAGGTAGCCAATGGCAAATGACTTTTAATATATGCTTTTATAAGAACAAAAACGTGTAACATGTCTATCTGAGGATGATGGCTAAAGACTGAAGAAAAGAATACTCAGAGATGGAAAAACTATGACTTCCATGTCTAGTGCTAACATACCCCCTGTGAAAAAGAAGTCAAAGGTTCCCCTTGTTTAAGTTGTTTAGGACAAATAGTGCTGCAGGGGTGGCACACAGGAGGAGATATAAATCTCTCTGCATGCTAAGACTCAAAGAGAGTTCTGGGAGGAGCTCACTGCAAAAAAGATTTTAAGAAAAAAAAGAGTAACCGCTTTAGTCTGGATTCAGACCCAGACAAAGCTTAAGGCCTCTGGTGAATAAAGACAACCCTGTCAGATCTTTGCAGGTGACATGGAATGGTGTCACTGTCCTGTCACCATGCTGAGCTGCAATCTTACAAGCTCTGGCTGGTGTGATCAAATGAATGCTTCTTCCACTCGATTACTGCTTCTCTGAAAGTATCAAGCCACGGTGTCTGGGGTGAATGTAGAATTTTGCTCATTATTACTACAGCTTATTATATTTCCTGTGCCAGTCACAGGAAACCTGCCTGAAAAGACACAGATCCCCGTGGAGAACCTGGATCCCAAAATATCCCTCAAAAGCTGCATGATAGTAAGTGCTGGGTCATTCTGAAGCACTCCCAAGCCCTGACTGTTATTTTTCTGTGCTAAAAAACATTACGAAACACTGAGGAGGAACAAAAATAACAGGGATGAAAGCCTAATCTTTGTCAGAGAGCCAGACACTGACTGTATTGTAATTTCAGCACAGGCATGTGTCTGACATAAAATCAAGGACGCAAATAAAATGAGAGCACTCAATACGATCGTGCAAAACTGGGGTTTAACCCTTTTGCAGCCTAGCTAGTTGCAGCCTGGAGTGAATAGTGACCATGTATTTTGTAAAGGAGGAGTTGTTTTGGTTTTGTTTTTATTGTAAAAGAGCATTCAGATCAGCTGAGTTTGAGCCAATACTGAAAACAGAGCTGCCGAATTTATCATTGACCAGAAGATTTGTATGGGGCCAAAGGAGGTTGGTACAGAAAGATTAGAAGCAGATTATCAGCATGCTTTTAGCTTTATCTTTTTCTCGAAGCAAATAATTACCCTCAGAAACAACCTTGGCTTTAAATACATTTGTAAATATAAATTATTGTCATGAAAAGACTGATAAAAGTTATAGGAACTGTTATTTCTGACGGAAGAAATTAATTCCTGGGGGAATTAATTTCAAACAGCATGATTTCTGTAGCACTGCTACATTTTTGTCAGGAAAAGCCAATTTCAAAACAAAAATCATTTGTTCCTTATTCAAATCCTGCCTAAAGAAAAAGGGGGGAAAAAGAGACCATTCTGACATCAAAGGCTCATTTACCTACTGGACTTCTGTTAGGAAATGGAGAAAATTGCTGGTAATGGCTTTTTCTAGGAGATAAAGTAGGTTGATTTATCCTGGTTTCTGAATTGCATGTGGTCCAAAGCCCCCAACCGTAGCTTGGCTGAGTGGCTTCCAGCACAAGCTCTGTGGAACGTGGTCTGCATAGCCAGGGCTTATCTTTCCCCTGGAGAAATTGTCACCCAAGGAAATAAATTGTAAAGTAATTGAGAACTGGCATTTATTTGCACTATTGTCATGTGTATTCCCATAGTATGGGTCGCTGATAACTTCGGAAATGAAGGGAACAACCATGGTTTGTCATCAATGCCCAGGTTTTATGATCTTCTTGACAGCCTGGATATCTGATGTCACCTGTTTCAACTTAGCCTCATGAAAAGAGTTATGAGATTCTTCCCAGCCATGGGGAAGAAGTGGTCTGATACTAAATTGGTATGTATTTTCAAAGCAATGAAGATTCAAGTAGTTTCCTTATGCCCTATGCCCTTAAGTTGTGTTGAAAACTTCAATTATAGAAATTAAGGACCCTTCTGGAGAGTAGGGAGATGTCCTTTTTCATATCTGAAAACTTATAAACATTTATTGGAAAAAAACGGGTTAAAAAAATTAAAATTACCAAAGCTCAGCATAGGCAAAGTGATAAAGAAAACTAAGAAAGGAAAGAAAACTTTGTACACTGGGCTAGATACTACAGATGATTTATATAAGACAAAACTTGATGCTGCTGGCACTTTTACACTGAAGAAAGCAGGTAGGAGGCCTTTTCATCTGTATGATGGACTTTTCTGCCAAACTTGAAAACTGCTGACTGTGCCCAGCCTCCTCCTTTTCTGAAGGAAAAACCTCTGCCACAGGAGATTCACAACCGGGGCTTTTCATCTCCCTTATGACAGAGGAGCTCCCTGTCACCCTCAGACAGCCAGGTCATACTTGGTGACTTATGACTTATCTGCTGCTTCTGTCCTAAGCTGTTTTCAATGCACAAGTTACAGTTTCAGTTGTTATCAAGTAATTCAGGACAACGCAATTATCTCAATAAAATACAAGTAAAATCCCTAACTTTCTCCAAGTCATTTGATAAATAAGAAGCTGCATCGTTTTCACAAGGGTGTTTTGATTTCTCAGTGCCTTCCTACTTCAGGGAAGATGACAGGCACTTGGTGAGGTGAAGTGAGAGTGATGCATCAGCTCCCAATGGAGGGTGGCCATGAGCCTGGCAGGGCAGCACCTTCTGCAAGTGCATGACGCCTGCTCATATGGCAAGAGCTCACCTCACCAACTCACAGCATCTTAAAGAGAGAGGGCAACAGATGCGAGCTGTGCAGATGCTCAGTGTGGCTTCCCCAGGGAGTGAAAATAAAACTGCACTTCTTCGTTATGGTANGAGTAGGGGAAAAAAAAAAATTGACACAAATGGAGCCTGGTGTATGCCAAATATACGAGCTGTTCTAAAAGTACGATGTGTCATGGGCTCATTATTCATCAATGCTTCATCACACTGAGTTTATGGTGGCATTAAAATTGGAGAAAAAAGGACGTAATTTACATGAAATGCTGGAGACACTCCCTCCACCCTTTGATTCCTTCAGTAAGCTGGAAGGAGGTTTCTGTGCGCATGAGAAAGTGTGCTATACAATGCCAGCCTTTATTCTCTTCTTGAATTACTCATACTGTGCAGTATGTAGCAAAAAAAAAACCCAACAAAAAACAAAACCAAACCCACAACAACTTTGGGGCTTATTTTACTCTTCAGAAATAACAGTGAAACACTGAATCAAAGCTACAATGCACTGGTTGCTTCTAGAGTGTATTTTTCTAGGATTTTTTTGGAATGCTAGTATCTCTGTGCTTCATGCTGAAGTTGTTACTTTCCTACATACACAGGATAAGGGAAATTCCCCAGCCCCCTAAGTCCTGACCTTGACAAAGGAATGACTGTTGTGCCACTGCAGAAGGTTCTGCAGGCTGTTAAGCAACTGAGGTGGAAAGCACCAGCCGGCCAAAGGGAGCTGGCATTGGGGAAGGAGCCAGAAATTCAGGCCCACATCACTGTGAGGCATTGGGGCAAGGTAGAGAGCTTGGCATGGAAAAACAAATCTCATTGTAATGCTGTTGTCTACCAGAGGAGCTGCGAGTTCAATAGCTAACCTCCTTCCCCAGAGTTGGTTTTAAAAAAAAATCTTGTAGCTTTCACTCTGGACAAAAAAGGGCATATTTTGAAATCTGAGCCATGACACAGAACAGGGAGGAACATGGGAGTTTGAGTTCAGTGGTCTTCAAAGGGGGCTATTGCATTGCTGCCTCACAGCCAGGGGACCGTGTTCAAAGAGGGGCACAGGACTTGCTGGAAGGACACGGAAGACAAAACAGGGGTTGTGCGCCTGAGCTCCTGATGTCCACCCTAAAGAACTGGGATGGGGTGTGTTTTGACTGAGTTGCCTGGCCATCGGCTAAAGCCTTAACATCAGTTGGTCCCTCACTTTGGAGGCTGTTTGGTTTTCCGAAATTCATTTCCTAATAGAGGCAGAACATCAACTTCTTTACTTTTTGCTTTTTATTTCCCATTTTTTGTGAAGGGGGGAGAGTCAACTTTTACTACCTATGTCATTATCCATCTGAGGTTTCTTCAAGCCCACGGTCCCGTCGAACATCACACAATAGACTGGATGGGCTCCAGAGTAGTTTGTTTAGTTCCATATATAATTATTACCTCGTAAACAGGATGCACCTTTAAGTTGTAATTTAAATATGATAAATGGGCCAAACTCAAGAGTTTTATTATCCCAGGACACAGTTATTACCAACTTAACAGGAAACACCTGCAAGTTATTGTTATAATTAGAGATGGCTGAAAAATGGGGAAATCATTTTGTGGGGAAAAAAAAAAAATTATTGAAGTTATTTTCATTTTGAAAGGTTCAAATGTATCCATTTAGGCAGATTTTTATGATTGAAATCATGTTTTAATGTTCTCATTTGAAGAGAACTGTTACAATTTCCTCTGATGATTATCTTTAAGATAAAGAATACTAAAAGGAAATTACAGCCACATAAATTTAAAGTCTCATTGAAACAATGTGATCAGAGGTTTTGTTGTAATGATATGGGCAATTTGTTGCTCATCAATTTGTATTCCCTACAGGATGACTATTTTCAACTGAAATAAGACAATATGCTTTTCTGATTATTACTTTACTGGAAAGTGTCTTAATTTCTTCTTTCTGCCCAAAGCTCTTCATCCCACATGCACTGGTGGTGACAGCTAAGCTGCCAGGAGGATTACTGCCTCCTGTCCCTCAGGACTGCCCCCTCAGTTGGGAGTCATGGTCCCCGGCACTACATGGGCTGCACTGCCCAAGTAAACTCTCTCAGGAAAGGTTTACTGCTTAAATGGTACAGGCATGGGTTCTCCATCTTCATCACTGCAGCCTGTCACCCTAAGAACCTGCAGTGGAGCTGGCTGCAACCCTTAGTGTAGAGGGAAAGAGGGAAACAGTTTACTTCTGACTTTGGAGCAATAGAGTTGTTAGTGCTGCAAGATTTTGAATTTAAAAATACCTTTTTTTATTTTTTAGTAGGAAAATGAGACATAGTTGGTGATCAGTTTAATGAAAAATCTTTAAAAATAATGCACAATGTCTGTAAGGGGCAGTTTTCAAAATCTGTGGGTCTCAGGAGACTTCCATAGGCTTGGGTCACTTAAATATGGACCTGGGGCTACCAAGCCAGTAGGAGACTCTAAAATGTTAACCAACGTACAACATCTATCCAATCTTCCTAGATCAATTAGGAAAAGTGCACTTTTAATTTAAATGCACTTTTAATTTAAAATGTATTTCATGAATTTGAATCAGGTTGCTATTTGGAGAAAAACACTTCTCCTTTTTGTGACACTAACAGAAAGACAAAGACCAGAAATCCATGCTGACTGGAAGCCGTGGAAAACAAAAGTGAAATTGAGTTATTTACATCCTTTACTTCTCGACATATTTAACTTGTAATTTCCCTTTAAATTCATATTTGCCTCCTAAATGTGCAAAGGTGAAATGTCTTATTACTTGCTCTTGTTATAATCACTAGCTTTTTAGTTTTGCTACAACTATATGGTGAATAAGAGAAGTGACTTGAACACATGCTGCTTCTCTTTTCTCTGGTCCCATCAGACTTTCCCATTGTGCATGCATAAGTATGAGAGGACATGACTGAGTAATCAAAATGAGTCACTTTCTATCTTTATTGAAATAACCCTCTGTTCAGCATTCTCCTTTGCCAAGTAGCAGGCAGCAATTGCAAGTAGGTAATTGCACTGTTAACACATGCCAAGGCTCAGATAAGAACCAATCTGGGTACACGCAGTGTATTAACAAATTCTCCAAGCACTGACTCTGCAGAATAAGATTCAGCATTTTCATCCAAGATAATATGCTCTAATTAACCAGTGCACGGTACTTTACACTAAATACAGGGCTTGAATAGAACTTTGGGAATGGGATAATGGAGGCTTATTAGGTTAATAAAGAATCATGTGTTCCAAGGCTGACTTAAAAACACGATTAGACTTCTTTTAAAATAGGCCAAAGTATTTCAGATTTAAACAGTCCCCTGGAGTTTATTGAAATTATGAAATAGGTTTGGCAATCGATAAGTGACATCATTTATGCTGTTCGGAAAATGAAAATGCTCTAAAGAAACACCAGGAGCTTTGGTGGCTAAAGGCCACCATAAAACAGCTTCAGAGACTGGATACTTTTTGTCCAGCATTTGGACAGAAAGCATTTTATTAAAAAAAGTGAGAGCCAGTCTCTGATGATGTGTAAGTTTTCTAGGAGAGAAGGGAAGATATATGTTATACCACCTGGCTTCATTAAGATTACTTGTTGCTGTTCCTTGGGAAGACTTCTCTAGGTCTTTGACTTGAATTTAGAAAACATCTAAAATGCCTTTGCTGAGAGGCCTTGCTCAGACTTAAGAGATGCAGTGTATGTACTGGGATGACACTTGCTAATTCATGCTGGTTAAGTCTAAACAATCAGCTAGAGGATGCTTTGCTCACATCAGGGAACTTGAGCTACTTGCATGTGTTAATAGCATCTTAGAAAATTCTTTCATACTGCAGTGTGCCTTTCTCATCAAACCTTGGAAATATTACACAGCTGCTTCAGAAAGTTCTGTGGGCCAGGTTTGGGTCATCTGGTCTACAACTCTGAGTATTGTAAGTGGTCCATTGTCTGTGAACCACTGCTACAGTGGTCTCCCTAGTGGTCAGCCTATCCTTAAGCCTGTGTGGCATCTGCCTTAAATCACTGGAGTGCCTTTAGACGGTCACAGATGTTGGGATGAAGATGTCCAGACACGGGGAGCTGATTTCAAATCCCTGTGCTAGATCTATAGGGCTTTCTGCACGGACACAAACTCTTTGAGGACTCAGTTCCATGCAGTGTTGGGAATTTACTATCTCTCATCAGCTTTCTCTGAGAAACTTGAAACAGTTGCTCGACTGGTTTGACATTTGACAGCATTGTCTGAGTTCCTACTTCAGTCTTTTATTGTGACTGGATTACACAGTAGCATACGCATCAGTTGCCTTTCTATTTATTTTTTTTTGAGGGAGTGATTTTTCTTACACATGCAGCCTGAAAGGTATTTGCTATGCCAGCACTCTGTGCCATTATTCCTGCTTTTTATGAATTCAAATTCTTCTTAGCTGATTATGTTGCAACAGATGAACCAAACACCCCAGGGCCTGATCATTAGGCAAAAAGCTCACCTGAAATCAAAGGGAGTTACAGCCTAGAGGGTGGGATGTCTGTCATGAATATGGAAAAAAACATCATCAAAATGCATCACACCATCATGTATGTGTAATCAGAAAAGTCAAATATGTTTTAGCCTTTTTAGTGGAAATAATATTTAAAAAGAAAAATACCAGAAGGGTGGGAACACATCTCAGGAAAGACTCTGCAAGTAAAATTTGGCTCATGTGACTAATCTGGTTCATTTATGGGGGATTATTTCTAGGACTGAAGCTGGCAGAATTTAATCTATCCTTTTCAGGTCTTCTCAGATCAATTTGAAATTTATCACATTAAAAAAAAAAATCATCCAGCTTTTTTTCAGTTTTTCTCTACTTGTCACCTATCTTCCTCCATCTTAGCTGAAATTAAGCTAAATTCAGTTGACCCATAACTAATAATTGTAAGACTGTAACTCTTACTACCTGCAGACAAAATATCTTAATACAGTCTAGCCTGACAAGGCCCAAACTGTTCTCCTCCTAAACCCCACAGTTATTCAGTGAGTATCATAGTATTTCATTGCTAGCTTCTCTAAACAGTGTTAGAGGGAGGAAGTACATAGGACAAATCCAGACTTGTAGAAGGACTCCCACATGCTTTGCACTGAGCCCTAATTTCACTGCGTATCCAAAAATACAACTATTTATGTAGACAGATCAGTTCCAAAACCCTCAGCTAAGAGATAGAAACATGCAGAAAATATGTGCTGCACTGGCAGGCAGCACCTGAACACTGGGTGAATACTCTAGGTGGATCTCTTCTTATCCCATTATGGACATAGGTCTGAACAAAGCTGTCCTGAAGCAGGACAGGCTTTTTGGAAAAATATTTCCTGAATTATATGCAATTTCTGTAATTATGTTAATAATTTGCAAGCAAATAAGAGTTATGTTTAATCACAGAATCATCCAGGTTGGAAAAGACCCATGGGATCATCGTGTCCAACCTTTTGCCCTACTCTACAAGTCCACCCCTAGACCATATCCCCCAACAGTACATCTGAGTGATTCTTAAACACATCCAGGGATGGTGACTCAACCCCCTCCCTGGGCAGCCTATTCCAATAGCCCACCACTCTTTCCATGAAGATTTTTTTCCTAGTGTCCAGTCTAAACCAACCTTGTTTCAGCTTGAAACCTTTCCCTCTGGTTCTAAACCAGCATCAGGCAGCTCAATCCTCTATATTTGCTGTACAGAACAATTAAGATAATAAAGCCCATAGTTGTCTTTTATTTATCTCCAATCACATTAGAATACAATGAGATAAGCAAACAAATCTTGCTTTCATGTTCTGGAAGTCTGTTTCCTGCTTCAGTGTGTATGTGCACTAGGAAACAGGAACAGGTTATGTTTAGATGGTCATCTGTGAGACACTCTGTTCATGTAACAAAGTTGTCTAATATTTCCCTAGAAGGACTGTGTGTGTGTGTGTGACTCTACATGGCTTTTGCTGGTTTTCAAGGCACCAGGAAACATGGAGAAACAGGAAACATGGGGAAATACCACTGACCTTGCTCCCCTTTTTAGGCCAAAAAAAGTAGGTTTCTGCATTAATAATGAAGGCAGAGAAATATTTTGTTTTCCTCTCATTAATATGCTCAGTCATGACAGGAACAAACACTTCTTTACATCTCTCTGTGGGTTGCCTCCACAGGTCCCTGGGTTTTGCAGAGAACACTCATGAGGGATTAAGACCATGCTCAGGACAGTGGAGTGAGGGCAGTCCTGCTCAGGCAGGTCTGGAGGGGGCAGGTGGCCACATCTTGAGCCTGACCTCCATAAGCTGATGTTAGTCCTGTTAGTCCAGTACTCAAATCATACTGGTAGTTATGTTCAAGGCACTCAAAAGTCCCTGGAATTCTGTTTGGGCCACAGATGGTCAATGTGCCACTCATTTGTCAGAAAAAGTCAAAAGGAAGAATTGATGTTCTTCAGTGAGTTCAACACAGTTTCAGCCTGAATCTCCCAGGGTTGGGTGCATGCAACAGCACACATTTCTCTGGTGGGATGCTGGTCCCTTCCCCTTTGAGAAGCCCAGGCACATTGTCAAGATAGCAGAAGCCAGGAGAGCTGACGAAAATGAAGTTGTGGGTACTTGAGTGATACTGCACTTGTTCACATGTCACCAGCACATGGTTGGATACTGTGCAGGTTGCCTTCCTTGGGTAACCACTGTCCCAGTGCCAGAAGTGGGACTGCTGAAGAGATCAGATTTGTAATAAGCAGGAATGGCCCCAGCCAGGAAAGGAGGCAGGACCTCAGATCATCAGCACTAGATGGAGAAAGGAGGGAGGGTGAAGCAGTTTGGGGCATCTGACCTGGTAGAGAGTCACAGTGAGACAGGTCACTTCATGTATGGACTTGATGTGCGCACACTGGCAGCACATGCCCAGGGCTGCTGTGCAAAAAGCTGGCGTCAGCACCCCAGGGGTGATGCTAGTTTCCTGCTCTGTGTGCCCCAGGGTGCTCAAAGACTCTGCCCTGCCTGTCCCAGGATGCTGACAGCTCCTGCCCTGCACCCGCAGTTCCTCCTGCTCAATTCAGCAGGATGTCCTGATATCAGAGACCAGGGAGAGCTCGCTGCACAAACACCATGGCCTGTTCCAACTACCCCTCCAAAGGACAGTGACAAACCTGGGCATGAACTGTGGCGGTTTCAGATCAGAGTCCGATATTAGTAGGTGTAAGGAGAAATGCACTCACACTAAATCAAGACTTTTTGAGAGGCAAGATTCTACCCTTTTCCTTTCTTTTCGGCTGCAGCCAAATCAAACACCCAAGCTGTCTGCATTCAGCAAAGCCACATGCAGCAACTTCTTCAAGATGCACCACGCCTTTTGTCCCCTCTCTGTTGTGTGGCTACACTTGGGGCCCCCTTTGTTTTTGCAAAGGTTCAGCTCTGCACATCTGGAGCTGTGCGGTGCCCCACCAGGAAAGGAGTATGTTTATGGCAAGTGTAAGAATAAATATTTACCAGAATTCATCTGTAACAACAGAACAGGAAACCTACTTAAAAACAACAACAACAGTAAAGAAACCAGCCAAGAAATAATGGAGTGGTTAATCCCATTGGCTGGACTGTTCTATTTTTACACCAGGAATAACAAACACATTTGCAATGAATTGTACTTATTATTTTCAGTAGGGTAGTACTGAGGGACTCTGTTCAAGAATCAGACTGTCACTGACATTGCTTGGTTTTATATCTAAAACTAAAGTGTCATTTTTATAGCATATAATATTAATGTTCACAAAATAACAAAGTGCTGAGACTTCACTTCCACTGAAGTGCATTTAAAGGCTCCTACTGACTTATGTGGTAGTTGGATCAGGCCCCACAGCAACTGCTTATGCCCCAAACCAACATCGGTGCTGCAAGCAGGGGCAAGCTTTAGGTTTGGATGATGATGATGTTTAAAATTTTGTATGGGGAACAGATCTATATTCTTGTTTGATTTTCAGAACTGCTTTTATCTTTACGTGTTATGATAACCTTGTACTAGGCTCTAAGCTAACGATCTATAGGTTAAGGGATGAGGGAATGCCAGTAGTGTCTCTGCCGGGGAATAGACTTGGCATTAACGGGTGCCTGTGTTCAGCTTGTAACAGGCTCAAGGAGAATGAAGGAGCGATTTCTCCTGGTTAGAACAATTTTTTCTGAAACTCCTCTGCAGGGAGCAAGGGCTCAAGGAAATGAATTCTCCCAGGAGGGATAAGGAGCCAGGTGTTCAAATCAGCATGTAAACCTCAGAAGGACCTGCAGAGACAGAAGTCTTAAGGAGGATGAGAGGGGAAACGAGCATAAATCTTTAGGGGATAATCATGCTAAATGTGCAAGAATCTCATTGCAAGACTCAGAGGCAGACAATGTAAGCCATGTGAATCTGAGTTTACCTGAAATCTTGAGAAGACAATGGTGTAATACACATGGAACACTAGCTAACAGTGAGGAAAGACCAGCAGAGTGTGGCCAATAAGTGTGTCTTCATTTACCCATATCCTCTTACCTGTACAGCATTTATGCTACTTTAAGAAAAGAATAATGCACCACAGGTCTTTAAAAAGTTTTAAAGATGACCCTTCTAAAGATGGAGAATATCTCACAAGAAAAGGAGGAGGAGGTGAAATGCAATACAGAAGCTCAAATGGCTACCTAGTATGTCCTCTTTTCCCAGCAGCGGTCAGCAGAAGATATTTATAGGAGAGTATAAAACTGAGGATGTGCAGTGTTATTCATTTCCTTGTTTGCCCTCCCATTTTGAGTAACTGGCTGTTAGGGGAGTTTCTGAGCTGGATGTTCAACATGGACAGTCATGTCTTACTGATAGAGCTTTCTGGCATCAATTTGTCTAGTGATTCTTTGAATATTGAGTATCACTCTCCTCACTCTCCCATGGCAATAAGCTCTGCAAAGTTACTACACAATGCTCAATAAACCACAGAACTTTCCCCCCCCCAGTCTGCTAATTCCATTTTTAGGTCCCTGCCCCTTCTGTTGAAAAACTTAGTGACTATTGTTAACTTCTGTCTCTCTCTTCCCCTATCTGGTCTTTTCTGGAGAGGGCTTCTAATCTATGCTTCTTGGAACCACACAAACCTTTGCTCATCCTCAGTGGCCTTTTCTAGTTCTCTAGTCTCCTGAAATTGGTAGGGATCAGATCTGTGTATTGTGGTCATGCTTTCAGAAAGGGTTTTTTGGCTACTGATGAATCTGGGGATGCTGTCAGTGATCTGATGGCTAAAATGCCAGAACCTTTAGGCTTAGATTACAGTTGCCTGACTAGACATTTGGAGGAAGCACTTGGCAGTTGCCCAGGTTGGAAAATGTTGGGTTGTTTTTTTGTTTTTTTTTAATTTGCTTGGTGACCCTAGACCTCCTTGATCAACATCCAAAATAATATAAAAGGGAGGCCTTTCCAAACAAGCCTAAACCAGAGGGATTTGTCTCCCTGGAGATCCCATGTAGAGCAGAGTGAGGGTGAAAGCTGTGTCATTCTCAAATCTGCACGTGTCACCCTGGAATACACACAATATTTTGAGGTGGCATTAAAGGCCTCTGCTGCTATTCTTCATTCCTCTGACCCTGTGCCTAAGGGTAGCCACTAAAGAAAGAGTTAAGGCATATTCTAAATCTCTTGTGACTTCTCCTTTCTTTTTACTGACTTTTCCCTTTTCATCTGGAGTTGTGAAGTCTATGTAATTTTGCTCAAAACACCATTAAGATAAGAAATAGATCATCTTGATACACCTTATTTATGGTAAATTTTGCTGTAAACTGAACTTATGTTCCCAAGGATGAACAGGTACAATTAAGGCCTTTTCAGCCCAAAGGTATTTCTGTTTTTTTTTTTTTTTTTCAATAAAGTGAGCTGGGGATAAAAATCACCTAAAGAGAACCTTAGCACATCTGTTTGAAAATCCCAAACTCAGTCTTTGTGATTGTGGAAAGACCTGTGAGACATACAGTCTTAAAAAAAATCAACAAACAAGAAGGCACTTTTCAAACTAGGTGTTTTAAAATAAACCACTGACTGCTAAACACTCATGTCTGCTCTACTCTTTGAAGCACAGTTATTAATTCACATAAAGAAGGCAGACAATTTGAATAATGGCAAGACCACTCCTTCCCCATCCTTTGCAGCTGATGCACTGCCCAGCCCTGTTTTCATTCAGCTCTCTAAAGTCAAATCTAAACCACTGACCAGGTGCAATATGGAAAAATATCTTGAAATAAAGAGGCTTCTATATTTAAACACATTCTGCTGTGCTTATGATAAAACCGATTAAGAAGATGTGTGTTTCTGGAAATCAAATATTTCTGCATGGAAATAAAGATTAAATAAAAATGCCATTCAGTGTTATGTCAGAGATTGAAGGACTGAGGAGGGATGACATCTGAATTTTGCAGAAAGGTTTCATAAGCTGTGGAAGAACTCTGCAGGAGTAAAGCGTAGAAAACTGGTACTATCCACTTGCTAGAGGCAGAAGAACACATGTTACACAGCAAATAAGCAAAAGATGACGTAGTCTACTGAGGCTGGTATCCTTTTCTTGCCACACTGACATATTAATTTGTCCCACTGTCTTTTCATTCCCACCTCCTAATGCTAGCCACATCTCAATGAGCTTACCTGCCCGCAGGGGCTATGAAGGCATATAATACTTTCTCTGTTATGACCAGTTTTAATTACATGTTTTAACTGAGAATACAGCTGCTCTGATGAAGGACACAACCATATTAATAGTTGGTGAGTAGCAGACCTGGTATTTGTGGCATTTAGTACAATACAAGTCAGCTACCTCAGTCACATCCACATAGGGAGACGAGTTCTCAGGTGCTTTTTTGCAACCGTTTGTTTTAGTTTTCCATAAAAACAAAGAAACAAAGCTTCATTCTCGATTACCCAGATTTTTGTCAGCATTATACAAGCTTTTACTCACTGTTTATCAGAATAATATCTCCCAAATTTAAGGTTATGCAACTGTATGGCAATGCAGATTGCCTAGAAATGGACAGAAGCAAAGAAACATAAACCGGTAGGATACTAAGTCCATGCAAATGATTTATAGGGGGGCTTTTTTCCTTAGTGAAATGATGTACCATTAACTGAATGGCTTCTTGCTGTTCCATTATGTCTTAACTGTGGCCTGTTGTATCTTGGTGACAGCCAGAAGTGGCTCAGCTGAAGTCAGCAGAATAACCTTTGTATATAAGTGCTCCCTTAGAGTGAAGCAAAGACTCTGCATTTATTTCTGAGCAGGAGCAATGGTACTATGACATGGTACCTTTTACATATTGTTATAATGGTTCTTTTACAGCTGCTGTAATCTTTTGGCATGCCAAATAGGGGATATACGTTGTGTGATTTAATTTTCCAGCTTTTCCATACCGTTTCTTACCTAGAATGCAAACTAGTGTGTTTTCAGCATTGAGAACAGAGGCTGGTTTTGCCACCTGGGATTGCAAAAAGGAAAGCTGATCAAAAAAAAAGACATTGTGTCTCTGAACATGGGAATTATAAGAGGCAATACACATGCACAGAAGCAAGTAAGGCAATATTCTATATACAGCCGTATTTAGCACTGAGGATTTGTTAAAAGGGAGGAGACAAAAGATGCCAGCTCAAACCCAAACTCCTTCAGACTTCAGCTGTTTCAAGGCCAAGCTTTTGAGACCTCTCAAGAAAAAAAGGAAAACAACCCCAAACAAAGAAAATGCTGTGAAAACCAGTCCTGGACATCTTAAATAACATCACTGCCTTGAAATAAAAAATCACTGGGGAGAAATTAGACAGATCGTCACTCCTAGGGCTTTATTTCCATGGGGTCCCAAAGTTTAAGTTTAACTAAAGCTTAAATCACGCTCAGATGATTTCTTTTAAGTAAAAGCAAGAGTTAAAAAAGAACAGAAAACATAAGTTGAATGTCATGGCCTGGTAAATAACAAGTAGTGGTCCTAAAGGAATGGCTGCGGATTTCAAGGAGACATGGACTCATGCAGGATGTGAGTAACTCCTGTAGACTTCCCACTATCTTTAAGTGGGCTCTCACTGACGTTATTGGTATCCTGTGGTGAGAGAATAAGACCAATATTTTTAGATTTGTGTACACTAGCTGTTTTCTGGAGTTGTTACAGCACTAGTCTATTTTTAGTGGTTCGTTCTCTTAAGTCGAAGAGCCTTTGCGTTGTGTTGTGTCATACGCAGTGTGCAAACTTCCTGGAGCTCATCTGTTCCTTTGACTCTACCATCCACAATAGCAGCAGTGCTGACTCATTGGCCGTGACAATTTCTTCCTTAATAGCTCCCCAGGTAGGCAGAAATGTGCCAAACAGGGGCCAGTGATGGCCATATTGAGTGTGTGTCTGGCACTGGCATGATATCATTGCAGATTGGAAGAATCTGAGCAGTATCAGAGATATTTCATATGTTAACCTTCTGATATTTTGTAGTAATACCATGTCACTATATCCTAAGCACATTTTGCATACCTTGCAAATATAGTAATGTCACACCATAGGAATGATACATTTATTGTGGGGCACAGCTATCTGTGCTTATTGTGTAGATGACAGAATTTATAAGATAGACTACGAGGCCTGATGCACATTTAGAACTCATGATTGCATGTATTATCACTAACAAGCTCATATAGAGACATCATTTCTAGTTGGTTTTTGTTGTTTTTTTTTCTGGTGTATGTTTCTAGAAGGACTGAAGGTCAGTTGTTTGTGTTTTTTTTTTTTGTTGGAAAGTTTCTTTGATTTTCCTGTTATGGTTATTATTCAAAATAACAAAACTATGAAGTTCTACTGAATCTATATTTTTCTTACAGCCTTCCTTTTCACCTGTGACCACTTAATTTGTGTTGTCAGTAACACACGCTAGCTGTTAGAAAGTCCAAATAAAATTATACAATGCCTCATGACAGACAAACCGTTTCTCCACTCCTCACAATCCTTCGTGACAGCTGTTTAAGACACATGGAACTGACTTTCTCCATAATGCCAGTATTTTACCTGAATTTACTAGGCTTGTATTTGAGTCAGAGAATCACACAATGTTTTTCAACATGTTTTTGTCACAATTTTCTGTAATGGCTCTTTAGACCAGTTCCCTCAACACGGTGTATCTCAAAGACTTCCAGCAGTTGATGAAACAATATGACTATTGTCTGAGAGGTGTTTTCTTTTTTATCTCATCTCTATCTCTCACAAGTAGAAGCCTGTGCAGCAATCATGCCCTTCCCTTTCTTCATCTTTTTGTGTGTCTGCGTGTACATCACACTGCAAATTTCTATTAGTGGCAGAAGAGCACCTCTTTATACTTGGAGCAGAAACTGGTGACATCTGAAGTAATACAACACACCGAACTGCAGTGCACAGACAGGAGGGCAGTAAGTTACCCTGGTTCAAAGTATGTTTAAGATAACATTTGGGTTGGCTTGCAACAGCTGCACTGAGCTAAGAGAGGCTAGGCCTCATTAATACTCGGATGGGAGATCTCCAGATACTGTCAGAAAGTAGCATTAGTGACTTTGTAGCTGGCACTTTGTACTGGTGCTGTCTCAGTGTTTAGCATGTTCATAGGGATAGAATACTTCAAGAGAGGAATGGCTGTATTTTTGACTACTTTTCACAGTCTTCAGCACAAAAGAGAGAAGTCAGATCCAGGAGATGAGAGTGAGTATGTTAGCACTGAAATTGCACTGTTGTAGGCCCTAAGTATAGATATATATATAGTAAGAGGAGGTTTAACTGTAGTGCTCTTGGCCAAGCCTCTGCTTAGGTTCTTTGTGCCCATGAGTGAGTTTTCACGTGGGATTTGAGTCAGTCTAAAACCACACTGCTACTGTGGCAGGAGTGGCCCTGCTCTCCTCCACCACTTTCAGGCACATATCCCTTATTCCCTTCCCGACTCACTCTGGCTGAAAGGCAGCCTGTGCATGCAGAGGTAACACAGCAATGACTGGTCGGATGGATGAGGAGATTTAATGACATTAGCACCAGGGGTGTTGTGGGGACCCATCGGTGGGAGCAAGGCAAGGCTGGCTACCCTCAAAAAGTCTCAGGTGATTGTTAAAGCAGTACTCTGCAGTTCTGTGGTGGTTTAGTTTTGAGGAGATGTTCTGCTCATCCTATCCCAAGCCTTTGTGTGCAGGGTTATTGCCATGATATGTCACATCTCCTCAAAGGATGGCTGCTGAGAGATTGAGTGACAGGGCTTTGGTTATCTTCCATCCAAAGGGTGCTGTTCCTCCCAGTTTTCAGTTTCCTTTGTTTCCATAGAATCTAAATCCACTGAGAGTAAAGAGCTCTTCTAAAATGTCTGGCAGCCTCTCAAAGGGCACTGCAGAGGGTATGTGAGGCCCTGATTCCAATCTGAGTATTTAGGCTGACACCTCATTTTTTCAAAACATGTCAGGATCCCCAAATGCTGCATGGTGCACAGGAACTGTCTGTTGAGAGGCTTCTTCCTCCTTTTGGGTAAATTTCTAGGGGAAAGTCTTAAGTGTCCTAACCTAATGCCTGTAATCACAGCATGTGTGTATCTGTTCATACACATGTGTACATATATGTACACACAGACACAAACATGTACACACAGACACAAACATGTACACATGCAAACTCTTCTGGTAAAAAAGGAGGGAAATTTTGTTAACTATCACTATATGAAATTTAAAATTTAGCTGTAGGCCTATTCAGAATACTTTATTATTTTTGCTCTGCTTTGATAGATGGCAACTTCAATGAAAGGGAGGAAGAAAAATCAGAGCTGCGCACCAGCCAGTGATGGGAATGGAAACAACCTTCTGTTCCTTCCAAATGTAATCTCCAGACCAGCCTTCCCTCACGCTGCTCTTTCAAGATGCAATACACTGGAAAGCATTTCACAGCTTCAACTGTTTTTAATATGCACAGGAGAGATTCCTGGTGTCAGCTGTGTAAATGTTTTAACTGAGATTCATGCTTGGCTGTCCAGGTCATTGCTTTCTCTTCCGGCCCACACAGGCCAAAATGCATCTATACAAGCATCAAGTGTCCAAAATCAACAGAGTATTTTTCACTTGAACACACCCATGGCACGTGGCTCGCTCAGAGTACGGGGTACGATGCCAAGCAGTAGATTTGTATATTTGCCTGATATGAACTTAGCATGATTTATAAAAAAGATGCAATAGTCCTTTTGTATGCCTTTGAAAATCTGATTTGGCAGAAACCCTTTCCAAAGAAGGAACTCAAGGAAACCAAACTCTCCCTCCTGTCTTAAGAAAGGACTAACCTAATGCAGGACATGTTCTGAAAATATGTTATTTATATTCAGAACTACAATGTATTTCCTCTGAATTCAAGTAACCCTCTAGCTCCTTTACTGGAAGAATAAAATTATTTTCTTTCTGCTATATAAAAGTATTAGGGGCACCTTCAAACTCAACAGCAGTTACATGATTAAACCACCTTTAGTTATAGAAAGAACTGGGTAGCTCTAGGGATAGGTTGAGTCAATGCACAGATCTACTGGCACTGTGTTCCCACATATTCTTATTCTGCCTGCAACTCTTTGAAATGTGAAATGAAGATAATGAAACCCAAGACACACTTCTGTGGTGACAAGACTCTCCTTTTGTGACACTTCCCTACGGGTTTCCTTCTAAAATCCAGTGTAATCATAAAACCAGGAACTTGAATACTATTTTTACTAAATTTAAATGAGGAGAACATGAGGGTTTTTTTGTGATCCAAACTTGAGGACCATCTGAACTAGGTATTTTTGCTGTTTGACATGTCCCCTGCATACGCAAGGGAGGCAGAAGGCTTTGCTACTGACTGAGAGTCCTTAAGAAATAAAACTAGATAGCTCTGTCCTTGGTATAGGTGCATTTACATTTTTAAGTCTAAAAGTATATGTATGTAACAAAAATAACAATTCTTCTGCAACTGATCTTACGAAACAGAAGGAGGAGGGCTTCTGTGTTACCCTAACCTTTAGAAAACAACGAAAAAAAGAAGGTCTAGAGCTTAGATATTGATGCAGCTATCTTAAACCATCTCCATGTATCATTGTTATTGTCACCTTTGTCCAAGCCCCCCCTTCTCTTTGCCAGCTGCATTCTATAAGCTGCCTATGAGCCTTACCAGACGAGGACCTTCAGTGCCTTGCCGACAGCAGAGGAATGCTCTAACCACCAGGCTATTTGATAGGCTTCATTTTTTTCCCCCCAGCTTTGTAAATCTATATCAATGTTTTATCTTTGTACTCCTTTCCAACAGCATTTATATCCATAGATTTGGGCCAAAGCTGGCAATGGTTCTGAGACAACAGATCAACCATTTTTGGTAAATTGGTTTTGGCAGAGAAGAAAAAAGTCAACTTTTTCTCTGGTTTTCTTCAGGGCAGAGTTGCTCTGGCTTCTAGATAGCCCAAGCTGCAAGTGCATCACTGTAAAGCAAGTCAACTTCCCCCAGGAGGTAGAACTACATTTATTTGTGCTGAAAAATGCTTGATCATTCTCCTCCTCAAGGTTGCTTATTGTGTATCTCACAAGCTGCATTTGTTACAAGTAGATATGCCTGCTTCAGCTGTCACTAAAGGCAGGTGCTCCACATAATGGACCATTCTAAAAGGTGGATCACAGAAGACAGAAAATAAGACAGTAAAGAAGCTGTAAAGTGCTAGATGGGAACTGGGGAAGTGGGAAGAAAATCTTTGACCTCTGCATTGAATTAAAGGTGCAGCAGTGAAGAAGTTGAAGAAACATAAATGTAGTGAGACAATGGCAGCTGCACGATTTTTCCAGAAGTTTCTTTCCTCCCTACAAAACAATGAAAGCTTTTAAGGTAACTGTCATATTGATTCAACCCCTTCAATGAAAAATTGCCTGAATGCCTTCAAAGCACTATGTATTTGTAACAAGATTTATTAAAATGGCCTTAATGGTTTCAAAGTCATATACAAATGCAGATTACCAGGCTGAATGAGAAATACATTATGTTTCAACTCAAGGTTGATAGGAAAAGGAAGACCAGGGAAAATGTGGGCCCACTGTTGAATGAGGTGGGTGCCCTGGTGAGGCAGGGTACAGAGAAGGTAGAGTTCCTGAATGCCTTCTTTGCTTCAGTCTGCTGCTAAGGCTGGCCCTTGGGAACCCCAGATTCTGAAGTTAAGAGAAATTCCAGAGGAAGGCAGGCTCTCCCTTGGTCGAGGAGGATTGGGTTAGAGATCATTTAGGCAAGCTGGACACCCACAGATCCATGGGCATTATTAGGATGCACCCATGAGTGCTGAGGGAGCTGGCTGATGTTATTGCTAAACAACTCTCCATCATCTTGGAAAGGTCATGGAAAATGGGGAGGTGCCTGTGGACTGGAGAAAAGCCAGTGTTACTCTAGTCTTCAGGGAGGGCAAGAAGGAGGACCCAGGAAACTACAGGCCTATCAGCCTCACCTCCAACCCTGGAAAGGTGACGGAATGGCTCATTCTGGAGGTCGTCTATAAGTGTGGAGGAAAAGTGGGTTATCAGCAGTGGTTGGCATGGGTTCTCCAAGGGGAAATCAGTGGATGTTGTTTACCTTGACTCCAGCAAAGCTTTTGACACTGTCTCCCATAACATCCTCATAGGTAAGCCTATATATGTATAAGTAGAAGTATATATATCATACAGAAGGTGAAGCTTGCATGGGTGAAATGAATCACTGTAGGGCCAAATACTACATTGTACTCAAATTCCATTTAGTTCCACTTGATTGCTTTTTTAACCTTGCGTTTAACCAGTTGCCACCTCTGCTCCAGAAAGATGTGGTACCAGGACAATATGAAGTAGCTACAGGACAGGTTAGAACTATACAGTTCAGTTCCTTTTGCTATTTTGTCTACCTTAAGGGAAAACAATAAAGCCACCCAATGATCCATAAAGCAGAGCTCACCTTGAATTAAAAGAATCACTTTGATAGGCCAATTTGCTTTGTTGAAGACCTGAACAGGCATGCTGCCTGTGTATCCACAACTAGTAACAGAAGTGTTACAAGAAGTGAAAAAAAGCAAGGTGTGGAAGCAGCTGTTTGTTGGTGTTCTTGCCTGGCACTAGGACTGGTTGGGGGCTTGCCTAGAAGTAGGCCACATGCTCTCTTAATGTCTCTTTAAATGTTGTGTCCTTCTCCAGAAAAGGCCTCTCCAGATGCTTTCAGTCTGAATGATGTAACTATATCAATTTCATTGTTAGATGTGCTAGAAAGGATGAAGTTTATGTCTGACACCTTCTAATTTTCTAAGTATATTTTGGTACCTTTGATTTGATAACACTTTCAGAAGCATATAGTGAAGGGGTAATCTCAGGAGACATGATCAGATGGAAGCAGCAATGCAAGATATTTCAAGTCTGCACCCTGCTTGTTCCTATCCCTGAACTGTGTCAGCAAAACTCCTGTTGAGGCCTGGCTGGGAAAGAGGTCAGGGAATTTGGTAGATCCTCTCAGAACCAATTTATTTTCTTTTTTTTTTTTTTAATTTTAAAAGAAGTCAATTTAGTCTCCTAGGAATGAGAGGTGTTATACTGGAAAACCCGGAGCTGTGTCGCTGCTGAACACTCTACTTTGAAACCTCTGATGCCAAAAGGAAATGATAGGAAATTCATTTAATATCTGTGTTATATGCTCCTGACCAACACTCTACCCACAAAAGGTAAATGAATATGCATCCTGAATATGAGTCACATTTAAGGAAAATCACAGGCTGAATATCCTCCACCTGGCTGCCCATGTTTTGTTAGACTTAATCTTAAATCAAGATATGAATATTTAAATGCAACAAAACGTCTATGAAGGCTTATGTTTTACTTAGATCCTGGTGAAAATGGACTGTTACCATACCAGTTTGGAGAAGAGGATGCCAAATGGATACAATGGACTGCAGAACATACTTGAAGTTAAGAGAGATGACACCTTGTGTAGGATATACAATATAAAAATTGAAAACAAAGAGAAGAAAACACAAAGTCTAGAGTATCCTAGAGGTACTTTAACAGGATATATAATGCATGTAAGTAAAGGATTGTTAATTAAGGAGGGTTAAGACACGCGTAAGGAGGAAGAAAGAATAATATAGGTCTGTATAGAAACTAACACAGCCCACTCAGCATTCACATTGCAAGCCTTAACCAGATCCTAGAACTGCTGATACAAAGCCCATAAGAGTTGCCAGAGATTTTAGTGCAGGAGATAAATCTGAGGAAGAAAATGCATTGTCTGTTACATACAAGAATATTCCAGGTCCACGTGTACACACATCCTGTATGTGACAGCACCCAGGAAGAGACCAGAGACAAAGAATTTGCTTTCCCTATGTTATTTTCCCAGCAAACTGTGGCCAAAGGTTGTAAACACATTACCAAAGCACTTGGTAACACCTTGCTTTTGTTTCCCTGTCTATATTACCATTTTGAAACTGTTTATACATATCTAAACTATTGTGTAATGGTGAGTTCAACGTGTTAGTCACAAACACAGTATTTAAGTCAAGAGCTGCTGTTTTCATTCTTGTACAGCTGGAAGGAAGGAAAGGCCATTTCTCTTTCTTCTTCTGCATGTTACATTTGATCTGATGGACCCTCTCCAATGCCTCTTTTCCAGGTTGAGGAGTCCTAGTCTGCTCAACCTAAAGTTGTACAGAAACCTCCCATGCTTTTTGACTAGTCCTGCTCCCCAGGTGTATTTTCTTTGTAGTTATATCATAGTCTTTCCAGAAGTGCATGCAAGCTCCACAGTGTAGATTTATCCTCACCAGGGATTTCTCTTGCAGTATAATACAATATATCTTCTCTTCATTTTCCCTTTCTCTCCCAGTAATTCCCAAATGCCTTTTTCGCTGCTGGCCTCAGATGGCTTTTGCAGAGAACTGTAGAAAAAGACTCCGAGGTCTCCATCATGAGTGCTAGATGCTCATCCAGGTACACCCCAGTGCAAAAATGCTTAGGGTTCTTTCTCCTCTTATTATGTGTTATTTTTTACTTACTGACTCTGATCTCAGTCTCCTATTTTATTACCCTTTCAGCTGAAGCTCTTCACCTCTTCACTGTCATTACAGTTCTGAGTACCTTGTATAATTTTGTAGCAACAGAAGACTGCCACCCATAAAATGCTAATTAATCCTAAATTACTGGCTTTTGTTACCACTGCTCACAAGAGAGACCATCTCATCAACACTTTGATCTTACATGTCTATCATATTAAGGATAAATTAAATCAATCCATATATAATGCAGCAAAGGAGGAAATAAACAGAAACGCAGACATACTGACAGAAAAGCATGTCTGTACTATCGAAGGGATTTGCCTATTGCAGCTCAGGTCTGTGTGAAATGAAATAAAAAACATGAGCCAATGGTGCAAGACCATTATATCAGCAAGCATTAGTGAGCTCCAGGGATCTCTTTCTCCACCTGCCATGGATGTTTAGAGGAGCCTGACGTCTTCTACAGCCTCCAGGGCATTGCTTTGGTCCATGCATACAGAAGTGATGTCCCAAACTGAAATCCCTGAGCATTTATGGCCATCAATGTAATAGTCCTCTTTAAACTGCAAGCTTACTTGCTGGACTCTTCACATGTATTATCCATTGCGTCAGATGATAAACTTTTAATTGTGGCAGTGATTCCACTCAGAAAATATGCAAGAGAAGCTGTGTATGATGCTTGCCTCAAATTCTTTTCTGTAGATAAAATATGTGAGATTTATTCCCAGTTGCTGAACTAGACCCCCTTTCTTATCTTCCTGACAACTACTTGCAACATCTGTCAATGCCTATTTAGGAGTGCACCAAGACACAAAGAACACTACAACAATTACTCTGAGCTCTGTGCTCCATTGTCAGGATGCTCTTGTCTTGGCTTTTAAAAAATATGTTCAGTGTGAATAAGAGAAAACCATGTGACTTTTTTATGGTTTAGAAAGTATACATTGGCAAAGGCTTGTCTCGAACAAATGCTGTTTCTTCTTTAAATAACATCGGGGGAAAACCCCATCATACCTCTTTAACTATTGTAAGATAATAAGCTCCTCTACCCAAATAACATATGGCATCTTTCTCATTTCAACCCGCACTATAATTCTGACAGATTTCAAAAGTCCTCATAGTCACAGGGGGGCAACACTGAGAGATACAGAGCTCAGGAAAGTAAAAAGAAAATTTTCCAGTTATTTCAATGGGAGCAGATCTTGTCAAAAGAAGGAAAAGGATAAGGCAATGTGATTTCAGCAGGTGGGGATAGTAGCCACAGAAAGCCTAACGTATCTGCATGCATGTTTAGGGACTGTTTGATTTTAATGCCTACTCAGTGTTGAAAATATAAAGGAAGGGCAACTTGCTTGACTTCCAAACTGAAAGAAAATTCAATGCCCAATTTATGTATTTATTTAAAATTTTTGAAAGCAGATCATTAAATACTGTGAAAAATACCAAAGAAAAGCATGAATACAAAGGAAACAACTACTGTTGAGCATCACAAGAGCCCCAGTCCTGCACAAATTCATGTAGCAAGTTCTAGGACCAGCTACTGAAATAACTACAACTGACAGAAATTCCATGCCTGAAGCACACCTCTGTATAGAAATATTTGCCTGACCTGCATGTTAATGCACATGTGTTTACAGAAGATACATTTTTTTGCCTAAGTCTTGATTAAAATCAAAGGGTCCACATGGCTGTAGAAGTCTAATCAAGTCCATAAGAAAAATCCACCAACCTCAGGTGTTCAGTGCAGCACCAAGTATCTGTTCTTTGAGTCGACCTATTTGGGCAAATGTACATCTGATGGTGCTCAGGTAGGGCTACCAGAGCCTGTAATCCAGTATTTCCGTGCTGGTCCTAAATAACTACTGCTGGGGGCATGAAGCAATGTAGAGATGTCATTTGCCTATGAATAGGCTTGTGGGGGGTTGTTGGAGTGGCAAGAGCAAACCACCCCTCACTACTGAGTCACTGTGAGGCCCTTACTTTGAGGTAAAAGGGAAAAGGCTGCCCATTGTCGCTTCATTTAACTTTGACCTAAGTTTGTATTTACAAAGGTAATTTGGATATCTCTCCCATTACAAAGCAATCTGCAATACACATTTGCCTTTACATTGCTCTTTAAAGACCAGGATTTTCCCTTTTTCAGACTGATGCTTATGTACATCGCTAGAGAACCTTCCTTTCTTACAGACAAAACCCACATAAGGAAAAAACCTGCAACTAACACCACCACGCTGAAGAGTTATGCTGAACAGAAGCAGCAAAACTGCAACTAATTATGGTTGCTCAGTAGGTATAAGATAATTTATCCTCCTCCCCTTTTCTCCCTCACTGAAGAATTAAACAGAAGCGCAATCACTGCAGTGTGGATATTAAATTATTTCAGTTGCCTGTTTGGTTAACTGACTGTGACACTCATTTAGTACTTGGCCATGGCAGATTTCTGCCCAGACTTGTACTGTGGGTGACCATGAAACTGCTGTGTATGTTTGTAGATATATACACATAAATAAAGGTATAATCATCAGTGAATAAAAGTTTCAGGCCTTTGTGACTGACTAGCATCACAAACAATCTGAGGCATCAGAAGCATTCTCAGCATTACCTGAAATGCTACGAAGCTGAAGTTATCCTGGCCTCAACCGCGTTACATCTACAAGGTTCAGAACATTTAGGAAGAGGCTGGTGTGCTGGAGTCTCCTTGTGATGCTTGGCATGACAGCGTAGCATTGCTAGGAGCAACACAGCCATCTGTGAGAGCCCATGTCAAGTTGATTCTGAGTAGAGGAACAGTCTTCTCTGGAGAACACATTTAGATTTCTGACAATGACTGGGGGGCATGGGCATCATCTGACCCATTCGAGAAGGTCGGAACTTCCCTCCCCAGTGTCCCCAGGGATCGAAGCTCTATGGATCTGCAAAGCATCTTAATGGGATGCCATATATGGCAGACCAGTTCAGGAGGTTGCTGTTCACCTAACGCTAAAATGGAAGTATTGCTTGTGCTTATGGACAAGCATTCAGAGAAAACGTTGATTTTCCAGTAACTAGAATACTCTGAAACACACTGGCAACGTGTCCATAATAACTTTGTAATAATCCTCCCAATAGCCCTAAAAGTCCCATGATATATTTTGCAGTTACAGTGTGAGAAATCTGTGTCTATTTGGTGAAATGACTGACAATTTAAGTAATTTTACAAAATAGTCTTGAGTGTGGAAGTAAGTGATTGTATGGTTCTGTAGAAATACACATGTTGAAAAAGAACACCAAGTTTTGAGAAATTAAGAAGATGGTAATTTTGCTAAATGACTGGCTGGAACAATCATCTTGAAAAATGACTGGAAATTTTAGTCATTTTGCAAATGACTCATTTTGCAATGGGATTAGAGCATAATTATGTGTTTGCAAGTGAATTTAATGCCCAAGAAAATGAGGGACTAATAAGCAATCACTACTCCCTGGATTTGCTCCCCAGCACTCCGAACTTCTTGGATCCATCTCTAGTAATCCATCTGTGTCTTGACCTGAGCCGTCCCTGATAGGTTAACTGTAGGCTTACTGGTAAGATGATTTTATGTTGGATGTTCACTAAATGGAAGTCTTTAACTCTCTTTCACTTCTGCTCTAAGTAAATATAAGAACAGATGTCTTAGGGCTGAGTGTGATACGGCTCCTTGTCTGCTTCTGCTAATCTGACCCAAATGTATTTGCAGTTTAAAAAATTACCAGAATGTCCAAATGCCAAAAATTCTACAACTAAATATGCAAACAATTACCAGGCTTGTGCAAATGTGTGGGTGTGTGAGCACGTGGGTGTGTGCATGTGCATGCCCGTAGCAAATCCACACCCACGTCGACTGACATTAATCACTCTGGGATGTTTATTCCTGGCTCATGAGGATGCATTCAGAGAACAAATATTTGGGCTTGGAGTGCATTATACGACATTAATAAAAAATAGTATTTCTTGAGGGAGGAGACCCCTGGCAACCACACAATGGATTTTCTCTTCTGTGGTGTTAAATAGGCTGATTGGTACAAACTGCTGGAGATGACTGCCAAGTTGTAAACTGTGTGGGACAGAGACCACCTCTTCTTAGACATGCACACAACATGCAAAATTCAGTCTATGACCAATGACAGAGCCTTGATTAAGGCCTCTTCGAGGAGCACAGGTCTTTAGTTTTCAGCCTTTCCACTTTTCCTGTCCTCAGGCATGACACCAGCTTAGATCTATTATGCCAGCTTGCTTAGTTCATTAGTTGATGACATTATGAAAAAACAAACAAACAACAAAAAACAGAGCATGAGGTAATCACTTGAAAGCATTTATACTAGCTTAGATTCCTGTTAGAACCCTACTGAAAATGAATATCCACATCTGAAAATGAATTTGCACATTGGCATCCACCACACAATGCTTCTATAGGAGCCCAAATAAGCTAGAACCTACTCAGTGGTGGAAAAAAACCAAAAGGCTCAGACATGCCCTGCATGTTCCTTTGGATACAGGGTATTAAATATCTATTCCCCTAACTCCTCATCACTGCCCAACTGCAGCATATCTCTTTCTTTATCTGCAGCTAGCTGGAAAGTGCTCATCAGAGCAGCATAGCTGCATATGGGAATGGGCCAAGATTTATGGTAATGGGATAATGAAAAGTAGCCAGAGGCAGTAATCTCTTTGTGTTGGAATAGTTGTAGCTGGAAGGAGGCGTTTGCCTGCCATCTTAGTTGCTTTTTGGTTTGTTATTACATGAGCTCAAACACCAGGAAAATTCAGCTATTACCTACATAGAAGGAAAGAATAGTTGAAGGGAGTTGTTTAAGCAAGGCTGGAAGAGAAGATATCTTGTGTAATTTATGGTCCATGATGCTATGGCTACAGTTCTCAGATGAAGTGACTAGTGATTGTCTCCTCAAATGATGGGCCAACTACCCAGAAGAAGGAGGACTCTTGTTATTTTGCTACTGTTAGAGTCTTCACCTCCCAGTTTCATGTGAGAAATGCTCAAGAGACCACCTGAAAGACTGACCCTGAATCAACTCTAACAAATCTTCATGCTGTAGAGTTCCTTATTTCTCTGCACTATCAAAGAGAAAAGAATAAGGCTTCAGGCACAAACTCATAAAGTTTTCATTCAACAAAAGATATCCTTGACTCCCAAAATATCATCCACCTTCTCTTTTTTTAGTAGTTTTCTCCTAACTCTACACCTGCATTGAAAATAAATCTTTGTTTACAAGGCAAAGTTACCAGGTTCTCAGCTCCTACCAACATTGTACTGAGGAAAATAAATAAATAAATAAAATCTGGAGACAGCCTACAAGCATTATACTTTACAGAAAGTCAAATGATCAGGTCAAATCTTTTAGAGATCTAATACAACTTTTGTTATCCAAACGCAGGTATGCCTTGGTGAATTTCCTGAAGCAAACCTGTACTTTAACTGTGTGAGACTCTGAACTAGAAGATTAGTGCCATAAAGTGCCTTCCAAATATTTATTTTTAGGGAGAGGACAATCCAGGGTTAAAGGAGATTGCCTTTATGAAAATGCAGTGGATAACACACCTCAAGCATGAGTTAAACCAAACTTAATCAACCACAAAATCCAACTCTGTTCTTTTCAGTCTGAATCGTATTTAAAAGTTTTATACATCTCATCCACACAGACCTAATGTACACACACAAACACACATGAATAGATTTGAGTGTGACAGTAGGTAACACATACATGTATACATGAACTTCTGTGTGCATGTGTAGCAGCTGCCAAAAAAAGAGAACTTTTACCTGCTGATGCCAGCATGTTGAGCTGGATATGAAATAATGACGACACAGCTAAAGCAGTAAAGGAGCAATTTCTTCAGTGCAAATTTACTCAACAGCTAGAAAAATGAATATACAGCGTTGAACAAACTGAAAACAGTCTCAACCTTTGTTACTTACCAACTGCCATGACAATATTTGGAAGCCACCTGTGAAACACACACAAGGACTGGCATCATTTCATGGTTTTGCTGCTTACTCTTTCCAAAAAAGGGACCTTCAGATGCGTGCACCTGGAGGGCACCATATGCAGTAAAATAAAATAAAACTACTCAGAAATACTTTTTGCCTCCATCCCTAGCAAGACTTCTTTGGGGATGTAAAAAATCAGTAACACTGAACGGCTGCTAGGGTAACACAAATACAATACCCAGAATCCTTTTTCTAGCCTGTTATTTTATAATTTATCAAAATGTTCAAATGCTCCTTCACTTGGCTATTAAAAAAATATTATTAAATGGAAGAAAGACTCTTCAGAAGGCTTTGAGCTTTAATGTGTTTCACAGAACACCCAGTCAGAGTGGAATGAAGGTGCAAAAATCTTGCCAAGGGCTCAGTGAATGGATAAAGTGTTAGAGGTGATGTGTGTTTTCAGAAGACATTAGACAGTATAATTTCAAAATTAAGACAGGACACTCACTCCTTTTCAATCCAAAGGCCAAGTTTTAAAGCATATGGGCACATTGCGCTGGACAGACTGCATCCTTGAAGTCTTATTCAGGTAAGATATTCAAGGGATGAAATGAATAGGAAAGGTCAGATGCTGAGATTGGGTTCCTTGAGGTCATATAATAAAACTTAAAACTGAAGTTTCTGTTTAGTTTCTATCACAGTAAATGAGCATGCATTCTGACCTGTACACATTTCAAAGTTCTTATGCATCTTGCTTAAAAGCAAGGACATGAGACCAAAACGCATTCTCTGGTATCAATGATGTTAGCTAAAAGTTGATGGAGCTACACCCATTTTAACCCTGATACAGGAGGAAGATCAGAAACTCTAGAAATGAATGTGCTCAAATCCTTCTTCTGTATCTGAAAATTTGGAAGACTGGTGAGGAAGGAGCAAAGCCAAAATCTAGATGTGAGTTTGGCAAGTGGTACAATTTCCAGCTCAAACCACTCGGGAGCTTTGGAGACTCAAGTTCTGCTTCCAAATCTGCTGCTGGGCCTTGAGCACATCTTGAATCTGGGATGGATAGACAAATCACACCACCAAGATAATAATTTTTTAACTTCTCTTACATGAAGTGAGATTGTTTTTATATTGAGTCATTCTTGATATCTGACTTGCAGACAGGATTTACAGCTGTCTGTTTCTTGGAAACTCTTTTGGCTGGCCGTTGCACTTGCTGTTTTCCTTCTATCCAGCAGGGAATGCTGGTGTATGGAAGTAACTCTCTCCCTAACCTAGGCAGAAATGCCTCTTCCTCAGTTAGGAAAGCATAGAAAACTTTCCCTGCACAATCTGGAATTTATTTGTTTCTGGAGCAGTGGTGTTCACACAAAATGCCAAACTAGTTTCCAAGTGCAGAGTACTCTTACCTAAGTCTGCCCTGCTTTGCTAGGGTTTCTAGCAGTCTTAAAGTAGGATGCCCTGTTTTACAGCACTTAGTACTAGAGCTTCAGCCAAGAAGGATCTTCATTCTGCATCTAGAGAAAACCTAGCTGGAAGACATACTAGTCCTTAAACATGTAAACGATCCAAAGATCACTCAGAGCTTGACATGGTAAGACAAAAGCAAAGGTATTTATGCTCTATGATTATTTTCCCTTGTCAGACCCAGTGAGGATAACATACAGAATATACTTTAAGATCTTCAATATTCTCAAGAGAGAAAGCCCTTTTGGCAGGCATCCTTACTTTTTTCAGTAAACACAAGCTTCTTCTGGGTTTTAAATTATAGCACTGAAGGGTAGCATCTTTTCCACTGATGATACTGAAAGCTGGAAGTTAATAGTACCATAAACTTACCCCCCCCCCCAGGCCTTGTTCCCAAAACCTGTACACTTTTTTTTATACTTGTTGAATCAGAGGATATTTGGGAACAGGTTCTCCAAAGTAACTGCGTTCCAAGATAAATTTCCATGGGGACATTTTCCATTTTGCACTCAAAACCCACAATCCCTGAGAACAAAGTTGCTCCATGCTTACTGCACCCCCCAAGAGTACCAAATGGAAATGCCTGGCAAAGGAGAGAGGAAAGAAGTATGACACTGTAACTGGACTGCAGTTGCAAACCTGATAGAAGTGAAAGGAGGCCGTGCAGCTGTGGCAGAGAAAAGCACAAGTTTTATCTGACTTGACTTCCCAGATAATAAATCTGCTGATCTTGAGGGGCATCTTCATTCTTTGATAACCATTCACAAGCCTCTGGCAAGCGCTAGCATGGGGATCGCTGCCAATATCTACAACAGCAAGGGCTGCAGTTTGAGAGCTTTGTGAGGAATGCAGATTGGCAGCGTTCCTGCCACCTTGGTGTTTTATTACTCCAAATGCCCAAGAAGAAGTGAACCAAATCAGTGGTCAGACTTGCAAATCTTGTGCCAGATGCAATATCATGAGACAGGCAATGAGGTTGCTACACAAGGGGAGGAGGCAGGTTGTGTGCCATGGGAAAAAGGTGCTGCAGCTGGAAGGAGAGACCAGATTGCCTCCTTGGGCTCCTGAGTGTGGGGTCACACCAGGTGTCAGGCACTCCATCTGTAATGATGCAGGGCCATTGGCCCTATCGAATAAATGCATATTTGTACAAACCAACTGGAGATACTAGATCCAGCCAGTGAATGAATTGTAGAGGCCAACCATCAGCCTGGTACAGAAGACACTGACTGGGGTGATGAGCTATTGTACAGAGCTGCACAAGGATAGAATTACACATATGCATGGGGGGACATAAGAAAAATATAAATTTTGTGAGAGTTTTGACTTGTATCTAAAAGGTTAAGTTTGGATAGATAAATGAGCTTCTGGTCTTCTCTTTGAGTCTGTCACTACCTGTGGCAGGAGTTGATGCATACATCTACTGTCATGGCTTGAGCAACTGAAGACCTTCTCAGTTTAACCCACCTACATTTGTGGATCAACAAGCTATTCATGAGCCTACTCAGGTCTGAGCATCTGGTGCTGTGCCTTGACCCTTACATTTGTGGGTGGGAAAATAGTTGCTTTAGGGGAGCCATTTCAGCTGATCCTCAGCAAGTTTGCAGATGACACCAAACTGGGAGGAATGGTTCATACACCAGAGGGTTGTGCTGCCACCAGACAGGCTGGAGAAATGGGCTGGCAGGAACCTCGTACAGTTCAAGAAGGGGAAGTCCTTCTCCTAGGGAGGAACAACCCCAGCCACCAGTGTATTCTGGGGGCTGCACAGATGGAAGACAGCTTTTCAAAAAAGGACTTAGGGATCCTGGTGGCCAACAAGATGAACATCAGCCAACAGTGGGCAGCTAAGTGGGCCAGTGGTATCCTGGGCTACATTATCAGGAGTGTTGCCAGCAGGTTGAGGGAGGCATAGACTTGAATGTTCTAGAAACAGTCCAACAAATGCCCACTAAAATGTTTAAGGGACTGGAGCATCTCTTCCCATGAGGAAAGGCTGAGAAAGCTGAGACTGCTTAGTCTAGAGAAGGGAAGGCTCAAGAAGTTCTTATCCATGTATATGAATAACTGGAGTAAAGTGTAAAGAGTAGGGTGTAAAGTGTGTAAGGAGCATGGAGGAGGCTGAGAGAGTTTGGGTTGTTCAGCCTGGAAAAGAGAAAGCTCTGGGGAGACCTTATTGCAGTCTTTCAAGATACATAAAGAGGGCTTATAAGAAACATGGAGAAAGACATTTTACCAGGGCCTGTAGTGACAAGATGAGGGACAATTATTTTAAACTGCAAGAGGGTAGTTTTAGACTGTATATAAGAAAGAATTAATTTTTTTTTTACAATGAGGGTGGTGAAGTACTAGAAGGGGTTGCCCAGATAAGCTGTAGATGCCCCATCATTGAAAGTGTTCAAGGTCAGGTTGGATGGGGCTTTGAGCGACCTGATCTGGTGAGAGATGTCCCTGCCCATGACATGGGGGTTGGACTAGGTGCTCTTTAAAGCTTCCTTCTGACCCAAACCATTCTGTGCTTCTATCATTCTATTTACATGATATCAAAAGTTTTACTTCATGACCAAATAGCTGAAACTCCTCACATTATCTGGGAAGGAAGCCAAACAGCAGTGCAAGATCAGTTCATGAAACGACAGAGCTATTTATCAGCATCATAACATAGGGCACCAGGATACACACCATTCTATGTTTCATTCCCTGGACTGTTCCCGCTCTGAGTCTCCATTCGGTCACTGACAGTAATTTTTGGGACTTTTGGAGCACCTTCCCTGCCACAGCCATGGGGACTGACTTTCCTACATGCAGACTACCTTCCTCTTGCAGATTTCCTGCCAACAGTGGCAGATGTGGAGGTGTTAGATATGAAGGTTTCACGGGCTGGACTTGCTCCTGCCACAGAGAAACTCCTGGATCAAGAGTAAAAAACATGTGGGTTTTTTTCTCTTTGTGTTTTTTTTTTTTTAAATCTCTCTCTTACTAGGCCACATTTGCACAGTCCAGCAACGACCCAGAAAGAATATCATGATTGCTACTGCATATTGATGTTTTTAAACACTAAGCTCCTATCTTGATGCAGGCAGCTAGACAGAGACAAGGATAAAAAGCAGTTCCAGTGGAACTGCAGTCTTAATTTTTATAATAGGATATTGTAGAAAGAAGTGCTATTTTTAGTGACCTGGTTTATCTGGGAAATTTCAGCTTGCAGATGAAATATGACTTTCGTGATCCATACACATGGATTTTTATGAATGGATCTTAAGGGATATTTTTTGCTTACAAGCCAGTGTTTAAAATCATCACATTTAAAATCATCATAACAGCATTATAAGAAATAACCTGGTATGAGAACCCTTTAGAGCCATGAGAACATGTAGCAGATGTGTTGCATCTGCACGTAGCAGTAGCTCTTCTGTTCACCAGTGTGTGAAGGCTCTGCACACAATCTCATGGTCAAAGCTGCATGGGAGCATAACCACCACATTAGTTGGGTTGCTTGGGCTGCTTCTCAGCTGTTTCGTGTCCTCACTGAGCAGAAAGCAGTCATTTGCCAAACCTGTGGAGAGAGGTCCTCCCAAAGATTGCAGGTCTCCCTGGTACAGCTAAAACTTTGCAGTAGCTTCATACTCTGACACTTCCTCACTCTCAGAAAAATTTACTTTATCCAACAGTTGAGCACTGCTGGCTCACAGTCTCTATTTCTCAGTGGGAAGCACCTGAAAAGTTCCGTATCTTTTATCCCAGGTAATCAGCCTGTGGTATGATCTGCACATGTCCATCATGACCATGGCCAAGTGCCCCATGTGTAGCTTCCAACAGTGAGACTTACCCTATATTTTTGTTCTCTTTCCTTCTTTTTTCTTTGTTTAACTTCCAGGAATTGTCTGAAGAGTTTCCAGTCTGACTTTCCCCAGATTCTGTTCTGATCCCCTCTCTCCTTCCTTCTCCCGTATTTCTTTTAAATTTTTTTCCCCATGGGCAGCCTCACTTGAACATCCTGGCAGCTTAATGTCTAAGTCTGCTGACTTGCAGCATACCTGGGGAGTTGATTCAGTTGTTTCAGTTAGTCTCTGTCTGGCTCTGTCTTCACAGAGCTCCAGTTCAGTGCCCTGTTCTGCTTTAAATACATAACCCAACAAACTGAATGCCTGCAGAGGGAAGCTCATTGGGTGGTGAGTAGAAGACTGGATTCATGAGGGAAGTGGTGTAAGAGAGTCTTGAAAAAGATTCTGGCAAAATTCGTAGATATCCCAGAGGGAACAACCCGAGGTGGGGAGTGCAATTGTAAGGTTTTTGGTTTTTATTAATTTTATAATGAAATAGAGGATCTTTAACATTTTCTTTTGGGTTTACTTGAATTGTGTCATTTTGCTTTGGTATGTTTATTCCTTTAAAGCCTTCCATCCCTTCTTTTTAATGAAATAGGTCTTGCTTTTTTTAAAGGTCATCTTGGAGTAAAAGAAAGTTTCACTTTAAGATTGATGAAATCCAATATTTCAGCTTTCCATAAGCAACCCATTTCCACTGAAGAAAATGATGAATTGCTTTTTCTTGATATTTTCAAAACCCTTTCCGCATTACTTTTGCTGGGACAGATTCCTAAATTTAAGTGGATTCATGAACAGTTTTCATTTCTCCAAAACTCTGTGGTTGGATTTACTATCTGTTGAACACAGGAGCCATATGGTGCCAACAGGCCTTGTGCAGAAGAGCATACTCATGGCTAAGCCATCACCCTGGGACTCAGGAGACCTAGTTACAGCTTCTGACTCGGCCAACTGACTTTACATTGGCCTTTACCCAAAGCCAAACTCTTAATGGAATTTTGGCAGGATTTTATTTATTTATTTTTATTTTTATTCATGTATTTTTTTTAAGAAGGTGTTAAAATAGGCTAAGCATCTAATACACACATTGATATAATTTCCTGATAACTGCATCTAGTGAAAACCCTGGGATGATGTGGGATGAGACCTTCCCTGGCACTTCTTCTATGTGTTGGGTTATGCTATATTCAGGGTGCAAAACCAAACAAATAGGTCACCCAGGGGAGCTGATGGACTCCAAATCTGGCACCCAGAACAAACAGAGACAATTCTAACTGGATCTTGGTCAGTTTATTACAATTAGTTGTCAAAGCAAACTGGCAATCCAGATGCCCATGCCTTCTCTGCTGGGGCAGATCTTGCTTCCTTGAGCAGAAACCCCTCCCTGGACTTGGCAAAATCTTTCCCATTAAAATTGCCATCAGTGAAAAATTCCAACAGAAGAACACATTTGTGGCTATTCAGCGTTTTGTTGAGTAAAGCACCTTTTGCTGAAAAATTCTTTACCCACTCCTGCCTTGCCACCACCCAGCCCTACAGATCTCTGGCTCTGCATCATTGGAGGATGTGTTTCATGCATACACAGCAGTGCTATGGTGCTTGAGAAGGGAGTGAGTTTGTAAAATAAATGCCTTTGTGAACAGTGCCTGCTAAACTGCCATCATTAAGAAACCCTCCTGGGCCAGACACTTGTTATCTTTGCTGACACTGCATCTGTTTGACCAGTTCTGCAAATAAGAAAATTAATTCTATTTTCAGGGTGTTAACTTTTCACAAGCAGCCTATTCTCACTGAATATGCTCACAAACTCTCTTCTTATAAAATGGACAGAACAAATGAAGCATCTCTACACTAACAGAGGAAGGGAGCACACTGTCTTACAAAGAGCAATTTTTTTCAGTCCAAAAAGAATTGTGAGAAAAGGATAAGTAGAAATAAAGGACTCTAAATGCTAAGGAATAATCTGCACGTGAACAATAAAAATAAGCAAGTACTGCTTGTTTTGGAAATGGGAGGTACAAGCCTAAGGCTTGTTTGTGCATTAACTTGTCATAGTGGCTTTACAAGTGTGTGCCTGCCTGTTTATTCAGGGATGCAGCAAGAACGGTTTCTGTATGGCAAGTAAGAAACATAACTCACAGTTTAGTAGTGTTGTACGGGGTCAAAACATCCATCAAAAACCTGTGGGAACTTCGTTGGCTTTATAAAACATGTTTCGATGGGGAAAGACATGTGTAACAACAAAGCTGTCTTACTGGTAACAGTATTTAACATTTCTCCTAATTTCATTCATGCTTTAATTCTTACAGGAAGAAAGGCTGGCAAAGTTCACTTGGTTTTAATTAGAGGGGTGAAGTAATAGGTGAGTAGGGTTTGAAAATCAGTCAAATTGTTTTGAGAAAGTAGTTCATTTTTTTTCCCTATGATTTGTTCTCTTAAAAAAAAAGGAAAATCTATTTAAGATATGTTTCCTGCCTTAAATGAGGCTTGTGGCAAATGTTAGGGATGAAAGTGGAAATTCAGGTGAACTAGGAATAATAATTTTGAAATTTTTTCCCTATCTCACATTTACATTCACACTTCAAGAGCTCTTTCATACGTATGCCTTCAGCGCTTGCTACTACCATCTGCTCTTCTGAAATACAGGTCTGTCAAACTGATAGGGAAGACAGGCAGTCACCCAATTCATAGTGTTCTTTAGTGTGGCTTTTCACACAGTGTGAGCTGAGAGCTGGGTTTCAGGAAGATAGAAAAGTGTTTGTTTTCCTGTTTGGGACCTATTTGCCTGAGCAAAAAAAAGCAGAAGAAATTTGAATTCATTGCAATGGTCACAAAGAAGGCCATAAAGTGATTTTTACTAGAGTTCAACTCTTGGTCAATGAGATTCATGTTTGCATATATATATCACCAAGCTGTCGGGGTCCTGCAGCAGGTGTTCTGTGGGGAAACTCGGCACCACAATGGCACCTGTGCCCATAAAGTCATCACCTACCACCAGAGACGGGCACAGAAGCACCACGGGTCACTCAGCCTCTCTTGTTCCAACACCACTGCACGGTCAAGGGTTGGGCTCCGTCAAGGGGTGAGCTAGTGGGGGAAGGATTAATGGCAGAATTACTCTTTCCCCTTCTTAGGGCAACAACTGTCAGTGATATGCTTTTCTCCTGACCCTCTGCCCACCCCACTTGGAGACAATAGACAGATTTGGCTGCAGCTGTCTGGTGAGCAGACACAAACTGAACACCTGTGGACCAAATATGCACAGCTGCCTTGTGCCAGGGCCGAGCTACCTATTGTGCAAGCTACGCACGTGCCGCCTGCAAGTGCCTCTGAAATGATGCCAGCTCAGAGATGGAGCCACTGAGGGTGGGGGAAAGAGAGGTTTGCCAGGACTCAGTTATCTGCTTTTACTCAGATGCCCCTGAAAGTCTCTCTGTGGCAGAAGGCATTCCTTAGTGCTGGGCAATGTATGGATGAAGCCATTTATATGCCTGAAGAATTAAACATCTGCTGAGGACACACTTGGCCATAGTTTGCAGTGTCATTGCATTCAGTTTTTGTGTTATCTCCATGATTCACAACGAGGGATTCACAAGAACAATTAATTCATGTGATGACCTATTCTACTTCTGAGTAAATACAGAAAATACCAAGGGATCACTGAGTTGCATCCTTGTGAATTAGTTTCTCTCCTGTACTCTGAATATGTAAAACAACATGTGCCTATTACTAGCCACAGAAAGTGAGTGTAACATAGAAACTGAAGGGCAGCTATTTCATGGGGCTGCTTTTGTTGGTGAACTATTTAGGTCTGTTTAGACCATTCTTCCTGTTCAAGGTCACCCAAGCTTTAGCAAATGAACAAGTGGCCTTTTCCAAATCGAAAACCACTAAATGACAATAACCTCTCATCATGGATGGTCACCAACATCTTGAGCTCAAAGATGAAAGTGAGATTACAGCACTTTAATTATACAGGGAATTACCATGTGCCACAGATGGAAACCAGGAGAGATCAAAAGTCGTCCCTGCTCAAGCCATCTGCATTCTCAAAGAAGAAGAGAGTTGTGACAAGTCCAGTGATACCAGCAGACAAATGCATTCCTGTCACGTAGAAAGAGGGGAGAGTCCCCAGATGAAAAACAACAAAGCAAAAAAATCTAGAGTGAGAGTTAAATGGCAGCCAGAATCTTCTTCCAACCTCATCTGGGGGAAAACTGTATCTTGAGTCCAGCAGAGCCCTGGATATGACAAGAAGGAAAAGTAGTAGAAATACAGGAAAGGAAACTCCTTGCCATAACAAGATCACTATTCTCTTTCCTTCTCCTTTCAACCTCCTGAAGAAGGCCAAAGAGGGGAAAAAAAAAAGGGCAAAAGGCTGCCTTGTATGGTGAACGTTAGAATTGCTCTTTACAAAGATTTATAAGGGCACCCAGAGAGCCTGGGCATGTGAGCTGAGAAATGAGTGTAATGTCATTTCAAGATGAGAAGCTAAAGCGTGGGGAAAAACAGTTCTCGGAACAAGCCATGACACCAGCACAGCTCTCTTGAGTCCTGACTTTCCTGACTAGGAAAGAAATGACTAACAAGCATTTTGGTGAACTTTAGCATCTTCTTTCTCTTGACTGTGTAAAACCCTTAGGGAGAAAACATAGAAACATGAAGATAAAAATTATTCCTCAAAATTATTAAGTGAAATATTAGGGTTTTTTAACAGATCAAATTTCTCAGTCCTCACCTTTCTGCCAATTTTATTCTTCCATTTTCATATTACAAGGCCGAGTGCCCCAGCAGCACTGTCAGTTGCTGCCAAACAGATGGTGTGATTTCAGTTGTGTAACTAATTTTACTGATTAATGGGATTTCTCAAGTAAAACTGCATGAATACATATGCATTTTTTCCAGGTTCAGATTAAGGTTTTGCCTTTGCAGAGAGTGAGAGAGAGTCTGTCTTATCTTTGCATTTGTCTTGGGTTTTCTTAAGTTTATCCATAGAATACTATTGAATCTAAATCAAAGGGGATTTCAAGACATAAAACCACAGTATAGGGAGTGTAATAGTAAGTATTAGTGTATTAGTAATATCCAAAGGAGTGGATAATATAACTTGGGTGGTTGGTTCATACAGATATCTGAACAGAGTCACATGCTCTGGAGGCATGACACACAGATCAGCTTATCCACTAGCCCTGAATGACACAACAAGTAATTTTTCACCAGATATTTCCAGGTTTCCCCTTCTGAATATTGTCGATAGAAGTAACAGAGCTAACTCCCCTCATTGTCTATCTAACGTATTTCTCTTTGGCTGCATAATTTCAGGGAAAATACACTCTTGTGGACACCATCATCAACTAAATCTTGTATACTGAATAACTAAAAGGTGAAAAATCCTTTATTATTATTAAACAAACAAACAAACAAACAGGAATACCAGAAAATCCTGGCATATACTAAAGATTTTGTTGGATAGAAGTAAAAAATGAAGGGGTTTCTTTGTGCAATGATGTCACCTGCACATACAATGTGATTCATACAGCCCCTTTTGCACCAAACTCTCTTCTGATATTTTTCTATACACCACAGAGACTTTGGGCTCCATCTGCAAGCAAAGGGAAGGAGTGAAAAAATTAAGAGATCTGTGGGGACAGAATGGAAGGGAAAAAAAGAAAATGCTGAAGCTTAAACAATGAAAAGAAAGATGGATGCAAATTACTGGAAAAAGTATCTAGAAGGAAAAAGTGTAGAAGTATAAAGGGGGAATTAAGCAAAATCTGTACAAGTCAGAGACCAGCAAGCCAGGTTTTCAGCTGGGGTAAGCCAGACAAGCTCCACTAAAGTGAGAGGAGATGAAATGATTTCTAGCAATTGAGGTTCTATCCCATTTTGTTACATAAAGAACAGGTAATTCACTTTATAGAGAAGCTATAACTCATGAATTAACTGTGAATTTTGTTAGCTGCCAAAAAAAACCCATCAAGAACCCTGCTAAAGCCCACTATTCTTTAAATGATATCTAATTAGGCTTACTATATTTTATCTGGGTGTTCACTTAAGGTGGATCCTGAGGATGCCCAAGAAGATCCAAGTGTGAAGCCTGGCATTCTGGATGAGTTCAGTTACAACACTGAATATCTGAAGGCAAACTGGAATTTGCCCTTTGCATCTAACCATGCAATACAGGTCACCCAACTTTTCCTAAGCCTTCATGCTTGAATCACATTGCCCTCGAGTTTATCACAGCAAGCAGAGAAGGCAGCAACACATGCAGTAAATCACATCATCTTGTTAACAATTGCCATGCCTCACCATTAGAAAGTTTTAGTCAAGCTTTGGAGGACAGGGCTATTTGATTTGACACAGAAGAAATAATACATCAAACAAAACAAACCATCCATAATTGTTTCATGTAAGGCTGCCCTTCATGAAAAGCTGGAATAGTCAAGGCTAAAGCCAGCTATGTCTTTTGGGGTGGCAGGGAAGACTCCAGAATCCCCCTCCCACACACAATCTCTCCTTGCTGCATGGTGGCAGCCCTCCATCCATCTGGAAATGCTCTGAGGTTCAGAAGAAGCTCAAGAGGAGCAATCGACATTGCTCCTCATAGCCTAGGGAGCTGTGCCAGGGATGAAGTTCAAGACCTGAACAATGCCCTGCTTGGCTAGTCATTTAGATAGAAACAATTATTTTACAGCCAAATGGTGGAGGGGGTCCAAATTCCAAAGAGCACTGAAGTCTCTGCAAACTTGGCTGAAAAATTATTAGCGCTGCCACAACAGCTGAGATTTCTGCTTGTTGCCAACAGCAGCAAAACCTGATGGCTTTGTACACAGGTAATCCAAACTGACCTGAACATCCCAGTGTACACTGTTCCTGTGGGCATCAACCGGGAACAGAGATTGAGGTGCAACTTTTCACCATGAATGCAGTTAAGGTTCTGTCTCCTTGCTGATCGAAGTGATGGGTGTTTAAGTTGAAGAAAACACTGAGATGCTCAGAGCTATAGTGCATTATGGCTGACTGTAACACATGGAAACACTTCTTCCTATTAAACATGAGAATGGGTCTAAGAAGGTCTTTTCCTGGAGGCTAAGTGTAAATTCTCCAGCTCCTGGATAAGAGCCAGTATTTCTCCCAGGCAAGCAGTAGTGCCTGGTGCTACCATGTACCACATCTACTTTTCAGTGTCTCGTTGATTCCTCCATGTCAGTACATTTAGATAGTAGGACTGCTGAATTGCTACACTAAGGAAAAATTCTGTACCAGTCTGGAGTGAGGGCAACCATCCAGCACTGGTTTTAGTACTCTTGAACTAGACTGTGACACTCAGCCCTCCACACCGAGACTGTGGCCACTGTGATGTGAAGCACTGAGAGTAATGGGGAGGGAAGATGTTGAAGACATTTCCCTAAAGCAAGGGGAGATGTTAATGGTTTCCTGAGGGAAGATGAGCTATTTCAATAACAAAAAAAACCCCTTGGGATTTTAGAAAGGCACAACACAGACCACAGGCCTATTTATACTGTGTACAGTGAATGTTTCTGAAGAAATTTCAAAAGCTTTATTTCATGTTTTTACCTAAATTCTCTATTACCTTAGAGAAGATGCACCTTTTGGCAATAAAATACAGCACAATAAATCTGAAAATTTATACAATCATAGAATCATCTGAACTGACTTACTATATTTGGGGATAAAAGAAGAGGTTTTGAACCTGCCAAAGGCAAAAAAAAAGCCCATCACATCCTTGTTTCTGAGTGCATGGCTACTAAAAATAGAACCTGACTACCTACCTCATTCGCTGCTCTCAAAAAGTGGGAGGCTACCATGGAGCCATCCCTTTCAAAAGATGTGCCAAACCTGTTCAAAGGAAATGGCTTGTGAAGTAAGACTTCACAGCTAAAAAAGCTAAAAATAAAATCAGTTCTTCTCAAGTCTCTGGCTTAATATTCTCCCCGCTATTCTTATTCTTCCATTTATTTTTATAGCAGAGCCAATGTTTCCAGGCAATTCACAAAGTTACTCGGAAAGCTCATGTGGGACACAAGGTATTACAAACTCTAATTTTGATTCTCATTTACACTACAACTTCCTTTACACTCAATTGTAAAGTCTCTTTATATTCAAAGAGGTATGAAGGGACTTTCTTGGTAACAGTATCAGAAGTTTTCTATATGTATCATTATTCTATTATTAATTTAATTTAATTACAATCTCTCCTAATCAGGTTTTGGGGTTTTCCAAGAAGAACTCAATCCTTGGTAAAATTCCACAGAAATCACGAGAATAACAAAAAGAATTATTTTATCCACTCCTACTATTTTTCTACTACATGGAAGAATACCTGGAGTGATATAATACAAGTTAGGTTCCTTAAAAAGGGTTCTTTCTGAAGTGTATATTGAAGTGTATATTGACTTTTTCAGCCTTGCAAAAAAAAAATTGCTCAATGGTAGTGATTCACTTTATAATCCACTATTTAATCATATTTCTCTCAGGTAAAGACAAGATTATTAAAAGACTTTTCAGCAGAAAGGCAAGATATTTCTCCTTCAGAAATTATAGGGGTTTTAAGGGTAGTCTTTTGTTAGTAGTGTAGATACAAAGTTAATCCAAACATCTTTATCCATGTCCTTCCCACACCTAGTTTCAGTTGATCAGAGTATCTTGCCATTCCTAACAACTGGGAAAAAACACAGGAAAATAATGTTTAATGTAATGATAGATATATATTCTTGTCAATAAAGTAATTTCATGCCATGTAAGATGTCTTTCTACTTGAACACTGCACAATTATTTTATTTTAAAACTTTACTATAGATTAAAAAAGGGAGATATTTGGAAGTGAGCAATGATTCTCTTCTGTCCCATTTTCATAAGCATCCTTTTTTTGCCTGCCTCATCTCCAATCTCTATTCTCCTCCCCTCTGCCTTTTCTTGGCTGTTGCAAGTGTACATTCCCTTGGCATGAGAACCTCTCTTAATGAAAGCTCATGAGGATTTTTCAAGGATTATTTTCATAGGGATAGATCAGGTCCAAGAAGCGTGCCTGGCCATGTGGAGATTTTTGTTTCAAGACATAGGATGAGAGACGTCATATATTTGAAGGCAGTCATGGGCTCAGTTGAGCTCACCCCATATAATCCACTAAAATATATGTTGCAAGGGATGACATCATTTAAAAGAGGCTTTTCATACTGGAAGTAGGGTTGATTCAGAGCATGCTGAATAGGAGTCTCTCTACTGACTATAGTGAACTTATGATCAAGTCCTTTAACACCGTCTGTAGAAGACAATCTCAAGGCACTCCTTTCATTTAAAAAACTCACAAACCCTCTGATGCCCAGCAAGGCTTTTAAGGAACTTAAATATATCTAATGGGCTGACAGCCTACCTGCTCACCTCACTTTCCAAAGCCCTGCAAATTGCCCTCAGTGTTTGTTTGTGTAAGGAGTATCATAACAGTAATTGTACCATTTTGACAGTTGAATGCAGAGACCCCTTGAGTCAATAAAGTATTGCTGATGTGCCAGAGGATGAAAAGCCTTTGCTTCACTTTAGACTTTTGATTCCTACCGGATTGCCATACACATTTCAGCAAATCATAGAAATGTCTGGGTTGGAAGCAGCCTCTAGAGATCATCTGGTCCAACCCCCTTGCTGAGAGCGGGGAGCCTCATCAAGTCTCACCTTGAATGTCTCCAGGGATGGGACCTCAACCACCTCCCTGGGCAACCTGTTCTACCAGCCTCAAGGTAAAGAACCTCTTCCTTACATCCAATCTAAATCCACTCCTTTCTAATTTAAAACCATTACTCCTTGTCCTACTGGGAACCCAAAGTCCTGCTGGTAGCACCAGGTATGAAGCCATGAATTGATCTGGTTGGTCCTCCTCAGTCTTTCTGGGCTGGTCCCCGTGACTGAGGAGATAGAAGAGAACACCACCTGTGCTCCCACTCCCTTCACCAGTTGACCCAAGGCCCTGAAGTCTCTCTTGACAGTCCCCGGTTTTCTTCTTTCATGGTCATTGCTGCCTATCTGGAAGGTCAATAACGGGTAATAATCTGTAGGCTATACCAGGGTAGGAACCTTCCTTACAACGTCTTTAACTTGGGTCCTGGGAAGACAGCAGACTTCCCTTACAAGTGGGTCAGGTTTGCATACTGGGCCTTCAGTTCCCTTCAGAAGGGAGCTGTCTATAGCAACGAGTCATCTCTTTTTTTTGGTGGAAGTTGTTTGGATGCTGGGCTTGGGCTTCCTTAGTTTTGGGAACACTTCCAAGCCAGGTGATTCTTCTTCCTCATTGGCTGGTTGCACTTGCAGGGCATCAAACCTGTTCTGCAAGGGCACCTGGGTGGCTGGGTGAATAACTGAGGCAACATGCCTACCGTGCTGGGTGGGAACCTGATGCCAGTGCCCCCCGTGAGAGATGCAGACTCTGTCACTCTTCAATGTCTCTCTGGGTCTCCCTGTGCCGAGGAAACCCCGGGTTCAAAAGAAAACCAAAAGGAAAAAAAAAAAGCAAGCACCACAGAGCCACAGAGCCCGTTGGTGCTGGAGCCAGTCCTGCTGTCTCGCTGCCCATGATATATTAAAAAAATTAAATATCCTTCTGTTTAGGTGCCAGCAGCTGATCTGAGCAGTAAAAGAAGTTATTTGAAATCTATTGGATGAAATAGTTAAGCAAGATTAAGGAAAAAAAAAGAAAAGAAGAAAGAAAAAGTAGTGGTTTTCCTGAAAGTTCTGTAGCTGTGACAGAGTTTCTCAGGACTATAAAATATAACCCTCTTCCTGTTCTATTCCTGGGATATTCCATTGCACTGACTCTTTTTTCTTCATAAACTATGCTTTTGACTTTACAGCAGTCTGTCTAAATCACAGTTTGTGTCAGGTGGCTCCTGATACTGTACAGTTCAATGTCCTTACTGTTCTCTCTCACATGAGCAATTGCAGGGCTAGGTATTGTCCACCCTTACCCCCAGCGAGGAATCTCTTCCTTCCCAAGTATTCATTTTTGTAGAACAGCTGATGGAAGAAAAGGAGACAGGGCCAGACCAGGCCCAGAGCTGCACAGAACCTTGATCTAAGCAGTGGTCAGAGAAGGAGGTGGGAGCTGCAGACAGGGGAAGGTACACGGCTCCCACCAGCACTGGTGCTTCGTTCTGGCTCACTGCTTGTGGCATGTAGGATGGAGGTGCTGGAGAAAAGCCACAGTGCTGTGAAGGGAAAATGTGAAGCACATTGGAAGCAGGATGGCGAAACTACCTGGGGAGAAGGAAGAGCAAAGCCCCTCTAGCCTCCTTCCAGTAAAGAAAGCTGTCAGACCTTTAGGGTCCTGGGCTGCTGCACCCTTGTGGAGCACCTCTAAAGCTGATTGTGCATAGACAAGTGCAGGATCCAACTCCAAGCCCTGCAGCCCACTAAACTAAACATTTAACTCAGGAGAGCGCTAGTCCACTAGCAAGAGTTTGCAAGACTGGACCCAAAGCAAGCAATTCTACAGAAACAGTCTTCAACTACATGTGAGGAATGGGAGCAGGAAAGTCAGCAGGTGGGATCCAAACCTGTGTGAAAACCTGTGAAGTTCTGTGATATCTAGCAGTTGAGCAGCAGGTGACTGCTTCCAGGTCTCTCACCATCTTTGCCTAGTGCTGGTGTGACCAGCTAAGGAAGATGTCATTCTGATGGAGCCACCTCTTGCCTATGCTCTGTGCTCTTGCCTCTAGAGAAAACCCCTTTGTCACCATAGAGTAATGAAACAAAAACTATTTCTAAATCAAACTTACAATTTAGCAGAGATATTATTTCTTTCTTTCTTGTACTTCACTAATCACAAACTCAGGGGATCTTGAGCTCTTCTCTGCATGTACAGGACAGTGTATACTGGAGTGCTAGCAGGACAGTGCTACTGATAGTCTGTCTTTGATGCTACTCAGCATCGAAGTTGTCTGTGGAGAGCTCCAGAAGTGTTCAGAAGGCAGCTGTGCTTTGTTTTTTCTGTTCCTTTCACTTAGTGCTGTCTGCAGAACTTGCAGAACTTCTGACTAAGCCACATACATATCCTAATCCTTTCTCTGAATGATGCTAAATTCTCACCTCAACAGCTTCCTCCAGCCATGAATGCTGGAGGCTAATTACACACCCTGGGAGAGAAAGTGTTTCCTTCTATCAGTTTTGAATATGCTGCTTTTTGGTTTTGTCGTCTTTTTTTGCTAGTATTTTTGGACAGAATCCCGTTCTGAGCAAATAGCTTAAAAGCCCCAAATCAGCTCTTCACTTGTACACCCAGACCAGAGAAAGATTTCCCTCTTTCTTCCCTGGGGCTTTCTTTGCATTTTAAGCAGTACATTCAAAACTGAATTTTGGGTTGTTCTGGCAGTGTCTGGGGTCTGCTGGGCAACTTATGCTCATACAATCCAGCCTATGCAAAAGTTTTGTTTGTTTGTTTGTTTGTTTGGTTTGTTTGTTTGTTTGTTTTGTTTTTGTTTGGGTTCTTTCTGGTTTTGGTTTGTTTGTTTTGTTTATTTTTCTTTGGTTGTTTGGTTGTTTTTTTTTTTTTTTTTATTCAGTACTTGGTTAACTGAACAGAGTAGAAACAGGTACCTAACATGGGATGGACTGATCTCACTTTTTGCCACTTATCTGTAATATTCTGGTTTATATAAATACTGAAATACTTGAATCTCTTTGGACTCTGTACAGTGAAGACTCCTAGATAGACTGATGGTGAAAAAGCCCCAGGAATTTTCAAGTTTTGGATCAGAAACAGTTTCACATATTGACAGCTTTGATGCAGTCAAGCTTCAAGTCACTCAGCATATGCAGCTCCAGCTCTACCAGCCCTGCATTCACAAGGCGAAGTGGCTGCCCAGCTGGGTTATTTCTTACCAATGGCTCTTCCTGATGCTGGACAGACTTGCAGCACAACTTTAGCTCTCCTTTGAGCCTTTCCAGGGCCACATTTGGCTCCAGTTGGCTGCCCCTGGAGCTGAAAGGCAGCAGCCCCATGGCACTTATCTCTTCTGCCCATACCACCTTTTGCTAGGTTAGGAAATCATGGTTGGATGGGAGTGACAAAAAACCTCTCTGATGGCTCTAGGCCACTCTGAGGGGGACAGTTACACTGTTTTTCTGTCTTTCTTGATTTCTCTGGCATAGGTAAAGCAACAATAAACACCTCCCACTGAACAGATGCATGGTTTCAGAAATGCCACCTTCCTTCTCACTTCTCTGTTGAAACAGAGGTTAGTAAACATTGTAGCAGACCCATAACGCAAAATATTGGAGCTTGTGCAACAGTCACACAGCACAGTTAAGTTCTTGTGAATGACATGTAGTGTTACTCATGAAAAATATAATAAATACTCTGTATTCACTTACATAAAAATAAACATAAAGTGACTAGTCAAACCAGTTGTGATACTGTTATGTGCTATTATAATCCAAGACAACTCTGTTACCACAACTGAGGCTTGCTGCTGAAGCACTTTATAATCTGGCCACTGAAGAATTGTTTTTTCTTTTTCTTTTTCTTGGGGTATTTTGTTATTAAGGAAGAATTAAAACCTTGAATATTTAGCTTCTGGTATCACTGCAAATTATTAGGCAAAGCTGGTTCTGAGTTCTGGGCAATGAACATGATCTCCAAAATCTCTGAAAGGCCACTGCAATTTCTATGTGTAATACAGGGGGTTTGTTAAAATGTAATAGGTTCCATCAACCATAGTTCCCAGAAGACCTGCAGTTTCGAGTAAGAATCATCTGTCTCCAAGGCAGGATGGGGCAAAGAGATTTAACACCAAAACTTCTAAGGTCACCAAGTGAGCTTGTTACCATTTTACCCATGATACAACCTGTTAAAACCCTGTATTAAAGTATTAAGAACACATCCTAATGAGACCAATGGCAATTAGCCAACTCTCTACATAATTCCACTAAAAAAAATATTACAGTTATTTATTTAGCTCCCAAAAGCCCAAGACTACATAATATCCTCCAAGTCTGGGCATTGAAATGTCCAATATTACAGTAAGACTTAAAATGGATAAACTTGTTACTATAAGGTAAATTCAAGTGCAACAGTCCAGTAACCATTGTGTACATTTGGCAGCATGTTTAAAAGGATGTCCATACCTCAAACCATTGAAGAGCTTTTCCAAAAAACAAAGGCAAACTGCATAAACCTTTATACATAATCAGCAGCCACTATGGATTTGTAAATGACCTGAACAGTTAATTTATGAATGACCAAGATCATATCTTAATTCAGTGTAAGTCCTTTCAAAGAAGTTTGTTTAAAATGGTAACATGCTCATTCAAGTATAAAGCTACCTACTTCCCTTTCTGACCCCAGCAAAGACAGGCTTGGGTTTGCATGGACTACTCTTGGCATTGTGAGACACAAGAATCCCTATTTTTCCAGATGGGTTTCTTAAGGGATGGTACTGGAAAGAGGAATCGACCATCTGTGACAATGGAAAAGAAAAGCTTTATATTGTAAATCAAGAAGCAAAGTTTGAAGTATATCTATGTGGTCTCCATTCCTGGTCCTTGTCTACAGAACACACATGATAGAGGGCACTAAAGTAGCTGAAAGAATAAGGGTGAATAGATGGAGAGAACATAAGAACAGCAGCCAGGTAGATGATAGCTATTGATACGTACAGTCAATGGGAAGTAGAAATTACATTTTGTACTTAAAGGACAACACATATCTTGAAATGAAGAAGCCAGAACATCTGGTGCAGGTCATCAAACATATCATTGCAGGAATAATCCAAATCAGGTCTAACTATGTCTGGAGTAAGGGTTATATCAAAACACAAAAGCTGGAAGTACTTGCTGTTCCACAAACCCACATGTAATAATAAAAGTCATGGGTACCCTGTACATTAACAGAGAGAGAACATGAATAAACAGAAACAAAACTGACTGTCTGGTCCAGGTTATTTAAAATATGAAAAAAACCAAGCTGGAGTCATGTTTTAATATGAACAGAGTTCTGTGAAATGATAGTAGAGACGGAAACATTTCTGAACATTTTACAAGTTTTTTTCACTGTTCCTCTCTTGGAATCAGAAAAAGGGGCATGTTATTGTACGTTTGGCTTTGGTGAGTGCTTAAGGAAATGATAGACAAACTGTTGAGAGGAGCAACCTTAAATTGAATGCTCATCACTCAATCAAACTTAGGAAAAGGAAAAAGAAACTACAACTAAACAATGAAGGAAAAAGCTCAATGAAATCAGAGAAACAGTGACACAAACTGGTCTGAGCATTTCTAGGATTTGAACGTAGATGAAGTCTAGACTATCTTGGAATTAAGGTACATAAAGTTATCTGGAACTTGTGACAGATGAGAGAGAGGCATTTGGAGAGGCAGTTTGCAACAGCAGAGCAAAACCAGTAAGAAATTCTCCTAATATGAAGAAAAGGATCCATCTTCAGAAAAGATCTGTCAAAGAAAATCTGTATCTTACAGCTGAAGAATTGTAGGGCTGTTGTTCTCTGGTGGACAAAGACATTGCTAAGACAGTTTTTCACCTGAGAGCTCTTGAATCTTTACCAGATGACCAGCAACCACTGATCTATGGAAGAAAAGTTACCTAGTTGCAATGTCATTCTGACTGCTGATCTGTCCCGAGGGGCCTCCAGCAATTTGGCTCTCTCTCTGGTGGGGCCATGGAAATGGCATGCTGTGACAGTCACAGCAGAAGTTGTCAGCCGGGTGAGCACTGAAATCTGCAGCCAACTTCAAGAGTTATGTGACAAGGCTGCACCAGGGCTGAGGTCAAGACAAAGATGCATCTTCGTCACAAATGCACAATAGGGATTACCACATCGGAGGTGGAAGCAATAACATTCCTGTGCTTTAGTGAAAGGATTAGCTTTTGGACTGATCCCTTCAACTGTTTTCATGAATGGTCTTGGCACAATAATAGGAATGCACAGGAACGCGTTAATCAAACTTTTTGATGAGAATTTGGGATATTGCCAGTACAGCAAAGGATCAAATTGTCATACAAGAAGGACTAAACTATCAGAATAAAAGTAGTCTAGTAGGTCATGCACTTATGAACTAATGAGAATAGTTTCTAGAAAAAGCTGGGAACTCTCCATTTGGAAACATTCAGGAAAAAAAGCCGAAGGAAGGCTGAAAATGCCAGTCAATACAGCATAACCAGGAGCCACCATTTGAGGCAGCTATCAAAAAGATTGCTCTAATCCAATGATAACTGTTTCTACTCAAAACAGGAAAGTGTTTATATCACTGTAGAAGGCAGGGACAACTTTTTCCGGAATACCTTGTCCTGTTCTATTTACCCATGCTTAAAAGAGAGGAATTCAAACTGGGACAAATACACAAGGACATCAACGATGCAGTTTCCACATAAGGATGAACTGAGTCCCACTTATTTCACAGCCTTTCTTGTGTTCCAACAACTGCGTGGTGAACCACAACAAGAGGGGAAAAAACTTTTGAGGCAGAAATTATCCTTATAAGATTTGAGGATATAGTTCTTCTAGAACACAAAATACTTGAAGTCATGCTATTTTATTTATTTTTAAATTAATTTTTAGGGATATTTAGCTCCCATTATTTTAGTAAGAACTTCAGGTGTTCAAAATACTAAGAAAAGCATTTAGCCATCATTTTTCCAAACCTGCTCAGCAGTTCAAAAGCATGGGCAAGCTGTCAAAGAGCTAAACTTCCACCAAGGAACTGAAAACACTTGGGTTTCCAGAATGCCCTGTACCTCACAGGTTTTCTCTTCAGATGGAGCACTGGAGAGAGCTGAGATGACACAATCTCTGACCCTGGCCCCTTAAGACAGCTGTGTTAACTGTGCCTTTATGAAAATCTGGCTCTTCATTGCTACAACAGACTGCAGGGGAACTGCAGGGATGCTGATTTCTTATGAAAATTTGGTGCTTTAATGGATTGTCTAGGTTAATAAAAGCATCAGTAGCCCTAAGCATGATATGTCTTCATATGACATTCAGTAATGTGCACAAATCAATCATATGCATTAGTGAGAGTGACTATTGTAGCACTACAGAAGAGAAAAGCTCAGTAAAATCTTGTCAATACAAGAGAATGGCAAGGATTTCTGGCATATTTACAGTAAGAAAAGGTGTAAAATGGTTAAAGGTAAGATTCATGTAGGAACTTAAGCATTACAAGTCCTTTGCAGTATGGGAGCTGGGTGCTCTTATGCCCTACAGCATACGTGGAGCATGTTGGGTTACAGGTCAGCGTACTGATGAAGAATACCAATCCAACTTCCAATCCAACTACCAATCCATGGTCCCTTCCCTCAGACACTCGCTGCCTGAATGGAGGCCACAAAGGCCAGCTGCTAGGATGCCATTCAAAATTGCCCAGACTGTGAAGTCAGGGACGGTTCTGGCAGGATTCATACTCCAGATCTTCATGAAGAGCCCCTCAAAAAATGAACAGGAGCCATTGCTATCTTTGCAAATGCAAATCGGGTTTGGGGGACACTTTTTATGAGATGTGATGGTGGCTGAAGAGTTGAGCAGGAATTGGGAGGTCTGTGGTATCCCTTCAGTCCTGAGGAGGATTGTCCACTGCCTCCCACCATTCAAGAGCAAGGGGGGGATGAAATGAAACCATCAGTTTGTGGCACAGAAAGAGCACTCCAGGTTGCACACAGTTAGACTGTGGGACTCATTGTAACAAGTCACTCCTGATATCAAAAGTTAGTAGAGGTTCAAAAGGTGAGCAGACAAAAACATGGAAGAGAGGTCCAGCAAGAGCTTTGAATTTAATACAAAGACAGCATATCTTTTCTGGAAGGGTGCCTGGGACAGATTGCTGGAGGCTGGGGATATACTCTGGAGAACAGCGCGACATGTGTGCCATGCACTGACACTTTTCTCCAGGCATCTGCTTCTGGGCCCTATTGGAGACACAGTGGCCTAGCTGAACTTTTGGTCTGATCTAGAACTGCCATTCTCATCTTCCTTTGGAGCATAATTAAGCTAACTCATCACAAAAAATCCCAGTAAAGAATCTCTCAGCCATTAAGAGATAACATCCTCTTCCTTGCTAGAAGAAATTAGGCTGTAAGGATGAACATGAACTCCAGACAATCAATAACATCAACATGTTAAAGGGAAACATGTAACATTTGCATGAGTAAACTGGTCACTTATAATGACTTCTAAGATCTTTAAGGAGATCACCACCTGAAAAAATTTAGACAGATTCAACCCCCCCCAAGTAGGTTTCTACATGTAAGTTCCTAGTTCCATATTTAAGCATCCATCTTTAAATGCAAAACCCCAACTATTTCTATTTTCTTACTTTTTTTTCCTGCCCAGTAACTGGTCAGTTGCTATCTTAAACACTGGTCTGTATTTGTAAATTCTGGGTGATTCTTCACCCTTAGGGAAAACCTGTAGTTAAAAGAGCGGCTCATCTTCCTCAAAATTGTAGAACATAGACATTTAAAAGTCTGGACAATACCTTCTAAGCTGGAGATGGAGGATGAGCAACCAGGTAAAAAAAAAGGTGGATATTAGTTACACTGCAGAAAAATGTTGGGTGGCTTTACCCTTCAAAGCTGGTGATGACTCAGGTGTTTTCTTCACAAGTTATGGAATAAAGCTGTTGCTTTAACACTGATTAGTTGTGTACAACTTGCTTTCTTTAGCCAGATTGCGTGTGTGAATGTCTTCATGGAAAATAAAACACTCCTACAAATGAAATAGATGTTTATGGAACTGATGTTATCTTATGCTTCATAAATACTGTTCCATGCGAACAAGCACTGACAAGATAAGACAAGTGGCCATAAAAGTGTTTGGCCTGGGAAAACTCTGCTTCTGAATTGAAAAGTTACCAACTGCCACAGCACTGGACACAGACTTTCTGAAGCTGCACCAGCCATGCTTTCAAGACCACCATTAAGCACCCATGCTAGGGACTGAATTCTTGAAGACAGTGCAGCTCCAGTGTAAGCACTTGAGCAAATGCTGAGCTCTTTGCAAATACTGACAACAAGCAGGAGATGCTGTCTGTCCACAGCTTAAAAGATAAGCAGACATCATATAAAAATACAGTTCAATTTATGGGTTTTAAGTGTTTGGAATGGTAGTTCTGTGTATGAACTTTAGTCTGTGAGTATGTAGAATGTCTTTCTTTCTAGAAACATGTTGTAGGTACAATGATGAGGGCGTAAAAAACCAGTCTGGCTTGCTTGTAGCTGCTCTGTTTGATTTTTTCTTCCCTTGTTTTTGTTTTTCTTACTTCCAGACTGTAGCTTCTAAACATTAGACAGCTCTGAATATATGTATGTTGAGTCACAGTAAAGTTACACCACACTTGCTGACCCATGCAATTTCTTTACCTTAACTCATTTTACTGTAGCCCTCAACAGAGACTTCACAGCAATTGTGTTCTGAGACAGCAGAAGTTGCAGGTGCAGGACTGCATCGTGATACCATAGCCCAAGTGCTTCCCTGCTGAGGGGACAGGGTTTTCTCTCACACAGAGAGAACTTTGTTTCAGCACCCTCTCTCAGTCACTCCTGTAGATGCTAAGCATGGTAGTGGAAGTTTGTGGCATGCCTAAGAGTCAGCTAGAGGACTACTGTATAAACAATAGCAACAGTAATGCTGTATGTTAGGTACAACACCTGGTGCTGCACTGGGTCTATTCCCATTTTGTACATGTAGACCAGGCAGGCTGCTGTAATCTGAGAAGAAACATCTGTTTCACGAGCTTTTGCTCATTCTTTTCTAAACTGGGAAAAAACCAAACCCAAGCCCCTCCAAAACTCCACTCATTCAAATGCCCACGGAAATGTCCAATAATTATCTCCCTTTTCAAAATTAGTGAAGTATCATTTGGTTGTGATTAAGCTCATTACAAACCTGTTTCTCAGGAAATACCACTATTAAATTCCAAGCAATTCTTTGGGCAAACCCACTTAGCATACAATAATAGAGAAATGCATTTGTTCCAGGTGCTTTCTTGGCAGAGCCTGACGTTCAAGTCTGTTTATTCTTTTCACTGTCTCCCAAACTCCCTTCAGACTTTGTTATTCTGTAATCCTCTAGGTTGCCCTGTCTCTTTCTTGTGCAAGAGGTGGCTGTACGTGTTTGGATCTTCACCTGACATTTCAATACTAGGTGTTCATAGTACTTTTATTATATAGTCTGATAACAGTTGAGATCTCAAAAGAAATAATCTTTAACCAGAAGCAGTTTTTGTTACAAATTAGCTTCTTTTCAACCCAAAAGCCAATGCTAGAAAGGTTTATAGGTTTGGGTCTTTTAACCTCTGAGTCTGAAGAGGACTCTGCAATGGCCAAATAGAACACAAGACTATGCCAGTAGAGAGATACAGAGGGGACAATAATATGATCTTACTGATTGCGAGACTTCGGTTTTATATTTGAGTAACAGTACAGATGTCAAAGCTTGAGCCACTGGGCTTGCCTCTTATCTGCTCTACATTTTATCCTTTTACCTCATTTACCACTGAATCACTTCTGTGCAACCTCTCTTTCCAGGTTACTGTTGTATCAGATTAGGACATCTGCTTCATATTCATGGTAGGTTTTTATTAATAACGCACTTTCCTGAATTGAATTCAGGTCATCTGTCTGCAGGCAAGCCAGATACTATTCTCCTCAGCAGAAAAAGCTGGATTCCTAAATCAAATACTCATAGTTGTCTGCCTGTAGAAATGATTTGCTTTCCTGAAAGGTTGACCAGGCATCAATTCCTCCTGATCTTTTTAAAAGCTCAGGCCTCCTTCATTTAGAAGTCTTGATATAAAATTACAAAGTTAATTTTAGGTACCAGGGTTGGAAAATGTTGTTGGTCTGTAAATATGATTACCTGTCAGACAGTGCAATTAAACTTCCAGGGAAATTGGTGTGTTACCCCTCTCTCTCTCACTATACTTACACATCCATATATCCCTGGCTACTCCCCTCAACACAAGAAATCAGCACTGGGACCATGAAATACATCTGCATTCACTTAACTGTGGTCCATTCTTTCTCAATGAAGTCAGCTACCTAAACATAGTTTTTGCCTATCTACGTTCCTTGAAATTGGAAAATAAATGCTATGTGATGCTATTTTGCCCATCCTTGGTTACCTAACTGAGAAGATCCCCTCCCATCTTGGCACCATCTTTTCAAGACAGGAAGTACCAAATTGTGACCACATAGGGTAAAGGTGGTGCCCCAAAAAAGCCACAAGGACTCTAAATTTAAGCCTGCCATAAAAGATTTGAAAATGATGACACACAAAGAAAGAGAAACTATGGGGAATGAAACACCTTAATTTTGAAAACCCACAGTGATCCACCCAGCACTTTCAGAGCTTTAAGCTCTGAGGCATGAATTAACCACAGGCAGTTTTGAACCTATCAGACACAGGCACTTATTCTTTGCAATTTTGCAGCTGCTTACAATGGGATGGATATACCTTACAAAATTAAATCAGACTCTCAACAAATCTATGTCTGTTTAAAAATAAAAACAACAACAAAACCCAATCCACACTCACAACCCAGTAGGCTGGACACGTGCTTCAATATATGCCTAGGATTCCCAAAGGTAACTGGCAACGTTTCATTCTGGAATGAGGAATTCAGGGCACCTTACTAGCACCTGACTTAGAAAGCCCAGAACACCCTTGTTGGGTAAAAAAGTGCTCTGCACTTCATCTTGAGCTCAGGTGCCTCCTCAAAAGGCATCTGAAATAAGTGGTGTGAAAATCTTGGCCTGGAGTTTGTGATTTCAAAACTCTTGTGGGTTGGCCACATTCCACAGAAAGGTGCTGACATCGTAGTTAACTGTGACTGTAATTAAATCTGTTTATTGCATCACTCGTTATTCATTTGTATTCATTAGCCAATTATTGTTATTAATTAAGTATTCTTTGGACTTTCATTTGAAGAACACTCTTTAAAGGACAAGCAAATGGTGCCTTCTCAAACACGATGCTATCCAGAACCAGTGATGAGTGGAAAACTGTTATGTGCATTCAGCTAAGCTCTTCCCTGAGCCGGGAAATGCTGACTAGTGTTTCCTCTGAAGGCATGTTTGGGGGGAACTCTGTGCTGGTAAATGTGAGTAGCAAATTAAATTGAAAATAAACCCCTGCTCTCTGGAACCTACTTCCCCTCAAATCAGCCACAGTCTAATCACTGCTTTCCTCAGAGAAAAACTGTCTTTTAATTTGTTTTTTTTTTTAGGGGGGTTATTTTTTGTTTTCCATGTGCTCAAAATACAGGGTGAAATTATAGTAATACAGGGATAGAGGAAATTCAAATGGAAATAAGACATTTGGCATGGGCAAGAGACAGTTTATAGCTTTCTGCAGGTTGCTGCGTTTCCCTTACAGCCAGGATTTGCCAAGGAGCCTGAGGTATGGCTTTGCTGAAAAACATTAAGACTCCACTGCCTGAAGCCATAAGATGAAAAACAACAGCAACACAAAAAAACCCAAACCCAAGCAAAACAAAAAACAAAACAAAACAAAACACCAAACAAACACCACCCCCCCCAAAACTTCAGTCCAGAATTTGTTACAGACATTCACTCTGTGTCCCTAGCAACTCTGAATCCTAAATTTGAAGTGGTTTCAGCAGCATCCAAGAAAAACAGTAGAGGTGCCCTGAGCCTCTCTCAGGTGGGGAGCAGGCTCTCACAGGGAGTTGCACTGTGGTGTAACTGGGAGTGCTGGTCTCATCTTCCTGACTGCTGTACTCTCTCCCTCTAACGCACTTTCTCTCCCATTTGCTGGAGCTCCTTTTTTCCCCAGTTCTCTGCTGCTGATGCAGGCCACAGCAGGTTTCTAGGCAAGGCAAGATTTCTTGCCCCCAACCCAACAAGTGAGTGAGGCACTTTGGGGTGAGTCAGATGACTAAAGCACTGGGTGTTCCTGGGGATGAGAGCACCCACCTGGGAGGCAGCCAAAGATGGCCAGCAGTGCAGTGGCTACACCCACCGTGTTGGGCCATGGGGAGGGGAAGATGCTATGGTGCAGGTGCAAGGCTTGGCTTCGTGCACCAAGGTACATGAAGCAGGAGCCAAGTCTGTGAATGTCAGGTGTCTGACCTGGCTTTCTGTTAACTTCACTGCCTAGGCAGGAAAGAAACTTCTCTACATACTAAAAAGCACTATAAATTTCTAGTATTTCTAAAGGTCCTTTTCTTTTCATTAGAAGCTGACAGTTTTATTCCTCCTGTTATGACCACCTTTGTAATATTATATGCATTATGGAGACACTAGATCTAAATGCAGACCGAGAAACCTAGTCTTATGAAAGACAAAAGTCTAGCAGACACCACAGAAAAAAGTCTGATTTAATTCCTACTCTTTTTATGTGCTCGGAATATTTTCCTCAACAATTGTCATCTTCTTACTGAATTAAACGAATGAAGTTCTAATCCAAAAAATTAAAAGAGATTTTTCTGTGCATACTTGTAGTCATGCATATAGAAACAAACTTATTAAAGCAAGTGATATCCAGAAACTACAGTTATTATTGTGACATGATGTTACTCTGTCACTCTGACAATAGCAGCAGGACCTCTAATCCATTACAATGCCAAGATGCCACCAACTTAGATTAGTTTGAAATGCACAGTAAAATGCCATTTTTCATAGGAATAGGATGTGAGGGATATCATTCAGGAGTCAAGAAGTTTGAAGGAGTCTTGGAGTTGCAATTAGCCCACTACACTTATGGGATCTGTCAAACTGTAGAGAAGAAATGGAGCCCAGCTCTGCTGGAGCCAGAGAGATGCTTTTGAAAAGAGGGACAGGAGCATGGACCGGGCTCCCATTACAGGGATCTCCCTGCCAAGACACATTCTTTGCTTAGGATAATGAAGGGAGAAGATGGTGGATCATTTTGCTTACTCTCACATTTGGGACGCTGTTGCTTCTTCAGGGATTTCAGTTCCCTCGGAGAGGCTTGTGGCAGGTGCAGGTTTCTACTCCACGGGGGATGCCACAGAGAGGCAACCCCCCAGAAGCCTTCCCAGGGTAGTTTGTCACTGCTCCCTGGGCTGTCCTTAGGCCTGACTTCACGGAAGAAAGAAGGAAGGAGCTAAAGGAGGGCAGATTGCCTGGCCTTAAAAGGAGATTTCCAGTATAGAAACTTTGTGCACAGCCTTATTTTGCTGGTAGCTAAATGAAAGGGAGGATACAAACAGTCAGGCATACTCACACAGATGTTCTTAAGGGAAAATTTACACCCCTCTCTTCTTTTTAAAAACATATTTCCACTATTCACCTTTCAATTACAGAACAGTCCTCATTTCTGTGACCTCAATAAAGAATTATATTCTGAGACCAAAATGCTGAGTCCTTTCTGTTGAGGGGGGTAGCTGAGTCTTATACATCATCCTAGAGATGGACTGTTTTTCCTCCGTGCAGTTTCTAAAGGCGGGGTATACTATTAAGAGGCTTGTCTGCAGACGTAAGGGCAATAATCTGACTGGAGCCAGTCAGTCCATGACCTTAAGTGCACCATTTAAAAACCACACCTCAAGCCTTGCCCTCATTCTTATTCCACCCTCTGCAGAACAAATCACACCACTCCAGTTTCATAACTCTGGAAGGCTATTTACCCACGTTGGCTATGGTGCAGTCAGCAGCTTTTGGGAGAATGGAGTTAGACATTGTGGAGTATCTTTAAGACATAAATATTTCTTCTAACTTTTCTTTTAGTATTACCTTGAGCTCTTCTGTTTTCTTTTCACATTTTCCTTTCCTAGCTTGACAGCATGTCTGAATGAGTTTGCATGGGGTTTATCAAGAACAGCATTATGACTAACACATTTTCATGGGTCACAGAACAACTTATATCAATCCAGCTAATTATCGCTTTTCTGTTATACTTTTCTTTTTTTACATTAAATATTTATTCAGTTTTCTTATCTACTGAAATTTGTGATGTGCAGACAAAGACATACCACAGAGTGATGCATTATGAAAACCACAAGCCACTGATCATTATTTGTTCACAAAAACATTCAAAATTAATTTCTCTTAAGGGATAAAAGAGGCAGCGAGAGCAAACTGAAAGAAGATGAAGATAAGGAAGACTTAAAGAGACAGAGCAAAGCTCTACCCAACATCTGGACCTGTGAACTCACCCTACAGTCATCTCTGTTCTTCTACTTTCACTGTCTTTGTTACATTACTGGCATTTTAGGCTGACGCCTGCCCATGTCCTGGTAGCTCAGAGAATCCAGAAACTGCCCGATGACACAGGTTCTCCTGACAAGTAAACATTTATCAGCCCTTACAGAGATGGACAAGTGCTGGGGTGGGGCTGTGCTCTGTAACAGCCCCTCCAGACCCAGTGGCAGGACCAGGAGCTGGAAGGTCACCCAGGTCATCCTTTGCCCGAGGCAGGTTGGATGCATCCCTGTTCTCCCTGGTACATGTTTACCAAGCCTATTCTTAAAGATCTTTACAACTCTCCAGGTAATCTAATTCAGGTCTTCATTTTCTCTGTCATTAGAAATCAAAGAGCATTTCAGCTGTGTATTAGTTGCTCCAGTTTCTCTCATAGAGCATGCACATGGAGAATGGAGCATCCTTTTCCTTCTTTTAGCTGTCTTTTATGTACTTCTGGCATTGTGCTCCTCCTCCAGTCTTTCCTTTTTCAGACTAAATTACCAGCGATGAGTCACATTCTTTTTTTGTAGGCCGTTTTTCTAAAAGCTTTGATTATATGTTCTGCTCTACTCTGCTTTCTCGAATACCCCAAACTACAGTACCCAGGACAACACTCAAACCCTCATCTAAAGATTTATTAGTGGTAGAAGAAATAAAGTGAAAGAAATATTTCACCTGTTAAACTCTAGCCCTGGTTACACATCCCAGGCTGGCATTTGCCTGTGTTGAAACCCATGATATTGCTGGCATTTTATCCATCCTTGGTCCAGTATACCACCTGGAAACTTTTCTCTGCTGTCTTTCAAACTCATTCCCACTCCTCATACCTGCAGTTGATTATTACACTTACTGCTAAGTGTAATTTCTGGCACTTGTTGAACTGCATCCTATATTTTCAGCTCATTTCTATATGACCAATTTAAATTCTAATCTTGTCCTTCAGCATGCTTGCAAGTCCCTCCCAAACTGACACCTGTAGATTCAAGAAATGTCTTCTCCTCCATTACCAAACCCATTAATGTGAACACTCAATGGTATGAGATCTCTTTGGAGCTCCCCAAAGGATTTTCCACTGAATACAGTTTTTCACCTAAATGTCCAGCCACCCCGTGATAGACATCTCCGGGCCACATCTCCTTTGCCATGGTGGTGGGAACAACCTGTGGGACAGTCAACAGACTTGCTTATTGGTTACTTAATCTCTGGTCATATGGTGTCTCAGCTGGAGAGAAGCCTGAGGAGTTAACACATGGGACTGGAAACCACCGGTGCTGATAGCACTCCCTTTGGATGTTGCCCTTTCAGGAGCTCAGCCAAACCAGAAAAGCAGAACCTTTGTGTTTCAGCACACTGCAAAACAAGTCTCAGAAGGAACATATGAAATCAAAGCAGTTTCTATCTTTATGCTGGTTTTAGATTGCAAGCAAGAGGCCAAAATTCAGCAGTCAGTGGACAGTGGTGTGCATTTCCCACTCATATTGCAGGGGGAAGTATGCAAGTATTTTAGGGATGAATTTGGACACATTGCTTATGCACATGTTATCTTCCTTGTGAGGTCTATGATGCAGAGAATTGATGTGATCCTGAAAAACTCATTATCCAACACCTGGGACCACTGAGCTCCAACTGTTGTGGAACAAGGATGTTTCTCGTGGTCAGCTTACACGATCTGTCACCTATCGCATTTGTGGTTTGAAATTTTGTTACGAAAAGTATAAAATACTATTCTAAAAGACCTGTCTGCTTTTGAAATACTAGTCCCAGCTTTTCTTCAAAATACGTTTTTTACCTTTCACTGCAGACAAGACTTCATCTGATTTTATAAAAGGTTTTGCCAGAAGGAGTGATGTTGTATCCAGATCTTGCAAATAAGACTTTATTATTTTGTTCTGCCCCTGGCTTGCCATTTATCTCAGTGGAATTCCCACCTGCTTCTTCCAGGTGCTGCCAACACAGTTTCATAGGAGCTCTATTAACTTTTAAAGTGCTAGTTAACGTCATTCTAAAAAGCCGCTTGTTTTCATCTTACTGCCATCAGTCGAAAAAAAGCAGCACTCCTCTTTTCAGCAGCTCATTAAATCTTATTAAAATACATGCCTGCAAAATAGGCAAATTAACTCCACAAATCCACTGTGACAGTGGCCAGCCTGCCAGCCATTCTTTTTTGTTGTGTTGGTTTTTTGTTGTGTTTTTTTTTCCTTTCCTTCTTTCCTTTCTTTGCTTTGCCTTGCCCTGCCCTGCCTTGCCTTGCCTTGCCTTCCCTTCCCTTGCCTTTCCACTAGACTGGTAAGAATATGTGTTTCTCTCCCCCCCACCTCCCCACACCCCTGGATTTAATTTAATTTGAGACTTTACTAATTCATGTAAAAAGAGATTTGGTTCTTCACTCCCTACATCAGGGTGACTCTACTGACATTTTCCTTTACAGTATCTCAAATTGAGGAAAATTAAGTCCTCAGGCTTGTCTATCTTTAGCCAAAGTATTTCTGTTAAACCTAGCTAATATATGCTAAATGTTTTTTTTTTAATTTCACTTTCTTTCACCTTTCTTACATCTAGATAGGTATCGCATATGTGTCAGCCAGCAGAACATTCACAAAGGAGCAGCTTGTATGTCTCTAGTTTGCAAAGAACAAATAATAACCACTGATGTTCAAAGCAGCAGTTCTGATAAGAGTAGCTGATTAAGTGAAATACAGATGGAATAAATGACTGCCATCTGCCTTCCTGCTTTAATTTTTGTGGTAGATTCTCAGAGCCTGTATCTCTCATTTATGCATATACACACGTATGAATCATAGCTGCGGGGTGAATGGGGAGTACATGAGCATTATTAATTTGATGACACAAAGCAAAACATGAAAAGAAAAATAATTCCTTGTGTTGTTTTTGAAGGGACCTTTATCTTCCGTTTGAACTTCAAACAGAGTTAATGCCAAGTAACCCAACCTTAATTTACCATGAAAGGCACTAATATCCAGTCCTTCACAGAAGTGACCCACAATCAGCATTCCCTGCAGAATCTTTGCAACACTAAGTGGAGATTTTCATTGCTGTTTCCTACTTGTGAATATGTTTTACAATCAATTATTATCCCTGCATCTACCTCCACTGCCTTTCATCAGTATCTCTGAAGAGGGAATCAAGATGAGAAACGTAATTGCTGCAAATCCATTACTTTTAAACCATCGTTCTCTTCTGTGACTTCTTTGACCAAAAGAGCACTTCACTCATTGCTGGATTGCTCAGGCCATTTGTAACTTATAAGATATTTTTACAATCTAGCAGTCACTGAGTTGAACTTCAGGCTTATTGGGAAAGGAAAGAGAAAAATGGAGACATCTGCCAGATCATGACTCTTGGTCATGCTATTGCCCAGCATCCCACTTCTACTGGCACCACATCTAGCTCCTCCACCATCTCCAGTCTGGACTAGGGAGCTTCCTCTGGGAAAAGCTGTAATTAAGGGAGCAGGGAATCATCTCTCCATCACGTAGAACTTGATATCCTTAACTGAATCATGACAGATCTGCTTGGTCCAGCTTTAACATTGCCTATGCTTTGGTTTGCAGAACTGCATGGTTACCTGCTAGCTAGAAACAAGATGAAGCCTTGCTGTGAAACATTATTTCCCTGTGGTCAAACACAGTGGTACAGAGAGGAATATTATGGAGAATATTCTGTATAATATTTCAAAATTATGGAGACTAGATTTTATTTTTTTTTATACCTTAAAGTTTAGGGCACTGAGATGTTTTGGCCAGAACCTAACATTCAGTTTTAATTTTATTAAAAAAACAGAAAGAAAAATGTGCATATTTCTGTAAATAGAAGTTTAAGAAGCAATTTGAGACAACCTTAAGGAATATTTGTCAGTTACACCAATTCCCTGATGAAAGGAGAAAAAGACTGCAACTGAGAGCAATGCTTTGCAAGCTCCTTATGAAGTGGCACCCAGAAAAGTAGTAACTGAGGATGAGTAAGAAATCTGGAGCTGGATAAAATACCAAGTACCTTATGGATTATGCCTGAGCTCACTTGAAGGGAATGAACATATCTCCCATTACAAGAGCACAACAGTCCATTATTGCTTTTCATCTTTTAACTCCCTAATGTAACTAAGATTATAGACCAAACTGCACAGTCTTTCCTTAGGTGGCAAATGAAGCAGCTCGTGTTTCGAGCTATTGTCTTTGCTGTGTCCAGTGCACAAAGGCCTTTCCTGGTAGCTGCTGTGGGTGGGTGTAACCTAGTAAGCAAGATGAGAAAAAGAGGCTTGGGCTTGCTGTGCTGTTTAAACTCCAAGTTTAATTGTATCTGGTTGCTGAGATGCACATGGCTTTTTTTAAACTGTAAATAGAGACTGGCTGCTCAAACAGTAGCTGCAGAAGCCTGCTGACAATTTCATCTGGTGACAGGGGCTAGTTTCAAAGAAGATTAGTCACTGCTATTGAGATAATTCATTGAGAACTCACTCTTTCTGCCTGCAGATTACAAAGGTTTACCGTCAGTCCTGCTAAACTAAACAGACCGGGGTTGCTTTAACCATCCAGTTGCAGCAGTTACCTAACAACTTCTGGACCCAATTTACCACTGGTTTCTTTTAGCTGCAACAAGCTGCAGAAAGGAATACGACTCTTTTAAGACTGATTTTAGCCAAGAAAACTACACTAAGGAAGAGCTACATCATACATTAACTGAGATTTCCATTCCTTTCTAATTAGGCTGCATAAAAATGTCTCCAAACATATTTAACTTGTATGCAGTGGCATAACATTCAAGGCTTAAAATTTTTATTTATGGCTTTGGGTGGGTGCCTGATACTTCTAATGTTTAATGAATCTGTCCTCACTTGGCAATTTGCCATTGGTGATCATAGAGTTTGTGCATGCCCCTAGGTATTTATATCTGTAAAATTGATAGTGTGTGAAATGGCTTATATTTGACAAAACATGGCTGTTTTATTTTCTTCTGACATGACATAATTACTCCTGCAGGATATGTGGTCAGTTGAAGATTTGTAATTTTTCATATTAAAGAGTTCTATATATTATTTCAGACAAGCAATGTTTTATTTTTGGGAAAGACTCAGAGTTTGTTTAGTTGGTGGCTGTATTTTGTTTAAGTCTCACACTGGAAGCTCCCTGGGACAGGGGCTATCTTTGTGTTGTAACACAATTGAAACAATAACTTTTAAAAACTCTGTAAAAATGGGATTTTCCATTAATTGTACAGATGGTGATTTGCTAAAAAGATGCAGAGAAATTAAAGCAAAGTGGCACAAAAGCTAGTGTGAGTAAACGCAACAGAAAATTTCTTTGTCCAAGTCCAAAAAGAAAGGACCAAGAAATGACAAAAAGCTCATAGATGCTAAAAGGGAAAAAAAAAAAAAAAAAGGATAGTCTTTTTGTTATTCAAGCAAGTGTTTTAAAACATCTAATTTTTCCTTCCAAACACCACTGATGACATATTGAAATAAAATTTCCACTCCCTTGCCAACAAAACTACTTAAAAACTGCAGTGCTAAAAAAAGACCGGGAAAAAAAAATCAGGAAGGTCTGCATATATGAAAATAAAACCAATCAAAAATCCTCTGGATACAGTCGGAGGGTTCAATGCTGGTACAACAATAAGTCTTTTGATGGCCTCCCAGTTCAGCTACAGTTAAGAAAAATGATGGTGTTGTCAACCCCTCTGTACTGCTCTCGGCCACCAGAAAAATTCAAAGCACCTCCACGTTCAGTGTCTGCCCAGGTTCATCCAGCTATAAAAGGAAACTCGCTCATTCCCTTCCAACACGGTTTCACTGACAAATCTCACAAATCCAAGAGTTACTCTCTGTGCACTAAACAGACTCCCTCATATCCTCTAAGAAAGGAAAAGCATAATTTAAAGGAGACACCTTTTGGAAATGGCATCTGGAAGGCTATTTTTTTCCTGAGAGTTGCCAATCCTTACACAGGGCTAGCCTGGGCTTGTCAGTGAATAATGAGCAGGTAAAAGGGCAAGTTTGTTCTGATGCTAACACACAGCAACAGTGAGTTACACTACAGCAAATAATGCTTCTCAGTGTCCATAGCATCTGCTATCTATGCCATGCTGTATCTCTTGGGTAAAAGGGGGAAGAAAATAGCAGGTAGTGTCTCTCACTTGCTGTCTTTTTTAGAGTGTCAGGAAAGGTCTCATAAATCAAAGTTTTAGAGCTGCTTTTTCTAACAACTCTACCTTCCTCTCTAATGCACTACTTCCTGGGTGTGGCAGAGCCCAGGCTATTTTTAACCATTTCTTTCTCCTCTGTCTTCCTTCTTCTCCACAATTCCCATTCTACAGGGATCCTTCTTCCTTCTGGCTGAAGAATGGTCAGCTTTGCCCAGACCCTAGCAGTTCGTTTTTAGAGGTCAGTTTGAGGGAGCACTGGTGCCTGATGTGAAACTCCAGCTACATGGGCTGAGCAAACAAAGTTCACTGGCCTCACATCTGCAAGCAAAAGAGTTTCTCTGAAAGAAACTAGGCAATATTAATCTGTTTGGAACAGTGCTGATAACACATTTTCCTATGGAATAGGTTTTTCACGGAAGAAGTTTGGTTTGTTAAGATGGAGACAGTTTGCAGGGCTATGGTAGCTCCAGAGAAGCTTCTGAAAAGTCCAGGCAGGCTTTTTGGCCAACTTCTTTACTTGTTGGCTTGACACCTTGTCAGGGGTGCCTGTCTACTGCTGCTCTCCCACTGGCCAAATCTGTTGTATCATTTGCTACCTCCATTCTTTTTTAAGAAACCCTTTTTCTTACACAGGTTCAAGTATTGGAGTTAAGCTTTCACTTAGATGAAAACAAAAGTAATGGAGACTCTTTGGCCTGACAGCTCTAACTTTTTTATTTGCTTCACTATGCCAGTTTTGTTACCTTGGTAGAAGAGTGACCCATTTTGGAGCTATAGAATTTTTATGACATTTCCAACCTCTGAGACAGTTTGACAGTTTGAGCAGAGCTCAGAGGTATCACAGAAGGGGAAAAAGTTTACTGATGTTTCTATCTGTTTCTGTTCACTTACTAAATAAACGATTTAAAACTTCAAGGTCTTTTGTCATCTCAAAATTTCACCTAAGCTAAATAATTATGTGCAAGATGAATATAGGAGAAAGAATGTATATAAACAGACATGCTTGGCATCAAAGCTTGAAAGAATCCTTCAGGATGTTCACAAAAACACACAGAGAGAAAAACATACACAAGTGCAGACCTACACACATGCCTATGCACACACACACTTCTTCAGGTTCTGCTGTGCACAGTTGTTTGAGGTTCTGTGCGTCTCAGAAAGTGCTACAAAATCAAATACACTGAAAACATTCACTTTTTTTTTTTCAGATATTATTTTCCTAAAGTGAAATATTCCCTTTCAGAATCAACATGCTTTCCATCCCAAGGTGATATTATGAGGAGGGGAAGGAGGAGGAGGGGAAAAGTGCAACTGAGTGATACTCCAATTGTGATGTTCATAGACATTTCTGTGCAAATTAGACCAAAAAAGAAGGCAGTATATATACTGGAAGAATGACTGTTTGTAAAACTCTGCTGTAAAGAGTGGCTGCACGTTTACATCTCTCATAAACTCCACTGACATAAAATAACTAGTATTCCTGGAATATTTCAGTTTAGTGAAGAGGTTTCACTGCTAAGCACAAGTTCTTTTTTTTCTTCCTCTTTCTTCTCTTCCCTCCCTGCTTTTTCTTTTTGAGCCTGACCATAGGATAAAACCTCAGTGATTAGCTTCATTGCCAGCAACAAGCCTGATTCTTTAATGTAGCTGCTCTGCTCCTTAGCTTTGTTTTCATTATTATTTGCATTGTGAAGCAGATGACTAAGAGATAGTCAAAAGATCAAAGGTTTCCTTTGATGGTTTATATCACGGATCCCTGCTGTATTAAAAAGGATCTCAGGTCAGGACATTCTTGTTCACACGCAGATCTGAACAAGGGGCTGCACGGGGTGATCAAACTGGATGAAGGCTGAACATATCCATCAAAGGGCTGACCACATTGGCCCAAACAGAAGAGGAGGTTCTACCTCCATAACCATGATATTAACTAGTGACAGATGTCTCCCTGTGGCTGCTGCTTTGATGTGTCAGTACTAAGGAGAAGCAGAGAACACAGAGATGTTACACTTTCCACATTACTCTAGAACTGTTTATGAAAAAGTAATAACAGCAAAAAATCAACAAATTAATAACAAGCAATTTCTAATGCCAAGGTTTATTGTTCTTTACAGAAGAATACAAACAGGGCCACCTTGCATAACCTAGTTACACATGTGCCAGAGCACAGTATGTATTGCATTTCTTTTTGTGAACTTTAAGTGAACAGTAAAAAACTAGTCATTACAGCATCTCTTTAAAGTATTATCATGCACAGAAGGAAGATGGAGATATTAAGACCAAAAAGGAAGGCCTAGTCTACAAAAGATGGGCTGATGTAGCTTGTCCACATTTAAAACTCCTGTCTCTGGACTAAAATGATTTTGTGTGTTTCTTTGTGTTTCTGAGAGAGGGTGCTGACATTTTTATACCATTTAGGATCTACCAGGCAAGGACTGCTTTTGCAGCAGGCCTGTCAAAACCCCTGCACTAAGCGTGACACTTGTTTAACAGATGTCAGCACTCCTGCCTTGCTAGGTGTCTCACCAGTGTGCAGGACAGAGTGACAGCCACTCTCCTCTGTGACCCATATGCCAGATATAGCAGCCTGCCCTGATTTGCAAACTACTGCCCAGATGCATCTTGGTTGCAATTTCATGGACTAGAGAAGAGGCCATGACCTGAACAATGTCTAGAGGGTATGAGGCCAAGAAAATCCGGTGCAAAAGAGAGCCTGCCCCAGTGCTAGGTATGCTCATTTCCCTGCCCCACAGACCAGAGCAGTATTTCCTCCAGGACATGATTCGCATGCTGCTGTTTTTCCCTTCACATCAATGAAGGTGCCTCTTTCTCCATACAATGAAGAGACATTTCATGAGATGCCCAAACAATCTACACTAATTCCTGATTAAATTATAATAATAATGATAAAAAACCCCAAACCAGCAAACCTCCACTATTTATGCCAGCCAAGTTTTGTTTATGTTGGGATTTTTGCCAGAGTAAGTGATGCCAAAAATACCCTTTTGACTCTAAAGAATGTTAATTTATCATTAGCTGCTCTAAGTGTGGACTTGCCTGAATTTTTACAGACCATCTCCAGCTGCCATTACTTGCAATGGCAGCATGGCTACACCTCAAGGGTAGGGTTCCAGTTTGAAAGCATCATGTGAAGAGAGGTTTCTAACCCGAAGTAAGTGCTGAAGCCATCTCCCTCATGTTAGTAAGCCTCATCTCTCATAACAGCGAGATCATGGCACTTCCACAGCTCTCATAGCACTTCCAAAGAGCAGTTCTTTTTGCCTGGCTTACCATGTGTGTTTTGATGGTACAGAGGGAGCCCTGCTGACAAATTTTGCTTGGATATTTCGACATCAAAAGTTAAGCAAAGTGAGTATCACTGCAACACATGATGGCTTTCCACTACACAGCTGATGTCAGAGCTGGGATTTTAGAAGAAATCTTGGCTTGTGGTTTCATATTCCTTCAACAGTTCTCACTCAGATCATCCTACCTTGGTATCCTTGTTAGAAATCCACAGGGCTGATTTCATGTTTCAAGTAGCATGCATCTGACAGTATCTTTAAGATGGCTTGTTCAACTGCATTCTGTGCTTTGAAAAAACAACAGGAATATGTCCCTGACCCTCGGTGGAGTTGGCATATGCAAAACTAGAAGGATCTGAGAATCAAAGAGGTAGTTTAAACAGCCCTTTGCCAGGGAGCTTTGAAGGGGTATATGTAAGAAGGCGTATGTTGGTGAAAATGTGAAAAAGCAAACCTCACCACCTAGCATCAGAGCCAGCTCCTCCTACTGGACTATGGGGGATACTCTTTTGTCACCAGTGGACTTTTCACAGAGTGCCTTGCTTTCCAAAAGGATCACTTTTTTACATGCAAGTTAGGAATCATGTTTCAAAATGCCTATTCACAATGGTGAATATTTACGTAGTAGTTTTAGTGGTGGTGGTGTGGATACTTGTGAAGTGGAAAAACCCACACAGTTTAGTCTTGAAGACGTGTTGTTTTTAAAGGACTGTTCATTGCAGGTCTCCAATTTCTCATCTAAAATGGAAGCATTTGCTTGATGACTGAGTCTGCTAGGAATTTTTAGATGAATAGTCTCTATTTGCTGCTGATGTATTATGAAAAGTAATAAGGCTTGTAAATAGCAATCTCGTATGCAGTATTCTCATGAGCTGCTTTTTTTGTTGTTGAACATAGGCGCCAGAGTTACACTGCTGCTTGCAGGGAGAATGCCTGGCAAAAACGTGAGGGCAAAAGAACATTTGTGTGTGCACAGGCTATATCCCAGCCTGTCAACGACTTGAAATAACATGTAAATGGGTGCCAGTACATCTATCATTCTGTTTATTGTCTTTACTCACTTTCAGTTTGACTTCTCATACAATTCTGGCTCTAAGCAGTTGATAAACACCATCAGACTACTGGATTTTGTTTCCCACCAACATCACATCTTTATCTTTTGGAAAGGTTGATGAAATACAAACAGCATAAGAAAAACTTTACTGGCAAGGGCCTCTGTGCCTTGCTACACCAGAGCAACTTACTATGGTTGCTTTGTATCTGTGGCATAAAGTTTGTTTGAGTGACAGTCTGACAAATGGTCTTTTTAGCACTGAAACTTAAACAAGGAGCGGATTGAGTAAAATCACAACCTGGACTGACTCAAAATGACATATCAGGACCATTTTTCAGTGGTCAGTTTCCTGATGGTTGAATTAACTGCAGTTTTATCTTGCTCTGTATTAGCTGTTTTACCTCACTTTCACCAAATTGCTTTCTTATCGTCATAAACACTACTGAATTACCATAAACTGCAGAAGTGGCAGAACTCTGCTGTCCAACCCATGGGTGCTGGACACTGGCTTTTCCCTCTCAGCTGCCCATTGAAATCATCTCAAGAGGAACAAGACAACAAAAATAAATTTTATCTTGAATCACACAAATTTTTACATATAGTTAGGACTCATCCTATTTTCATATGCCTGGATATGAATTTCATGGATGAATGTATGTATGCCATACAGATACCTGACAAGAAGATATTTTTTCCTCAATCTTTTGACAGGTTTAGGTGGGTTATAAAAACAAACACATTTCTGCACAGGCCACTCCATTCATTTTGTTGTTGCCAAGGTGACATCCAGAGGAGATGGAAGGAAAGGCATTGAGACTTTGACATGGATGGGTGGGAGGACCATGCCATTCTGTCTTCTGAAGGTAAGAAGTCTTGCTGAGGAAAAGTGTGAGAGGGCAGGATATAAGATTCTGCAACTTAGGGATGAACTGTATGTCTTAATTATTTCCTATTTCAAAGGAAGTACAAGGCTCCTAGTCAAGATCCACCAAAAATTTTCACTGGTCAGTAACATATGACAGAAAATAACCTTAAAGAACAAAATGATGAGCCCAAAGTCAGCCCCATAGCTGCTAAGAAATGCAACAGAAAATCAGATATTTGAAAGGTCTGAAATTGTTAGTGTTTCCCCCTTAACTTCTTTGCAGAAGAAAGCAAGGTCTTCTGCTCAGGAGACAGAGAAACAGAGTCTAACATTTATCTTGCCTTTTCATTAACTGTGAGCCACCATTGGACTAACTTTGTGACCAGCACTCGTGCACTGGTTTTGTAACCATCACACACCTGTAAGAACTAAACCCTTTTGCTACTGTTACTGGAACACACAGAAAGAGGGAGATGACAAGTCAAGACAGTCTGCTAAGTATGCTGTGATCTGACTCCACTGCATGCTCCTGAGTCCATCAAAACCGCTCTCCTGAAAAAAAAAAAGTCCAGATTTTTCCAGATTGTGCCTTTCAAAGACAAAACAAGAGCCATGAAAAGCAACTAGAGGACAAAACTCTTTTTTCTTGATGGGAAGATGACAGGTTTTAGGAAATGGTAGTTTGTGTCCACAGCTTCAATTCATTTCACTTGGCTTTAGCTGGAACACTACTAAAAGGGGTGACCCCTTTCCCGTATCATAAAGTAAGGGAAATGGCTAACAGAAAAACATGTATCCACAGGAAAAGATCAATTTTGCTTCTGTCAATAATGTATTGGGATCTGGCAGAAATAATTAAGCAGGTGTGTGTGGATATGATTCATAAGCAGCTTACCAGAAGCTATCATTACAGGCATAATAATAGCACAGTGCTGGCAAAAGGAGACAACCAGATCAGTCAAGGATACAGGATTTCTGGACTAGAGCTTTATGTGACATCCCTGAACCATGCTTTCTATGTTGGCTCTCCAACAATCTCGTGTTTGTACTGGCAGCTCTGTCGTATGGTGCCCACATTTTCCTGGGATCTGAAAATGTAAAGTCAGATTCAGTAGCCAGTGGGACAGGATGTTCTACATCCACCATTTGATATTTATCAGGGATCAGTGGGATCAGAGAGGAAGTGGTTATTGAGAGATAGGGCTTCCAAGGCTGCTGATCTCCATTTGCATTACAGCAGTGGTGACAGGCGAAATCTTTTTCAGCAAGTTTGTGAGTCATCAGCAAACAAAAGAACTGGAAAGAGATCTTGTTCTTCTGAGGGCCTTATCCCTAAAGACTGTAAACATTGTCCCCAGTTTTTCTGTAAACATGAGGCTTTCTGAGCTGCCCCTTATCATCTTCTGAAAAAACAGTGAAAAAATATTAGCATCTCCTCATTATACCGACTTCAGGATGCAGCATTTTTTTGAGCTTCCAAGTCTGAGCTTCCAAGCTTCCACTTTTTGAACTTGCTTTCAAGAGTGGGGGGGTCTGAAGGCACCCCTCATGGAGAGGCCCAGCAACCTGTGCCCAGGGTGGGCATGGTGTGGTAGAGCCGTGCAGCCTTGGACCAGCCTGTGGGGGGAAAGTTCCTGTCTCTCCTTGCCCCTGAGCTGCACTTATCCTCAGGCTCCCCAGGGTGTTTGCCCGAATTCTACTGCAGCTTGACCATGGTGATGCAGATATCCCTATGCCTGCTGCATCCAAAGAGTGGCTAGCTTCTCCAATTTTCCCCTGCTAGTTTCAAGAGTGCAGCTAATTTACAGTTGTGCTAGAATCAGACTTCTACCACTTTGCAGAGCAATTGAATCACATGCTTCGTGAACTGAATGTTCATTCAGTGACCGTATCCACACCTCCCAGTCTCTCCTGGAGACTGCTGGCTCCTAACCCTTGCTGTCACAACTTTTTGCCCCTGTCTGACTTAAGTACTTAAGCAACTTTCTCCTCACCTGCTACGCTAAGACATTGGTCTCAACCTCCTTGTTCCCTGAATTGCTGCTCCTCCTTTCTCCTCTAACCACTGTGCACAACTAATAAACCAGGAAAATCATAACAGCTTCCTATCTCTTTCCTTCTGGAAGCCTCACCTCCACTGTAGAAAACTGCATGTCTCTAGTGAGGCCTGCCTTAGCACCTAGAAATCACTGAGAGTGACCACAGTGTTGTTTTCTAGGGTGACTTAAATGAAAAATTAATGTTCACACTTTGAGAGTTCAAAAGAAATAAAAAGGAAAAAAGCATGACCCAGCTACTGAGTGGCAACTGTGCTAGCACACTAGGGACAGTATCTTCAGAAAGTTTCTCTGATGTACTCCGTAGAAGTCAACCAAACGGTGGGGGTCAAGGATCACAGATATACCTGAATTCATCCTCTTAACGTGACAGAAAGTGGACTGGATACAAGGAAAAGTGCTTGGGTCTTACTGTAAGTAACTTCTGAATTTACAATGTGCCATACGCTTTGCACATAGCAAACTATAAAAGTGACTGATGATAAGCGGGAAGGGTACCAACAGTGGTACTGTACGACTTTTTAACCTCACTAAAGTGAAAAGAACTATTATTTTTTTAAAATTCTCCTTTTCTTTTGCCTTCTGGATAGCTGCATGCCTGAATGGTTTAGATAGGGATGAACATTAAAAACAATGAGTAATCTATACCAGTTAATCTGCTCAACTGGGAGAGCATGTGGTTGAAACCAGGCATCTGGGCGTGTGCTAGACAGTTGGGATTTATGTCAGCTGTCTGGTCTAAAGTTGTATCAGGACCACAACAGGTTGCCTGATTTGAAGTGTGTGGACTGGAGGCTTCCCACAGCAGCACAGATGGGGCTGCAGTGGTTCCAGGCAGACAGCACATGAAAGACTGTGGATTATCACAGAAAATAACACAGCTAGAAGGAGCTCAAGAGTTTAAATGGTTTCTCAGTTATTACAATGGCTGAACAAGTATTTTGAGACTCAAGAAATGCCAGGAAAGATGACCAAGTAACATCCAGCTCTGGGATACCCAGCTCAGGTTTTGGGTAAAATCCTCCCCAGAATAAGGGGCCATCGTGCTACATATGACTCAAACATTCACATCTCCCTCTAAACAGGCAGGCTCTCTAAAGCTTCTTTGAATAAATCCAGGGTTATCAGGTTAATTCCCTTAAGAAAAGCTTTTGTTAAAGAAAAAGGAGAAAATCCTACAGGATCTAAAAGGAAAGCTATGTTTAGGCCAGAAGTTTCAAATATCAGAAAAGTGTATTTTCTCAATTATGCATGTGAGGCAGGCTCCAGCTTAAGCATGTCTTTGGCAGCCCTTGCTAACCTACAAGAGCACACCCATCCCTTGGACACGATAGCTGGGCTTGCTGAACAGGGATTATAGTGATAATTCATGTGATACTAAAAAATGCCTGTCTGTACTGCTAACCAAATCATTGCCCCATTTAACTGTCTCTTCAGGGCTTGGGCATTTTGTACATTTTTTTTGTTGTTGTTGCTGTTTTTTCTTTTTGGTTGGGTTTTATTTTGCCTATATATATGATATCTGACTAGTTTTCAATGGGTTAGAAGTTACACTGCTTTTTCTTTGGCACCTGCACATTCAAAACCCAGGGAGCTTGCTAACTCTCTTGCATTCTCTCATGCCTCTGTGTAGACTCCTTTCATGCTGCAAACCTTCTTCAAGTGCAGAAGGAACAGGACCTCACAAAGCACTGCAAGTGATGAGGTATAGCAGATAACACTGGCAAACCAGCCCAGCTTATGCCTTGAAATGCATCCTCTGATCTACTGAACAGAATATCAGTTTGATGTACCTGGAAAGAATTGAATGGACTCTATAGAATAAGACACAGTGAAAGCTTCACTAAAAGGCAACATCTACATTCCACAGGATGGTTGTTGTTAAAGCATCTGCTTTAAAATATCCCCAGTGTAGGTCCTCAGCGCAATGCCATGTGATGCTGCACCAGCAGTATTTGCTGCTTTCTGCATTATGTCAAGAATATATATATTTTTCCATATATATCATAAAAGAGTTGTCTCAAAACCTGGCAACTATTAAAATTTTCCCTTCCATTTTATATATGCAAATCCATTGACTTCTGTGGTTTCAGAGCATGCTTTTTTGAAGATGATTCTTACAACTGTCTTCATAACCATAACTAATTATTTTCCATCGTCTCACAAGTACAATAGTCCCTGTCTTATCTATACTTTTGAGATGAGACAGGAAAAAAAAAAATCTACGGAAGTAAATTAAAAAATGATAGACCAAGATTTTTACTTCCATTCAGCCATCTAGAACATCCTGAGAGGATGACAAAAGGTCTTGGGAGCCCATTAATTTAAAGTACTGCTGACTTTCTTGATGCAAACAAATATGAATACAGAAAGAAAAAAAAATGATGATAGAAGGATGAGTGAATCACTTCTTTTAACTACCTTAAGACCTTATAGATCTTTGTGCTTAGGCAACATTTTATCTGCTTGCGAGAAACCCGTGAGAAACAAAGAAAGTATCTGAGAGGAGATGGTCAGCTTAGACACAGCTGCATAGCTTGCTCTATTTTGAGCATATATGATGCAGAAATCAATAAGGGAAAAACTCTGAGGCTCCTCATTTGTACTGTAGACCATAAGCCAAAGTCAAAATATATTTAATTCAATGGACTCAAAGAGTTTTACCCAGAGTGTTTTAAAATAATGGGGATATACTGAGATTTGTAGAGGTTTATGGGCATCTACACCTGGTGACTTTCTGGTTCAATAAATTATGTCATATAAATAATCCAGTTTAAAACTTAAAATGCCAGCCTAATGTCACATGACCAACCTAATTTAAAAGTCTTTTGTAATAACTTTATAATTAATCAAGTAGGGTTTTTTAATTAAAAAGTGGATTTAAAAGTGATTACTCTTTTATAAGCATTCTAACCCAGAGCCAACATGTTTTTATTTTGATGCATGAACTTAGACTAAAGGTCAATTAATCCTGATGAAATTAAAGTAATTGTAATTTTGAGTAACAGCATCTATATGAGATCATGCAGTTTAGCTTTAATGTATTTTAATCCACTTTTATGCTTGCTAATTTGCATTATTTTTTTCTCAAGGTCCATGTAGGTAAACCCTGAATACAATTCTAAAGGTGTTTATGCAGGATCTATAATTTATCTCAGTTTTCCCTAAAGGAGTTGGGGGTTGATGCAGTATCAGAGCGCTTATGCTCAGGTTGAAAAAAAGCAGAGGAGGGAGATCTCTGTGTCTGCTTTTGTCACAGAAGAGGAGCTCTGTTTTCATTGTCCTGCCTTTTATTTGCAACTAGCATTTTTTCCTCCTTGCAGCTGAAGCCCCTAACAAAAGGGAAAGAATAGAATGAGACAAAAAAAGCATCTTCTCTGCATGGAATTGGGCCAGTCCAGTCGAGTTTAAACTGAATCATTTGAAGAGTATGAGACTGGCAATTTACTAATGACTACAACTTATTAAAAAGGCATGAAAAGCTCCCTAATTACATATTTGGATGCTAAACAGACATTCTCAGCTTCAGAGACAGGATGACTTCCTTTTCCAGTCTTGTCCCAGACCACACATTAAAAAAAACAGGCATCATAAAGAGTCAGGCATTTCAGACTCTAGGAACTGAAGTGTTGTAAAGGAGTTAACCAGACTCTTACCTGATGCTTTAGGCTACTCTCTGGTTTAACTCTTACTGAAGATAAGCTAAAAAATTTTGCTCATCTTATAGGATATCCATTTATAAATATATATAAATCTTCCTGAAATTACCATATATCCTAAAACTTCCAAAAGCAACACAGCAGAGTAGTCCCAGCCACCTTCTCTACCACACCAGGCTACGATCACTAGATCATTAGTTTTAAACTTCCATTACACTGAAAACCTCAAATAAATCCTGAAAATCTTGCAGGCAGAAAGTCAGACATTCCAAAGTTCAGAAGTGCCAGAGTTAATGTTGACCACAGACTTAATTCAGCTTCCTTGTGGGTATTAATTATGAGACAGTCTTTATTTACATGACCATACACTTTTTTTCCACAGGAACCCCACCTCATTTGGTGCAAAAGTTCAACAGGGCCCAGTGCAGGGAAATCTATTTTCAATTCCAAATTATACAAATTACTCAGTGCCTTTATTTACTGCATATCATCTGAAGCCAGCACTAAACAGAAAATTATTCATTTCCTCATGACTGTTTTTATTTTTTCCTTAAATAATGTATTGATCTAGCACTGGACTGCTCCAAAACCTATCCTGAGTTTATCTGAAAAAAACACCCTTGAAAAATGGTATTAGTGTTTTTACAGGTCCCAGTTTTCCAGGATTAACCCTTTTCCTTCTCCATCCATGAAGTCAAGCTAATATTTTCTGGAAGTCATGGATTCACTGTACAGCTGAATTATATAATGTTGTGTATTGCACAAAGTCCAGTATAACCTGCGTGTGTTGGGCTTGCAGTGTGTGAGCAAACCACCTGCTTAGAGTACAGACACAAACCAGCCCTTTTTGAGACATCCAGCCCTCAGGAGAAGCACAGAGGACCTCCAAGCAGTGCATTAATTTTTATTTGTTTTACAGGAAAGGAAATGATGCACAACTAAGTAACACTTGTCAGAAAAGGGGAGTCTGTTCAGTGCATTGCTGCTGGTTACAAAATTTGAAATACAAAAATCCTCCACCAAGTAAGTACACAATGAAAATCAACAGCTGCCTCTTCAGCAAGCTTTTAAATACAACATATGTGTAAAACACAAGCAAAATAAAGCTGATCCTGTATTTTTATATCCACAACTCTATGGCTGTACGAGGACTTACTATATACCCATTTCTTTTGCTGAAGCAACAGTCAGATAGCAGTAACTTTTATGGAAACTACTAATCCTGTGTGTAAAATTCACATAAGGCTAGTTCTACCCTTTGGACAGACATATGCAGACAGGTAGCACACTTCCAAGGAAGAGAGGCAGACAAGACTTCTGTGGCTAGTCATTCATGTGAATAGCACCCAAATCACACCCAATAGTTCACCACAGCTGAAAGCAGGACACATGTGACCCATCTCATGTAACCTCAGTCATATGGAAGATTGGCTGAACTTACTCTTCCAGATTCCTCCCCACCTGTTCTTGCTTAAACACAAGCTATACAAGAAGCAGACAAACTATATGAAACCCAGTCTGTACAAGTTTTCTAGTCAATTAAATCAAGATCTGAAAAGTGTTGCTTTTTTTAAAACTACAGAATAGTGAGTGCCTAAATTGCATACAATCCAGAAGAGGTCAGCAATTCCACCAATGAAATTCCATTCGTGAAGAAGACTGTGACAGCAGCAAGGCTATTTATTGAAGCACCATCTATCTTTAAAGTTTCCCATCAAAAGCAGAACCAGGCACACTTAAATCCTGAGATGAGGTTGCAAGTGCAATTTCAAGCATGCTGGCTGCACTACTACCCTATTTTATTTATAGCAAAGAAAGGACTGGCAAGGACTTTCTGAATAACTGAGTCTTCCCTGGTAACAGGGGTGACCACATTATGCAAACCCCAAAAAAACATCTAATACAATGCTGAAAAAAGATTACTCTACACAGGCATCAAATCACTCAATGCCATAATCCCTTCTCTCAACCACTCACATCACTAACAAGTCTCCTAAGATGGAGATGGGCAATTGGCAGGCAGTGCTCCTAATGTTGTGAGAAAGGCTGTCACTGAAGTTGAAGCATTTCACACACCACCTTCAGAAATGTTCTGTTTTCCTAGGAAATCTAGACCTAAATAGAAGACACATGACACGGAGGTGGAACAGTGAGATGGGGCTGAGTTCCAACTTGGTGCCTCTGAGTAGAATCAAATAAAAACACCTGAAGTCATTCATGTATGGCCAGGCACAATCTGAAGACCAAAGTCATTTTCTGGACAATGCTTCGATAAACTTGAACCAAAGCCATATACTACAAAACCAACAGAGGCATAAACACCAAGTTTTGTTTCAGCTGATAGAAGGACAATGAAGAAATAATAGTACAACTCACAAGCGTTGTAGGGAAAAAGGCTAAAGATTATAAAGGTATTTTTATTCTTGGCTGACACTTCTATAAACCCAAGCCAAAAGTCACAAGAAAAAGAATAGCTGCTTTCCTTATCCACATAAAAGGATTCTGTGCTGAGCAGCACTTAAGAAAAACGATCAGATTGTGATTATATAACCCTAGCATGAACTTGGTGACCAGTACAGTCATGTCAAATTTGGATGCATTATTCAAGCAGCAGGGAGGATGAAAGTGTTTACTGTCACATACAGAATCCCCTGCATTTCCCTTTCTTCTAACCTGTTCTCTCTGCTCACTATGTTGGTGGGCTGGTTCACTTACTGTACCAGCTCTTCTTCAAAAAGAGAGAAATTATCAGGAACAGATGGTGATGGTAACCGAAAAGGAAAGACATCCAGTCATTATTTCTCCCATCTGCCTTTACCAGAAGCTTCCATCTTCTCCCTCTGTCAGGAAGCTGGTTTATTTCTCCCTCCTCTTGCCCCAGACCTCTGCCTGTTTTTCTCTCCTTCATACTAGGCTCCTCAGTCCAATTTTTTTTTTTTTGCCAGGGGCTCTTCACCTGACCCCATTCCCACTTTCTTAATCATCTTTTTCTAATGTCTTTTCACTAAAATGCATAGCATTGTGCCCATCAATGCCTAGACCACACCTTGTCTTCTTCGTTGTTCTTCTTGATCAGATTAAAAATAATGAAAATGCGAGTAAACGGAAGAAATAAATGCCACTGGGATTCATGGGTGAGACAGAAGATGAGGCTTAAGTAGTCATATGTAATGTAAGCTTTTAGATGCAGTTTAACTATGTCTAATTAGTATAATGCAAAGCAATTGTTACATTATTCAGGTATATTTTCTGCACAGACGTTTCTTCAGTCTGAAGATTACTGATCATATCAGCCAGCTATCATGTTTCATTTTTTGACCAGTTTAGAGCTTTGAAAATCAACAAAAGCAAAGCTTAAGCCCCCAGGCCCCACAAAACCAGAGTGCAAAAGCCAGCTTTGGTATTACTAAACTGACCATAATAACTCTTTTTTACATCCCATATGAATTTATCTACCCTCCGTCTGAAGAGCACAGTTATGAGTTTGGAAAATTCAGTTAAATGTTTTTAACATTATTTAATTTCTCTGTCAAATCAGTTTAGATTGTCTTGTTCCTTTTCTCAATCAGTTATTAACTATAAAATATAGAAGAGGTAGTTATCTGCCTTGATACTATGGAATTAATTGTGAATATTCACACAGGAGGTGAAAATTCCTTTTTTTGTAGTATGAATTTGCCAGTAGAAATAAGCTTTTCAAGCCCTGGGTAAATATGTTATTCAGATACCATGATTGCTTGATTCTCAAAGGAATGTGAAAGGCTTTCTGTTGCACCCAGCAGTTTCTTCTTGGATGCCTTTAAAAGATTCACTGGCTTACCATTAATATAGGATAGAAGTCATAAAAAATTACATCTCTTTTGAAGATAAGTAATGCAGTGAACTGGTGAGCATCACTGTGCTACCAGAGAGACCTGAAGCCATAGTCCTGTTACGAATAACCTCAGCCTTTATTGCAAATAATATTATCTTACACTTGCTCAAACTGTCCAGCTTTTCCTTCTGTACTCTCAAGGGAATGAAGTGGCTTTATTCAGGGAATTATTTTTAGCATTCAGCTTAGGTTCCTGCTCAAAATCAACATTGACAAAGAGCATCCTCCTCTCATCTTGGGCTCTGGCAGGGGGCTCACCTATAAACTCATACACACTCTCTGTTGGCACACCACACCTTTTCCAAGAGGAAGTGGAGCGTGTGGGGCCACACTGTGTAGAACATGGGGCTTACAGACATCCTGCATCATTTCAAATGATAGGGGATGCTCACAGGTAAATACCCTCCTCAATTTGAATTATTTCTTTGAGAGGAAACCTACCTGGTCCTGAATTACTCAGAATCCTTTCCTTAACACTGCACACCAACATTTAACATTTCAGCACATCCTTCTCGTTGTAACAACAACAGTAGAAACTGGCGGCTGTTCTTCAGCCCAGAAACAGTCTGTCATCTGTTTGGAAGACAATTTCCTGCGTGCATGCTTTTATGTTGTGTCTTATTTAGTCTGCAGAAGCTCTTTGTGCAGACAGCAGCACATGATACACTAGTGCACCAGTGGGCTGCTTCAGAAAGAAAACACACGCCACCAGGAACAGGAGGCAGAGCAGTGCAATTTCAAGGAGGGAGCCTGAGAGGCAGCTCCTTATTGGACAGGTTTAAAGGAAATCTTACCTTCTCCCTCCCACCTCCCCCCCCTACCCCTGCCTGTACTTTCATTCCTTTCTTGGCACCCGCTGGCATTCCCCCAGAGTGCCAGCTGAGCAGCACCTCACTGATGCATTACATGAAGTACTTTCATACGTGGAATTTTGCACACCCAGTATTCGAGGAGTGACAGTAACAAATAGAGTATTAATTAACAACACAGTGATTAAAGACTTAGGATTCCGACATCTATAATAAATGTTCCCAAGACAGTGTCCTTGTGTGGGGACTCTGTAAATCAGGGTGCTTGCAAAATGAGCTCTGCTCTTTCTCAGCTCATTGCCATTTGCTGAGTACTAACAAGGTTAACAATGCAGAGCTGAAGCATTTGAATCAACCCTTACTTCTTCAGGGGACTTAATGAATCATGAGCAGACCATTCATATCATGTGTTTTGCAGCAGAAGGGGAAGTTGATTAAACAGTTTACTTACCCTACAGTGTATGAAAGTCACAGTATATCAGAGGGAACCTAATCAGTTACATGAGAAATGTTTTTATTTCCTTCTCAACATCCAATTTGATTATCTCATTATGTTTCACCACACTTTGTCTCACTTAGCAGTTTGCATCTAGAACATTTCATTCTTCTTTTTTTGCTCATTGTTAAAAACCAGTGACAGGTCAGATGGAAATTCCTTCTCCAATAGGCATTCAGTTCCAAGATGAAGCTGATTAAAATGTTGTATATTTAACAAAAATACTGGCATTCGGTCAAAATCCAACAAATTAGTTATGGCTTGTCTAATCCACATTCTGCTCTAAAACATGATTTACTAGATATGCTCACCTAACAAAAGGTATTAGGTTTCTTACTAAATTTCCTCTATTTGACACTCTCATAAGCTGCAAACATATATGGAACTTATTTTTTCATTTCCTTCCTGATAGAATATTTGAACCTGTTAATGTATACACAAATCCCAGCAATCCTGAAAGCTGGTTGGGCTGTATTTTTCTTTAAAATGATATTTTCTCAAATTGTTTTTTTGTTTTCTTTATGTTGCACACATCTCTGTGCATGGATTTACAAGAACAGGCAAATAGTGAAAATTGCACATTGTCTCAAAGAAAGCAGTGGATAGAGACTGGAGATTGTAGAAAGATATTTTTAAAATCAAAGTTATTAACATCCTAACTGGTCTTGGAGAGTTCCCTGGATAAATGGTTAAAATAGTCTCCTCATGATGTCAATAAAGGTGAAGGTGGCAATGGCAGGGGACGATTACAGAGAGGTACTTTGGAAACTTCCTTTTTCTTCTAGTGCTTCTGCCTGGTGAAGATTGTATGGATGCTGGAATTGTAACCTCGTGGAAACTCAAGTGCCTTTGCATCTGTTAGGACCACTCTCAAATTTGTGTCCTACGTACAATGGAGATGTGAAACTCAATCTGTGACATTAATGAGATCAAGTGGTGATGCTTAATCCTGTGGAACAGTCAGAGACCATTTGAACACTCTTTAGAAACTTCATGGCTCTTGCTAAGGTCTTGACCTTTATTTTCTGACAATAAACTTTGCTAACCAAAGGCTTTCTGTTACTCTATGTATTATATTAAATTAGATACATATTAGTTTCCCTGTTAGGTAATATCAGAACCAAGAATGTGTGAAAAGCAAAAAGTGATTCTATTAACCAGAAATTCTGGTCTTTTTTTTATGCTACTATTTTTCAAAGGAAAAAAAAAAAGCCCACACATGACTCTTTTTTTTCAAGCTAAACCATGCCAGAATACAGGTTTTTTTTCTCTCAGAATGGGCACCCTATGTCTGATGCTGTGACTAACTATAGCCCTGAAAACATGTTCTTTTTTATGGAACAAAAAAAGACACAATAATTGAAGTGGTTATTTGGAGAAACCTGTTTATGGTACTCATGTGCTTGGACTAATATAAGAAAGCAAGCCATGAAAATACGTGTAGCAGAGAATGCATCTTGCTGTAGCAAGTGCCCCTACCATGTACACACTAGAGACAATGGAAGGTATTAAGAGTTAACAACAGAACTTGGACTAAACAATAGTCAAAGTCAAGCTAAGGAAGTTGACTAAAGTTTAAGATAACTCCTTTTCCGAATGTCTCTTCAGCAGGCAGATGTTTCATGAATGGAAAATTCCTGGACACAAAATAACCGGACTATGGGTGAGGGGAAAAAAGTGGGTGAGAAGCACAGAGATTTTCTGAGGAGCATTATGTGAGGTACCTTCCCAAGTTAAGCTTAGCTAGAACATATCTGTAGTTCAGAAGTCAAGAGAGTGCTGCAGTATAAAGATCATGGGCAATGTTTATCCAAATAATATTGAGAAGCAAAAAAAATGTAGTAAACATCTTCTATAGTTTGTTATTCTTATGCCACAGAGGAAGAACAATAATGTTTCAGAAACCTGGGCACAGCCTCTCTGCTGATATCAGCTATGGACAGTTGGGTGTTCCTGAGCAGGGATATTAATCAGAGCAGCCATACGCCTGCACTTCTGGAACGGGATATGTTTAAGCTCCTGGGGGTACTTGGAGGTCAAATCAGTCTGGGGATCTAAGACAAACTGTCCTTGGCTGCAAATGCCCATTTCCAGGAAGCAATAACACAGAGGACACTGCCAAGGCAATGTGCCTGAAAAGCCAAGTAGAGAACCAGTTCTAACAACAAAATATGCTTCAGGGCAACTGATGGCACAAGTCTGTTCTTGGTAGCACAGGGGCCAAAGAGTGAGGATCTTGAATTGTAAGCAGCAAGGACAAGGCAGTTGAGGAGCTGTGAGCGGTGATACATCAAGAGATGAATCTGTCAGAAGCCGAAGTTCTCATTTTTCTGATTATGATGACAATAGACCTATGATGACAATTGCCTATCATGGGGAAAGAAATGGCTTCATAGGTAGCAGACAATATGTTGTCTGTTTGAGAGACACGAACCACTGCAGGTCCTAGCTTAGCTCCTACCTGCACCAATAAACTCTAATTTCGGAATGAAAAATATAACCTGGCATATCCATGCTTGACAGGTCAGTCAATCCCACCTTAGCATATGGAGGCTTGAGATCCAACAGTGCAGTAAGTGGCCAAGAAGCAAGGTATGACAGCTCTGCATCATAGAATCATAGAAACATTATGATTGGAAAGGACCTCTAGGATCCAACCTTCATCCTAACACCTCTCTATCCACTAGAGAATAGCCTCAAGTGCTGTGTATACTCATTTTTTAAGCCCCTTCAGGGATGGTGACTCCACCACCTCCCTGGGCAGCCTGTTCCAGTGCCCAACCACTCTCTCGGTGAAGAATTTCTTCCTAACATCCAATCTAAACCTCCCCTGATGCCATTTGAAGCCATTTCCTCTCATGTTATCATTAGTAATTTGGGAGAAGAGACCACCACCAGCCTCTCTACAACCTCTTTTTAGTAGTTGTAGAGAGCAGTAACATCTCCTCTCAGTCTCCTCTTCTCCAGACTAAACAACCCCAGCTCCCTCAGCCTCTCCTCTTAAGGCTTGCTTTCCAGGCCCCTCTCCAGCTTTGTTGCCCTAACAACATTGTCTCACTTGTTCTTCAGCAAAAATAAATCAACTGTCACTGTGTCCCTCTCCCTTGAACCACGTTCCCTATGATTTCCTTCCTATTTCTCTTCTCCTCTTCAATGACAGTGTTAGTATGTTTTTTCAGTGCTTCTGTTCCATTTGGTCCTTCTTTATGGACTCTCCAGTGCTTTCCTTTTCAACCACCATCTACTCCTCATTTTCCCAGTTGCCTCTGTTACATTCTGCTCTTCCTGACTCAATGTGTCAATGCTACTGCCAGCTCTGCAGATCTTTTTCTCAGAGAACATCCAAAACAGGCACAGCCCTCTTGTAAATGTTATGTTCTCTTTTCATTTGGGTCTTTTTCTAACATCTAGCTCTCTTTTTTTTTTCTGCTGTGCTATGTGTAATCAATACAAAATGATTGTGATGTTAAAAAAATCACCTCATCTTAGAATCTGAGCCATTTCAGGATAAAAATGAAAAAAGGAAGAAAACAGCTTGAGGTCCCAATGAGTAATAGCAAGCCAAGAGCTTAAGCAGAATCCTCATTTTTTGTGCTGTGTGGTCTTTGTTCCTCCTTGAACTCAATGGGACAAACTCCTTGATGTGGATGAAACACAGCATCTCATGATTGGCAGGTCACAGCATCCTCTCCAAGAGCGTACCACACCTACAGAAGCAGACTGATGTCCAGTCACCTCTGAGAAACAGCCTGGCTAACATCTTAGACTTAGGCCAGTGTTTTCCAGCTGTGGGTTGTGACCCCACATGGGATGGGGTGAAGACAGGGTTCACATGGGGTCAGAAAGTGTTAGAAAGAGCTAAAGAAAGATTTAAACTGAAGGATTTCTGTTCAGCTTTCTTTCAGTTAGGGGGGAGGGAAGGGAAGGAGTGGAACTGCACACAAACAGATGATCCAAGACAGCTGACTGTTGCAGAAATCCTGACTTGAAATATTGTGAATTCCACACTTGAGAGAAACAAAATGGTTCTGTGGCTCATGGGCAGGGGCAATCTTTTGACTATGCACTTGAATTTTTCTCTTTTCTTTTCTTTTCTTTTCTTTTCTTTTCTTTTCTTTTCTTTTCTTTTCTTACGTGTTAGTTTGAAACTAGCCAGAAGTCTGGAAAGGTTTCAGTAACCTTAGAAGACCGACTAGGAAACAAATACAAGAGACATCAGCATGAGCATCCTCGTAATAGTACCTGGCTTTCATCAGAAGAATTTGAAAGGGTTCTCAACAGTGAAAGCATTTATACTTCCAGCAGAGTAAAAGGAGGTTTTCATTATCCACATTTTACAGAGGAGAACCTGGCTAGGTGACTTGCTCAATGTCATGCAAAAGTTCTGTGGCAGAGTTGAAAGCTGAGTCCAAAACTGAATCCTTAATTCATGCCCTCGCCGCAGGACTATTCTGTGCTCAGGGTCCTGAAAAAACACATTTTCAACTGTATGGATATTGCCAGCATCTGTGTAATTAGAATTGTGCAATTGCAGGAGCATTGCCACAGACCTCGGTGACATGAAAGGTGTGAGAGAGGGATTAATACAGTGATTGATTTTTTAATATTTTTTTAATCTTACATAAATAACACTGATACAGCCACAGAGAGTGATTTTCCAATATGATTTCACCCCTAAAGGGAATACCTGTAAAATCTCGCCCACACTTGTTTATAAAGATCAAATTTGGTGGCTGCTTTTTGTCCTTTAGGAGCAGGATGGCAGTCAAACAAACAATGCTGCTACAGACACTGTGGTTCCTAATAACAACAGTAGTGAAATTGCCAAAGGTCTTCTGAACATGTGCCACAATTGCAGCCCTTTTGCTGGTTACTGTTGCTTTTGATAACCTGAGATAGATTGAAATGTGGAAACTGAGGCAGCGTGGGACAGCAAGCCATGGTGGGGAGACATCTTAGAGCAGTGAATTCAAGCGGGGCTTATGAAGAGGTCCAGCATAGCCTCCCTTTTGTGCTCAACCCAGAGCAAGATGTGCAGCATGGACCTTGTCTGCAAAAAGACAGAACCTATTCGACAGCATTTCTCAACCTGAGTAAAATGCAGTGGCAGCCAGACTTGTCCATAGGGGACCAGCTCACCATGACCATAACTCCCCGTACCAGCACCAGAATGAGCCTGCATTGATTACATTTTACAAGTTAAGATGCTATCAGTTAGCTGAAATATCAAATATTGATATTTGGCACTGGTTCAGCAAACCAGCTGCTGGCACAACCCTGTTTTCTTGTGTAGATAAGAACTTGGCCTCGCCCATTACAGACTGATTTGTTAGCTGGGAAAAGATCATTTACTGCATTCACAGCATTGCTTTAGCTATCCTTGGATAAACTGGCTATGAAATTTAATAGTTGAGGGTTTTCTGCTTTCAGTAGGTTCTTGATACTTGCTTTCTATCTACTTTCCTACTTAGCTTAAGTATGTCCTTATTTAAAGTATTTTAGAAAGTGAAAACTTGTAGGAAGTTTCTTTATTCCATTTTCTTGTGACAAAATGAATCTTGCAAGTATCTTTGCACTTAAGAATAAGGCTTTACAAACTAAACAGGTTCTTGCAGTTTTCCCCCTTGAGTTTGGGAAGCTTCTCTGCTTACAGTCATCACCTATCTTTCTTAAGGGGGGGGTTGTGAAGCTTGGAACTTTAAAAAAAAATAAATTTATGCATGTGCTGAGTGGGTGGAGTAGGAATGGATACAAACTAGGAACATTTTGATTCCAGAGCTCTTAGAAAACTGTTACTAGGATGAGGAAAGCTTGATCTCATAGATCAGTTACACTCTACTGGGCTATTTTGCAAGGTTTCTTTGTGTGTGGCAATTACTAAGTTCCATCAAAATATGTGTAAGATTTTCACCTGCTAGAAACAACACAATTTTTCTTTGCCTTTTTTTTTCCTTTTTAAATAACAGAAGGAAAAATATTATGGCTCTTAATTTCATTGTTGTAGGTACTTGTGTGTGTGTGTACATTTATAAACAACATTAGGGCATCGCACGGCAGCAGTAGCTTGAAGAAAAATGATGGCAAGTAACACAGGCTTGCCTGGCAATACAGAAACACAACACAGCTCTTAACTGTTCATTTTCAAGATCTGGACTTTTTAAAATGTGAAAGTTTGTTTAGAATGTGTAACATCAAGCAGTAGGTGTTTGAAAAAGACTTAACATTGAGCTGCAGCTAATTGTTTGCTCTGGAAGGTATTAGTAACATATATATGTATATAGCTATATAATTTGATATATTTTTGTATATACATTACATATATTTAAATGTGTCAGCTCATCATCAGAATCATCTGAGTTGCACTCCTCTTCTAGAAGGGGGAGTATGGGTAAACACAAGTTCAAAGTTTCTGTTAAATGTCATACCTAGGTAGTCAAGACAGGGAAAAGTACAGTACAGGGCTTGGACTAAATGAAGTAACACTTTCAGCTCACACCACTCTCTCCTCTGTGGCCATATCTGAAATCAGCATTGTTACTCAGCTGCACACCACTGGGCTTCAGAAATTTGAAGACAGAGCAAGAGGAGTCTCCAGAGATGCAGTTCATTACCTTCTGAGATACAGAAGTAACTTGAAGACCACCCCTAATGTTGCATGCATGGGGAGCCATGAACTGAATAAAATATGTAAGACTTCATATAGTAGTGAGTAGAACTACTTCAGGTATTCTTCAGGTTCTTAAGCAAAATCATGTTTGGAGAGAGATTTTGGCTCAGCAGATCTTTGTTTTCCTTCATCTGGAAGGAAAGGGCAGCTCACCTATTTTTGCTGGAGTCTATACTGGATCTAAGAAGATGAATGGTCAGTTTTCAGATGGGCTAGTGGCTGTCAGTGTTCCCTACCTGCTTGATACACTCACAGGAACTGGACCAAGAAGCAGGATTGTGATGAAATCCTAGCCCCACTGAAATCCAAGCAAAAGGGTTGGAAGATGCAGATATCAAAGGTAATCTTAGATCATTTGAACGATGAAAGGATCTCCAAACTACACTTTATGCAGTTGTAAATGGAAGAAGTAAAGAGTAGATGTGCCCAGTTGAGAGAAGATTTTTTTTTGGAAAGGTCTGACAGACTCATTCTGCAAAAAGCAGAGCTAATTCAATTATAAACAGAAAAAAAAAGGCCTCTCAAACTGTTCTAGCCAAAGCCACGTATTTAAAATGCATTACGAAGGGTGTTAGACTCAACCAGTAATTATCTGGATCTAGGCAATAAATAAATAACAATAACTTTAATTACAAATCTGTGATAGAACTCATGGGACAGAAAAAATTCATCTGGAGCTAATTAATGCTCAAAAATTAACAAAGAAGAGAAAAATAAACAGAATTAGGTCATCTTCAAGTACAATGAGGAGCTAAACTGTGGTATATTCCCTAGACAGAGTTGACTACAGTGACAAATCTAAATCACTTTTCCTGGGAATCGCAAGGCTTTTGAAGGGCATATGAAATACATATTGCATAAACATTCCTGATACCTAATTCCAAAGAGCTCGGTGCCAGGTATGGTGATTTAAACCTGTGCAGTTTCCTCATGTCAGCAGAATGCTCAAAAACATAGGCATGCCCAATATGTTGACTGCGTGATTTAATATAAAAATGTGATTCTCCTTGGGTTCCAAATCTGTAAACCAGAGTTGTATAAATGGCACATTTTCATGCAGTGTTGTATCTGAGGCATTTGGCTGCTGTGCACTTACCCACACCAACACATCTATCAACAGCTCTAAGCCTTTTCAAATACAAGTCTTGCATTACAGAAAATACAACTACTTTAAACCTAAAATTATCTCTGTCTGCTCAGGATTGTTCTTGGATTGGTCTGAGCAAGTACTGGCCCTATGTTTTGTACTGTAAAGCACATCAGTAGGCATCAGCACAGCTATCAAAAGGCATTAGCCATGACGGGTATTACTTGTCAACAGTATGTGTGTCTCTCAGCACTGAATGTGGCCCTGGTGAGAGACAACTGACTGACATCTTGCCTCTATTTATCCACAGAACAGGCAGTGAAGAGATATAGGTAACATTTGTCCACAGTCTACTCTGTACCATGTCCATGTCCATACCAATGACATGTCCAGTGGTCACCAAAGCCTCTGATTTCAGAGACTCTTGGTTTGGTTGTTGGAAATGGCAACAAGGTGTCCAGGTCTGAAGCTGGCATTCATACTATCCTGCAAACGTGGGTCCAACAAGAACTCAGCCGAGGCTGTGACTACTTAATAATTCATTTCAGATAGGCTACTTTATTTAGACCATTGCTTTTCCACAGGCTTAAACTGACAACAAAAAGGCATTGGTTTTGTCCATTCATTTTCAAATACTCTAAACATGCACTAGGCTTTCTCTTTCCCTGTTGTTTTTCTTCTTACTGTATGACCTGTGATTATAGTTCATTTCTTAGCAGAGACAAGCCCAAATATTGCAGATTGCTGTAATGTTAAAACTGTCTCCATTATGAATGCTTGAAGTTACTAATAAAAAAGCCAAGTAATAAAATGTTTAATTTGAGTAACCTAAAACTTAGCTTTAAATGCAGGGAAGGGAGATTCTCCTCTCTTCTCCATAAAACTGCACCACAGTTGTACTATCAAAGCAGAGAAAGGGAAGATATTTCACTCCCTATGTCTTTACTCCAGTAGGGCTCTTTTCTCTTATGGAGAAAATACCAGTGAACCTTTAATACCAGCCAAATCCAACCTTGAGGCAGCACAAGAAACTCTGGTTCATACCACTGTCTCAGCATAACTTTATCTGCTTAATATGCTTTCATTTGAACTTGCAGCAGAGCAAGAAATCGTTTGTCTGTGAAAAACTATTGATAAAAAAACCTGCTTTTCTATTAAAAAAGCAGATTCATTTCCCAATAGTCAACCTCCCACCTCTCAAATCTGTGGATGACAAAACCAGAAAAAGGTTCTTCTACAAAATTCTGATGAAGAGTTAATACAAAAGTATCTATTTTTGTAAAGAAAAAGCAATAAAACACAGAGAAGCCGGTTGTTCCTGAAAATTATTTCATAAGCTCTTCTTCAGACCTTGTTTGTGTCTCATTTCCATGTCTGTTAGAAACTTAAAAAGAAATGAGGAAGAAAGTGCTGTAAAGTTTCAGAGAATTAAAGCAAAAAAGCCTTAGTGACTGCTAAGGCTGCATCATAATTGTGCAGGTAGTGCATAGTCTGTCTTGTTTTTTCCAAGACAGAACCAACATGTAACAGAAGAGGAAAGTGGGGCAGTGCTGGAGAAAGCCTAGAAGTAGTCACCATACAGAATCTAGAGCTTCTTTGAATTCTGCTGGTTCTTCTTCCATTACTAAACCCCTAACTGGTGTAAATCACCTCCTCGAGGGAAGAGGAAGTACCACTTTAGCCTCAGGGCAGATTCAACCTCTGGCACAGAAAAAAAAGTAAAGTTTGCATACAGCTTGTTTCCCAACCCTTTCTGCCACAGATTTCCAGTTTTCTAAGTCAGCTAGTTTTTCTGTAGCTTGGCTTCCCCTCTGATCTATGCAAAGGATGTTTTATATATATCATTATATATTAGGTCCTGGAAGTAAAACCGGGAAAAGCCTATCTGTAAGATTTTTGACACTATCTAATTCTAAGCAGATGAGACTGGTATAAATCATCAGGACCACTGATGAGAAATGGGCCTTGGAAGGCAGTCCCTTCCTCAGGCAGAAGTGCCTTTTGCACAGCATGGGCTTGGTGTGAAGACTTTTCTTTGGGGCTTCACTTTGCTGGGCTAATGCACTCCTGGTTCTGGCTCTCTTCCATATTAGAAATAGTTGATCATGCGTAATTTGCAAAAATACAACATGGTTTAGTCTTCCTGTCTACTAGGGATGGGTTTTGGCAAGCAGAAAGATCTGGAAGTGAGGATGTCTGGATTGTGGGAATATGCACTGAAAGGAGAAGGGGCTTCAGAAAACATCAGCTCTTGGGAGTAACCTCTGGAAAAATTTCCAGGACTTGGAATCTGTCATGATTAAAACCAGTTGTTCGCTTTCTTATCTTCTGTCAAAGCTGACAAGTGTAATGACAGCTCTTAAAGATCGCGCTCTCCAAGGACTGGGAATGCTTAGAGTGGCACGTGAGCCACAGGGTGAGGGAGATAAAAAATCAGGGGTGAAAGTTCCCTTCACAGAAAGGAAATCACAGAAATGTGGGCATGCTTGGCTTTGTCTCCCAATTAATGACATAAAAATGTATCATCCGCAAAAGTATTTGGCTTCAGAATGGAAATCTAAAAGGCGTGTGTCGCTATCGATACTACAAATATTGCACTGTGCTCCAAAGTCAACTGTTTTTGGCTCATACCATGAAATGTCAGCTTAGAAGAGTTCTCTGGTGTGGTAGCCCTTGACTGTCATATATGTATACGTATCACACACACACACACAAACAAATCTGTTAAGTGACAGCCTTCGAAACAGGGTCTTTGGAAAGGTTACTGCTCCGCCATATGTAGGACTTTGATTTATAGTTCTATTTTTCACAGCATGACACACATTGTTGGTGAACTGAGGCTGCGATAAAATCGTAGAGGTGTAAAGTTTCACTGGCTGGATGGTAAAGAGCGAGTCAGAGAGAGTGTAATGCGAGTCGAGAGCTGCTCTCCAAATGAATGAACTTGTATTGTGGATCTGGTTACAGCCGGCACACTGCCCTAATCCATCAACAGCAAGTTCACTTACAAACCAGCCTTTGTTTTTAATCCATGAGCCTTTGGGGATTCACGATAATCAAATGACCAATCAGAGGAACACATAAGAGGAAAAAAAAGATTGCTACAGTGAAGTTTACTCTCAGCCACATACTCTCCCTCAAAACCCCTGAGGTAATGCAGATAACAGTATAATGCACAGCATTAAGCTTACAGGCATTAAAAACTCCACCAGCTGAAAGTTAAGGTATGGCAAACCAGATCTGGTTACTTTCTGGGGGTGCTTCTCCAAGGCTCGAGAAGGCTTTGATTTCAAACCACGTGTGCTCGCGGCACAAACACAGATTAGTGATGGAAGACAGCCATGGGGTTTGCAATTGCTACAGCTCACTTGGAGTTTTCTCTTGTTTTGAACGAATGGAAACATCCTGGATTTTGCAATTAAAATGTGTCAACCTGAAATAACATATGTTCCTTGGCAAGGGCATGATATTAAGCCTTGGGGCGTGTCTATGCACTCATAAACCAATACTTTTCTTTAAAAATGTGTATGTGTCTTATTCTTTAGCATAAAGTATAAACAGAGAATAACCTTTAGGCTACTTTTCCTTGCAGAAGACTAGGTCAAACATTCATCACTGCCCAACAGCCCACATGAGGATGGCAAACACATCCATAAAGATGGAACTGCACGCAGACCACAGTTCCCATGTTAATATGGTAGTATTTTATTGTCTACTAAGCCATAACTCTGGGCTACCTGGGCCACTCTACCTTGTGACTGTCCCCTAGAGTCCCTCAAGATGGATCCAGAAGAAAAGGACATGCAGCATGGCTTACTCAGCACCATATGGCTGAGCAACTCAAAGTGTGTTTGTGTTCATGTGGCGGGGGGGGCACAGAGTTGTCAGGGGGAAGGGTGCAAGACACACACATCGTGCCATTAAAGGAGTACAGATGGTGATGAAAGTGCCATAAAACCGTAAGCACTGACAGCTCACGGCCACAACTGAAGCAGCTGCTGAGGTATCACATTGTAAACAGCTCCCCGTTACAGCAGCCCCCTTGCAGCACCTATCACAGAAACTGTCATCTCTTGCAAATGTTGCCCTGTCCTGCCACTAGCCCACTGCAGCCATGTCTCCTCCTGGCAGGGGATGCCATAAAGTGAGAGGCGGGGGAAGGAGAAGGACCGCTAGTTAATATTTTGCACACTGGGAAACTGAGCATAAAAATAAGGAAACAGTCACAAAGACCCCCATGCCAGAGCATGGGTAGGACGTTGGTGCCACAAAGCAGTTGTCACATGTTTCCTGGTTCTTCTCTCCAACCGAGTCTCCCAGCTGCACATTCTGACTCCACGTGCAGGAAAGTCTCATACCCAAAGGCATGGGCAGCTCCTTCCTAGTGATGGGCAAGCTGAACAGCCTAAGCCCCAGCCTTCAGGTCACTACAGTGAGGTCCCAGACTCTTTCAGAGACTTCTATCAGACCTCAAGCAATGTCTCTTTACATCTCATTCCCATCATGTTAAAGAGAGAAACATACAGTATTTCCTCTATGTCAAAACTCCAGATGTCCAGAAACAAGCTCTCTGCTCTTAGGGAACTCTTCCTTTAACTCATAAGGAAGCTGAGATACAACAGCCTCTTCTCAGGAAAAACAATACTGTAGAACGATGCTTCTGATCATATCAAATGTATTTTTTTCACCTTTTTTAAAAAAAAAAAAACACCACCCAATATACATACAAATAGGCAGGGCATCTTTGACAGCACATGATTTCTCCTGGAATTCACAAGTTCCACTCACTCACCTCAGCTTTTGAGGAAATGATCAGCTGTGATGCAGAGGGACATAGAAAGGGGGCAGATCAATTACTTCTTGCATTTGATCTTTCAATACTGTTAGTATGGCTGCCATCAGGGTAGGGAGCCATCAGGTTCCTCTAAGAGCATTTCAGGTCACTCCTTTCAGAGCAACCTCGGAGACCAGCCAGCTTGAGGTGACTCCTCAAGAGTCCCATGTCACAGTCCCATCATGCTGAGACTTGTCGGTGGGCCATCTCTGTGGCCTCTAGTCCCCGTGAAGACACTGTCCCACCAGTTTTAAGTGGGTATCAGAATGAGCTGTGTCTGGTTTTATCAGACCAAATACCATCTCTGATATCTCTAGCATCTGACAGAGAAAGGGAAGCTTTCAGAGGACCTAGGGTGTCTATTTTGTTGGTTTTTTTTCTGGCATTGTCTGACTGATTAACACTAGAGCAATGCACAACTGCGTAGTTTTACTTAACTCACCAAAGCATCTACACTCTCAGTGCAAAACAGATGTCCAGGGCTGCTCACCTAGGAAACTTGCCCTCTAGGCTAAACCCTGCTCTACGGGAGCTACCTGGGAAGGCTGCTGTGAAGAAATGAGGTAGTTTGCTACCAAACCAAGTAGTGCTGCTTGCTGAACCAAACATAGATACATGGGAGCATCACAGGTCTATTTATGTCAGCATGAGCCTCCCACATATACATGTGTGAGAGGTGTCAGCTTAAGGTCTATGGGAGCATCTCATCCCCGATTGATACTGTGTAACTTGAAGCACCTAGATGCCTAATTTGCTTCTTTTTCACTGAGAAGGCAGGAAGGTCATTCCTGTCATACACAGGCTGAGCTGCCTGCAGCAGATGCCCCTTGCTAGTCCAGCTAGAGCTCTGTTGAAGATAGCTACCTAGAGATTACCTGCTTCCCTCTATGCGGTGGGAAAGGAACTGGGAGCTTCTTCACTGTGGAGATACTGTACAAGGAGTAGTACAATCTGCTGGAAAAATTTAGCTGCACCACTTGTCACATGAAAGGTTCTGCTCTCACACAGATAAAAAGTTAAAAATGTGCTGACTTCAAGAGAAATAGTAAAATATTACATTTTTAATTATTTTTTTTCAGGAAGGAATTTTTTACCAGTTGAGGTTTAATCCTCTTATTTTTTATTCTTCATGACATAGTAGGAATAATTTGCTAATAATATGTCATGAAAATAGTTCAGCAAGTTCATTTAAAGGATTTTTTTCTCAAGTAAGCTTTAGTACGTAATGATGAAGTGAACATCTTGTTTCTCTTGTTAACCTGTTTGATGTAATAAATAAGCTTGCGATGCAGATCACAGTACAGCTTTGGGGGGGGTCTTGTTAGATGATTCTGACTGATACATTTTTATGCATAATTTAATTTTGCCTCACTTCCTGCTTCATGCTCTGCCTCCCACCTGTGCTGGAAATCTTGAAAAGTCCTTTCACCCCACTGTGCCCTTCCTTTCCTTACATTTACCTCATCTGGACTCTGCACAGATTAGCAGTTTCCTCCACCTTCCCTTTGGAGGGAAGTCTACATGGCAAGCCTGAAGTTATTTTCCGTTCATACCAGAAACAGTTTAGCTACAGCAAAGCCCTGTCCAAGGCACTGTCTTTTTTAGCAGCATCAATGAGCCCGTGCAAATCTTGCAAATGTGGCTGTTCCTTAGAAAGCATCCAGTATTTGGGCTTGCTCATTTAAAGCCACTTGCCTTGTATGTCAGTCTGCCAAGAGACATACCCATGGTCTCCTCATCACCAAGTCTCCTGCAGTCTGCTTGAATGTGTTTCCCTTTGCTTTTTTTATATTATGTCTTTCTTTGCACAAAGTTGGTCAAACTTTGCCAATATATGGACCACTGTGTTTGGGGTGGATGGTTTTTTTTTCATAGGGGTGTGGATTTCTGTGTGAAGAATTTAAGCTTCCTGACTACATTCTTAGTATTCACCATTAGCTCTGTGGCCACCTTATAAGTCATCTATGGAGCCACAGAACATGGGTTGAAAACCACTGTTGGGTGGGACTTAGATACTTCTGGCTATACTTAGTTATGAGAATGCTACTTATCTAGGCAAACATGGATAGTCAGGCTGCAATGTAAAAAATATTCACCATTTTCAGTGTCTCTGCTCTTGAACCCTGTTGTCAGTGCAATAATTTATTTTCCTCAAAATAAACGTCAGAGAAAGCTCTTGTGAGTCCTGAAGAACATTTCCAACATGAATTCTGCACATTTAACAACAGAAGGCTTTCTAGAAAGCAGAGTAATTCCTCTCCCTTCATCCAGCATCTTCTAAGTGTTTTCCTTTTTAAATCTCATGCTTTTGGAGTGGGTTGCATTTCACAATAGTGAAGGAAAAAGGAGAAAAAAGTTTCAATGTCACCACCAACATCAGGATATTGCAAATTGCCTGTCATCTGCTAGAAGACGAGACTGAAACTACATGGTGTCGATGAAGAGACACAGCCCTGGTGATAGTGCAGGCAGATATCAATTCCTCAAGTGCTTTCTGTCATGAATCCAGACATCTGACAGAAAAACACTGGAGATTGATTTAGTACCTTAAAGGATACATGAATATGTAACTAGAGGCTTGGACTTACAAATGGATTTATAAATCCTCTTCAGACACTTGGGTTTTATTCACTGAATTTGTTTCCCATTTTATTTAATTGGTTTATTTTATCATTTGTTCATTCATTGTCTGAACGTGGTTAAACTAGATTAAGAAAATACACAAATATTTGACTTATGGTTAAGAATCATCACCGAGCCTATCAGAGAGCTGGTAATTACACAAACCTCTGCTGCTCCTTGTGCACAGAAACCAAGCCTCAGCTTGACAAAGAACTAATATTTTGCTAAGGTAAGAAAGCTGAAATCAGGCAGTGTTGGTTTATTACCTTATTATTGATAAACATGGGCTGCTAGAATGTTTTTACAGTGATCCAGCCCAGCAATCCTTTACTCATACAGGCTCTGTGTGTAAGCTTACACCCTTAAATGGTTGAACTATTCTTAGCCTTATGTGGTAAATACCCAGGAATGTTCATGGGCAGAATATTAAGGACAGAAGATGGCCCTAACAGTGCTTGGCAAAGGGAGATGGGATTTACGGAAAATTTGCTTTGATGCTGTTGACTCCTAACTCCTTCTGATGCTGCCCCAACATACAAAATTAGTATTAAACATCCATTCCAGAAGAATGACAGGGAATAAAAAGCAAAAAGGATTTCAGTTAAACCCCATGGAACTAGATTCAAGCCCAGGATCTGGTCAGGTTTAAAAGTAGGTTGGATGTCTTTAGCTGGGAATTCCCTGACTGAGAAACTGTCTAGACACTTCCTAAATATCTTTCCTCTTTAATTGCTTTATACGAAACAAAACATACCTGGTCCAACTGCTATTTGTGGCTGGCACAATTACCACGGGATGCCACAAAGATACTTTGTAACTGCACCCATATTATACAGACATCTGACTTGCAGGATTCTCCTTGTAAATGTGCTCAGGGAAAACAGGAATCTGCTACAAATCTTGTGCTTGTTTGCTAATACCAAAGCAAGAGAGCAGCTCAGCCAAGCAAAATAAATACACTATATAAAAGAAAAAAAAATGAAAAAGAAAGAGAGAGAAAAAATTGCTTCTACAGCTATTCTAAAAAAATTAATCAAAGGTTCCATTACAGTGAAAAGTGAAGCCACATGTAAATAATCACTACTCCCATAGATTAAGTTATATTGCTTAACAGCTATGAGAAGTGACCAAACTGCAATTGCATGTGAATGCATTATGGGAATGGATGACAGGTATTTATGCGGTGTTGTAGAGCTTTGTGACTACCAGACTCTATATTTCTAACAGAATATTATTTGTTTCATGGTAAGAATGAGCCTTTCTTGAGCTTGCTTTTAAATCATAGTAATTACTGCTGTGCTAAGTTAAACAATGCCTTTTGCAAGCTAGAGATGAAGAATGACGCGGTTTATGTATGAGGAAGATACTTGACCCATCATTTTGCAGCATTTCTGGGCTGGAACAGAGCAGCTATTAAAATAGCACCACATAAATATGTGATACTTTGAGGGCAGAATCGCAGGACTCCCTCCTCAAACAAACCTAACCTACCAGGCAAACCCACCTCATCCATTTAGAGAGAGGGAAGGTATGCTGCAGGCTTTTTCTGCCTTGTGATCAGACTTTAAGCAGCAGCAACTTCCACTGCTGGAAGGAGTAATGAGTGGTCTTCAATAATCATTACCGACAGGGTTCTTTGCTGTACATCTCTTTAGCCCCGAAGAATCATGTAAGAGTATTAAGTTAGGAGTGACACAGAGGGAATAGTGCCACCTACTGCAGTAATTAATTTTTAGCACCCTAATTTCTTGACCTAGACACTTTTCAGCTAAGTTCTAAAGATACTGCAACACCAATATGCTATTCATCATAGTTTAATTTATGTTGTTATTTTTATTTATTTTATTTGTGCTTGTTGTAGTTTGTTTTTCTTTTGTTTTTAGGAGGGGGGTGTTTTTTGTGGGGTTTTTTGTTCATTTGTTTTTGTTTTATAGTTTACTTTGTTGTTGTGTTTGTTTGCTTGCTTTGATAGGATACACACAACTCTTTCTAAAGCATGGCAATGAAGATAAAAATCTCCCTTCTTACATATCACTGAATGTGTATAATAATGCCAGGCTAAAGAGCAGCACTTTTCTCTTTTCAGCAGGTGGAAAAAATATCCCAATGTTCTCTCTTCTGATATTGATTAGTGTTGCTGTGCACTGCCCAACAGCTATGTAGTCACTTCACTGGCAGCTACTTACCAGCAATGAGTGAAGTGCTGCCTACAACCTCCCTTTAACTACTGCTTAGACTTAAATAGTTAATGCCTGCAATGCACAGGGAGAGGCTTGTTAAATGACAGTCACAGCATGTGCCATAAACAGACTTTACCAGTGGAATTATTAATTAACAAACCACGTCATAAATAGCTACAATAAAATGTTGCAATTCAAAAGTAATCTCAAATGTCTTCCACAGCAGATCTAACCAACTTTTTTCTGCTGACCCACAGTAATTTTATTGCTGCAAAGGCAATGCAATGTATCATGCCATGATAGATTGGGGGGTTTCTGACATCCATCTGCTTACGGTCACTGTTGGCCGGTGCTGATGTACTGGAGATAATACAGGTGTTCTCTGCTGTCAGAGCTGACTGTGCTGGAGAGAAGTCTAGGATAAGCACAGCGTAAGGGTCTGTCTGCTTTGGTGAGTGAGGGCGAGCAGCCAGATGATACAGAGAAAAATGCCAAATAGGCTTCTTTTTGGTCAACTTCAAAATTCATGGAGGACCGTTACCGGGCTCCTCCTAGTTAAACAAAGAGGATATTCTATAAATAGAAATCTCTGTTAGCTGTTTGGTTGGCTTTTATCTTATTTTTGCTGATCAACCTGCTCGGGCTGATCACACATGTCAAAGCTACATATGTAGTTATTTCTTTCAGAAACTTAAAGCTATGACCCATGTCCATCTTGTAATTAAGAGTCATCCTTAACCTACAGATGGGCAAACTGAGTTGTTGACCAACTGACCATTGTTTCATGTTTAGATGAAGCAATTTTTCCAAGGCTACATGTTCAGTCTGGAAAAGAGCCTTAGTCAGGACACAGGTGCTTCTTAATCTGAGAAGAACATTTGAATAACCAGCTAGAGCACACAGGACAGTTCCCACTACACACAAACTCAGGTGAGTGGTATCTCTTTCCTGCATCAAGGAAGCAATACAAAGCTAATCCTATGCCTCCTTTTTTATAAAAACACTTGACAAATATCATGAGTAAATAAACAGCTGCCTCTGAGTTATTTACAGTGCTGTTAAACAGTATTTAGGCTTCAAAATTGATCACCAGAGTCAACAAAGAGTTGAACAAACATGGTTCAGTATTTGTATTTGAGATTAAGTACACATATATGACCATGAACACATGTGTCCAGCCAAACGAGGCTAATTACAGAGACATCAGACTGTGCATTAAATGGTATTTTGGTCAAAAAGCAACCAAACTATTGACCCATGCTTGTCCTCATCTCCTTGAATCTAATCTAAACACTTGCGACTCTTGTCAATACTTTATACTGACTTTTGACCTGATCATTTTTTAATGAGTTGCTTTTGGTTCTCCTTTTTAAATTATTTTCACTCTCTCTAGCAATGGTATCTTGTCTGAAGCCTTAGTATCCTTTGAAAGGAGTAGTTCAGCAGCAAAGGTGAACTCCACACACGGCCTTGCCTCTGGGCATACAAGGAAATAGACAGCACACATCCTTGCCAGAGCTCTGCTTGACCTCAAGAGAGTAGCATCAGGAAAAAAATTCAGTGAGGTCCTTTCCTATTTCAGGTTTACTTTTGCAGGCTGCATAGAAATGAAACACCAGAAGTGTTTCAGGGGCTAAATTTGCTCCTCTGCAGTAGTGCAGAGTGCAAGTGAGCATATATTCATATGGGTGGATACTACAGTTTTCAGCAGGGACTTGAATAAACAACAGAGACAGAAATAACCCAGTGGTAATCCAAATAAAGACAAACAGTTTGGCTTTTACATTTGTGTCTAGTTTTTGAAACTATTTTTTTCCCAAACCTTCAGGGAGCCATAATAACAATCTGAGATCTAGTCTCTTCAAGGCACATCCAACATTCAGGAGCTGAAATACCAGGAGAAGATAATTCTTGAGTATTTGGACTTGACAGATCACTCCCCTTAGACATTTAAAAAAGACTCTGAAAACAAATCAGTTCAAATGTGAGAGAATTTCTGCACCTCTTGGCATATGAAGCTTTTACACATAAAGCAGTATTTTCTTTGGAAAAAGCAAGTGCATTACACAGTTAGGAAACTCGGAGCAACATTGCACTAGAAAATGTCATTATTCCTTTCCACCTACCATCAGAAAGATAGATGACTCAGCTTATGTGGGAGGTGGCAGGGCAGATGCTCCGCTAGGCTAATCCAGGTTCCCAAACTCCAATGACCTTGTGGTCAAGGCAGATGTAGTGTGAAGAGGAAATGCCCACCTGCCTTCTGCCTAGAGCAGCCAGGGAGTGAGCAATCAGCCCTTGCAGACTTCTGTGACTGCACCTCCTTTGTAGTCTCTTGGGGTCCAGTCTAGGTTGTTAGCAACTAACAACTTAGCTTCCTTCTGGTAGATTTTGACACTGTCTACTTGGAAAGCTTTTGCCCTCTGCTTTGACTAGTGTCACTCTAGAGTTAGCAGAAAAATGTACCTCCTACTGCTTATTATAGCTTTGGACTAAAGCACGGAGCTGGCCAGGGGCAGTGGGGGGGTTTCCTGTGCTGCAAGACAGCAGCCCGTGTAGCGGGCAGGGGTTCAGTCCTACTGACATTTCCTACTCTGATGGTATTGTTAACACACTGCACCTTTGCTGGATACTTCCCGTGCAGCATTCCCAGGAAGAAGAGCAGGTGGGGAAGGTCATGGTGCTTGAGTCAGTCCTGTTTGTTTTGAAAAAAAAATTAAAAATAAAAAGAATTCTCATTATCTGCAGCAGCTAGTCTAGTAACTTTTGTCAGCACTAAATTTTCATGAAATGAAAAAAGAGATTAAACCCCAAATCATTCTTCTGCTCCATCTTAAGAGATTTCAGGTGCAGGGGTTTGGATCCTGAATGAAAAGCTACTTGATTAGAGGCTGATTTTTTAACAATGCCATGTTCTTATATTCAAAAAAACTCCAAGCTGCATGCACTGTAACTACAGGCCCTGTTTTACTCTGGGTCTGTTTTAACAGGGTTTTAAAGCTATTTCACCTGAGTGGCTGCTGATTAGCATGCTGAGTTTTTTAAACCAATCCATTGAATTAACTTCCTTTCTGTCTTTCCAGTGCCCATTCACCTATAGAAATATACAGACAAACAAGGCCACAGGTGCAGAAAACTGGGCCTTTCCTGCTGCTTATTACAATGTTGACCTCAGGGATTTGTTGGGGGGGGTGGTGGGGGGAAGGAAAGAAAAGGAAGAAATACATGCTTTGCAATAGGATTCTGCTAAAATCCCACCTTCCTTTTCTTGCAAAGATAAAAGAAAAAGCCTCCTAGCTGCCAACAAATACAGACATTGAATTATTAGGAGGTGGACAGGGGGCAGGGCTGTTTCTCTTGCGTCTATAAAGGATTTTGGACTAATCACTGCTGCCCAGAAAGCCTGCTCTTCCCTCAGCCTCCCTCTCTCACCAGTTTGCCTTCTGGATATTCTCAGGGATAAGAATTTGCTCTGCCTTGTGGTCACTCAGACTGCTGCCTGGTTTCAGTCACACAAGCACGGGAAGAAGCAGCCACCTGCTTCCCATATCAGTGAGGTGCTTTGTGCTAAAAAGGCAAGCGTGGAGAGGTCTCCCCTCAGAAATGCATGGCCCCATCAAAAAATGGACAGCCTAATGCCAGAGGCTGCACTGTCTGAGGACAGTCCTGGTTCCCCTGCAGGAGCAAAGTGGAGATGCCCGGATGAAGTGGGTTTTGCTCATAGTAAAAGTTCAAACCTTAATCAGATGACTGCTTTTCCTTAAAGCAAAGCACTTAACCTCACACAGATTTAGTCTGAGATTAGCAAGGCTGTTCAGATGCTTGGGCCCTTTGGAAACTAATGTGCTTCTGCTCAGACTGACCTGAAGGCAAGGGCTACTGCTTGGGTTAGTGAAGACAGGTACTGTGTTTTGCTGTACATCTAAGGTGCAAAGCTGATCAGCAATAAGCAAGTCCACGGTCTGGTCTGAATTTCATCTGTCCTGTTTTCACTGGCACTTCAGAACATGCATGAAGAGGATGCTTTTTATGTGCCTATGCAGGAATATCAATGGGGGCTTATTTATTGTGTTGGAAAGTTGGTGCCAAAAAAACCCTCTGAAAAACACAGACTGTAAGTCCTAATCCAAAACACTTGGAATCACATCACAAAATCAGACCAAAAAGGTTAAGACAGCAGCTTGTGTAAGCCTTGCGTAAGTCTGCTCTTTGGTGGGAAGTGACAACTATGTCATGACTATGATGAGCTCAGCTCCTGAGTCACAAACAGAGCATTCTCATTGGTTGCTGCTCTTTTTTTTTTTTTGCTAATAATTGGGAAAGGCTCAGATCGTGGACCTGCATTTTAATGACTTGTTTCCTCTTTCAGCACCATATTTTCTGTGACATGATTAGTCACAGATCCTCTGGCCTGATGCTTTACTACCCTGCCCATAGTCTCACAGAAACACCCATGCCTTTGCCTTTAGAAACCACAACCAAACCCCATTTGTTTCCTTTTTCTGACCTATGTCTAATAATATAGGGCTCAAAATTTCAAGACTAATGATGCCAATATGTCATAGTTTGTGTTAATTACTACTTTATGCCTTCCCTGGTTTGGACACACTCACAGATTAAGAGATATGTTTAAAACCAGTAAAATACAGATGAGTTGTAAGAGTTCTTCTCCATGTCCTCACGTTCACTTTGATGGGCTAAACAAAAAACACAGTTTGTTTTGTCTGAGCTATGAATTTAGCTCATATTAATTAACAAACCTCAGGCCATGAAAATTAAACAAGTCTTTTCTGTAATATAGGCAGGGTTTGATGTTAACCCTCAATATGAAATTCAGCTTAGCCCTTTTTAATGTAAAACCAACTTTATTTCTCTTTGTAATTTGTTCAATTTTCCAAATTGGAATCATTACTGTAACTGAAGCAGCATGTTAAGAAAGCAGTTATTGAAAATAAGCAGGCTGGGACTTTCATTCTAGAGTTCATTACTTCATAAAACCATACATCATAAAACTGGCCATTCTGGGCCAAACACATGCTCCATGTAATCCAGTATCCTGTCTGTTAGCATGATTAAGAGAGGAAAGTGTAGAAGAAGATAAAAGAGATCTTTTCCTCTCCTGTACCCTCCCATCTTCTAGCAATCAGTGGTTTACAGACCTAAAATATTGTGTTGTAACAACAGAAATGTAATGCTTCCAATAAATCAAATTAAATTGCTGTTCGCTTTTATTGTCACTCAATCTGATTTTATTATGGTATCTGCCATTTAAAATTTTATTTAATTTTTAGGACCAAATGAATATCTTTATGTCAGCTCCAGAAAATGAAGATGGAAATATTCCATTCAAATTACAGTACCCAGGAAGAAAAGTAGTGTAAGGCATGACCAAGTCTGGAAGGTGGATGGAGCTGTGAATTTGATCCCTTTCCTTTCCTTTCCTTTCCTTTCCTTTCCTTTCCTTTCCTTTCCTTTCCTTTCCTTCTTCCTTTCCTTCTTCCTTTCCTTCTTCCTTTCCTTCTTCCTTTCCTTCTTCCTTTCCTTCTTCCTTTCCTTCTTCCTTTCCTTCTTCCTTTCCTTCTTCCTTTCCTTTCCTTTCCTTTCCTTTCCTTTCCTTTCCTTTCCTTTCCTT